>CM027394.1:110520262-110577305 GCA_015711505.1 Sylvilagus bachmani | reverse complement strand
CCCCCCCCCCCCCCGCCCCAATGTAGACAGCGAGGCCACCAGGTGACCCCTGGGACCTCAGCTTGTCCCCCAAACAGCCAAGGGCAGTCCCAGACCTGCCTCCCGAGAGGGGCTCCCATTCCCGCGCCTGGGCCCCCCTTCCTCCGGCCACCCTCTGGGGTAGCGTGGCAGTGGCCTTCTGGTCTCCACAGTGGCACCTGCCGCCTGCCCGGAGCCGCTCCCCACGCTCTCGGGAGTCCTGCTCCTGTGGCCACAGAGCCTGCCTGCTGCCCTCGCTCTGCCAGGGCTCCGCGCCTCCCTCGCTCAGGACCCGGCCTGGTCTGCCTCTCACCCCACGGGGGCTGCTGTCCCTCCAAGCCTGGGCAGGGCACTTGTCCTGGGTCCACGCGGGACTCGGCCCACGGCACCTTGGTCATTCGTGTCACTGCTGGTTTGTGGCCCCCACGCTGCCTGCACGTGCCACGGCACCTCGGGGCCTGCACAGAGCTGGCAGCAGCAGAGCCCGGGGTGGGGCCACACGCCTCCCGCTGGACACCCCGGGGACCCTGGGAGGGCAGCCTGGCAGGGCCCTGTGTGCAGCCCCCGGGGGCCAGGGACCCACGAGGCCCTGTAGTCACCTCCGCGGCCAGCGGCCTGAGGCTGAGAGCAGCCGGGCAGGTGACCCATCCCCCACTTACACAGAGAAAGGTGAAAGGTCGCCATCATCAGAAGCCTTCAAGGGCTCCTTGTGCCCCCTCTTGGCCCGGGAGTCCCCCTGCCCCCGGTCCCAGCCGCACAGCGACGCCGCTGTCAGGGCCTCCCGCTGCCCCATGCCCGGAGGTCGGGCCCGGCTCTCCCTGGCGCTGGCCCTTGCTCTGAGCAAGCTTTTTTTTTTTTTTTTTTTAAGATTTTATTTATTTATGTGAGAGGTACAGCTAGAGAGAGAGAGAGAGAGGTCTTCCATCCACTGGGTCACTCCCCAAATGGCTGCAATGGCTGGAGCTGGGCCAATCCGAAGCCAGGAGCCAGGAGCTTCTTCCAGGTCTCCCACGTGGGTGCAGGGGTCCAAGGACTTGGGCCATCTTCTACTGCTTTCCCAGGCCATGATAGAGAGCTGAATCGGGAAAGGAGCAGCCGGGACTCGAACTGGCGCCCATATGGGATGCCGGCACTGCAGACGGCGGCTTCACCTGCGACGCCACAGCGCCAGCCCCTCTGAGCAGGGGCAGACTCTTGGACGATGATTCTGTGACCCACCCCCCAGGGCCCTCTGTCTAGACACAGCCTGGGGCCAGGGAGTCAGGTCCAGGTGCACGTGGGGGTTTGGGGCAGACTCCAGGGAGAGCCTTCGGAGCTGTGTCCTGCTCGGTCATGGCCACTGTGCAGCCTCAGCAGGTCCTGGAAGCTCTCTGAGCTCCGTCTCCACTTGAAAAGCAGACGCAGCGAGAGGCCAGTCCCACAGCGCAGCGGTGCGGGTGACTTAAGATCAGACCCAGGGACCGCCCCAGCCCCCCGCAGTGATTCTGACCCCCAGGACCACGGGGTCTGACAGGCTGGGCCTGTCACGGGGCAGCACACAGAGCACCTCCACCTGTGCCCTCGCCCACGGGAGGGAGGCAGGGGACAGGTGCCAGGGATGACCGCAGCCACAAGGGCTCCCACGTCCCCAGCCGCTGAGAGTGCAGGCTTGGCTCATCCCGGGGTCAGCACTGCAGGACCCAGGCCTGCCTGCCCCCTGCTGCCTGGGCACGGCCATGGGAGGCCGAGGGGACACAGGTGGGCAGCTCCACCCAGCACCAGGTCAGGCACCAGAAGTCTCAGCCTGGCGCACGCCGAGCCGTCTTCTGCCCCCCGGGTCTGGACTCGGTCTGCCCCAGGAAGAAGGGCCTGGCCTCAGCCCACCCCAGCAGGGCAGGGCCAGGGGTCCCATCCAGAGCTGGGGGTGCAGGGCCCCTACATGATGGCTGCAGAGGCCCTGTTCCCGGGACTTGGGTGGAGGTCTGCGGGGCGGGGCGGGGCAGGCCTGCCTGGATACAGAGGAAGGTCAAGTGTCGCTCAAGGTGGACTGTGGGCAGCCCTTTCCCATCTCAGGACCCTGGGGCCAGCCTGGGGCCCAGCACAACACTGGGCACACTCAGTCCCCCGGGAACTAGGACTCTGGAGGGGCTTCTCAGAAGCCGCCGCCCACCCAGCACACGGCCCAGGCCTCACTCCGCCCACCCAGCACACGGCCCAGGCCTCACTCCGCCCACCCAGCACACGGCCCAGGCCTCACTCCGCCCACCCAGCACACGGCCCAGGCCTCACTCGGCCTCCTGGGCTGGCAGCAAGCAGGGGACCCACAGCCTGCTGACCTCCCCCCCAGAGTGGCTGCGTCCTCGGCCCTGGGGTGTCCACCCCACCAGGAGCACTGGCCACTCACAGGGTCTGCTTCTACCACCCCGCTTGTGGCCCCCGGCCGGGCCCCAGCAGCCTCAGGGCAGGGTGGCGACTGGCGGGCAGGGAGGTCAGGGCAGCAGGGATCCATGACGCCGGGGACGAGAGCCACGCTCAGGGCGCAGGGGAGCCGGGCAAAGGCTCCGGAGAGCGGCCGTAAAGCACGAGGCAGCACTGGGCCGTGGGGGGCAGAGCCAGCACCGTGCTGCCCCGGCCAGCAGGCTCGGCCAGGGGGCAGCAGCTGGGGACGCCGGGCCCTGGCCCTGGCTCTGCTCTGGCGCCCGTCTAGGTCTGTCCCTGTCCCAGCAGGGCCCTCTGAGCAGCCTCCGTGTGCCAAGGCGGGCAGGGGCCAGCACTGGGGCCCCCCCTGAGCCAGACAGGCCCCAGCCAAGGGGCTCCCCACCGCCGCGGGGGTGGCCAGGGGCCTCCCCAGCCTCTGGCTCCCTGGGGCTTCTGGGGTGTTAGGAAATCATGGCGTGAAAGTGAGGACGCCTCACGACTCGTCCAGTCTCGGCCGGGCAGGTGAGGGGGACACAGAGAGCAGAGGGGCACAGCCCCCGGCTCGGGGAGGCAGACAGGGCCGACCTGGCTGCTGTGGGCTGTGGCTGCCCGGATCTGATTTCTGGGGGCGGGGCATGCAGGTGGGCGGGGCAGGTGTCACACTTCTGCCAGAGTCCTGGACAGAGGCGGCAGGCACAGGTGCGGGCTGTCGTAAATCCCCAGCGCCACAAGGAAGGCCTGGCCGCCGGGGCAGAGGGGCCCAACGTGGGACCCTGGGCCAGGCCACGGTGGGTGTGGGGTGCGGCCTGCAAGATAAGACCCGACTCGCCTGTGTCCTCCCCACGCCCAGCCTGGGCGCGGCCCATGGCTACCGTAAAAGGGTGGCTTCCTTCCCGGCACAGGCTGGGCCCTAGGAGGTCGTGTCCACTCTGGAGCGGATCACCAGCAGCGAGCCCCTCCTGGCACAGGCCGGCCCCCTGCACCCACCCCTGCCCTCCGAGACCCGGCAGGGACTCAGACCTGCAAACCCCCCGCCCCAGGCGCTGCCTCCTGGGGAGCTCGGTGCTCCCGCACCCCCTTCTCTCATTCCTGCCATTACATCAGAAACAGAGCGCTCGCATCCACGGGTTCACCCAGACCCTGCACGGGCACCTGCCCAGTGGCCGAGAGCATCGCACGGGGTCATCAGACAGGGCCCTGGGCAGAGCACAGGCAGGGTCCTGCCCTGACCAGGGAGGGTCAGCAGGGGCCTGGGAGCGGGCAGTGCCCCTGGGCAGAGCTGCCTGGGCTCCACAGCGACTGAGGGGGACGCCTCCCTGCAGCCTCCACCATCTGACTACAGTGAGGAAGACACCTCCCTGCTGCCTCCACCATCTGACGTCCGTGCTGCTGGCCGTCCAGGCCCACGCTGTCCAGCCTGCGCGTGCCCCCAGCCCTGCGCTCACAGCTGTCAGCAGCCCGTCTGACTGGGACTGTCCCGGCACGGCCATCCCCGCACAGTGAGGGCCCCGTGAGGGCCCCACAGCCCAGCTGCCCTCTGGCCAGTGCCCCAGCCTGGGACCCTGTCCTCATTCCCCACCGCCCTGGCTGACCCGGTGTGGGGCTGGGCACAGAGGGAGCACCGTAGACAAAGGGCACAGAACCCGGGGGCAGAGAGGGGAGGGGAGAGCCCGGGGCCACCACGGTCCCTGCCCTGCAGCTCGGAGGGATGCGGGGACAGGGGCCTCGCTGCCCGCCTGACCCAGCCGGCCCGCAGACGGAGGGCTCCTCACGCAGACGCCTGCTTGCTGATCGATGGGGTGGGCTTTCCACACAGCCTGCCAGCCGGCACCCCGGAGCAGTGCCGCACCGCCGTCCGCTGCCAGGCCGGGGTGTCGGCTGAGGGCTCTGACGCGGGAGCCGCCGGTGCCAGCCCGGGAGACTCATGCTGTCCCTCGGGGTCACAGGAACCTGGCTGCCAGGGGCGCACACCCCTCCCGGGCCTGCTTCCTCCACCGGAGCCGGGCAGGGCCCACAGGGGCAGGGGACAAGGAGGTCCCGGCCAGGGGCCGTACACCCTGCAGCCCACTTCCTCCGGCCCCAGCCGCTCCAGAGCGCCCAGTGGCTCCTCGCTCTGCACCGTAACCCCTGACCCCCACCCGCCACCACCACACGCTGAGCAGATGAGCCAGCGTGAATAAAACCGGAATGAATGAGTGGGGCGGACGTGTCGGGGGGGGGGGGACACAGAGCGCCCAGCTGCCCCCGCCTGGACCTGCAAGCGGCAGGTGAGCCCTGGACAGTCGAGCCGCCACCCTCAGGCAACCGTGCCCAGGGCCAGCCCTCACCCCGATGAGTACCGGCTGCAGCGCCGTGGGGCCCGGCCGGTCCTCTGAGCCCCTGGAGCCACGGCCGTGGCAAGGGCTCCAGCACAGTGGCCTGCGCAGGGGCTGTGGGGGCAGCGGGGGTCCCGGCTGGTCCCCGTGGCGCCTCCACGTGAGCCCTTGATCCTGCAGAGGCACGCACGCACGGCCGTGGCACTCACGTTGTTTATCGGTTCTGAAATAGCCGAGATGCGTGTCAAACACTCCGCATGCTAGAGAGATGTTTATGAAGTGTTATCGCCCTTTATGTAACTGTGTGTGTATGGGAAAGTGACAGGGGCTAGCAGACCACACAGGCCTGGGGCCGCAGACCAGGGAGCAGACTCCCGGCCCGGGCTGTCCCCCTCTGATGCCCAGGCTCCCACGGGGTGAGTGTGGGCCCCCTTCCTCCTTGTGCGGGGAAGGCTTCTCTGCTGGACTGTCCCCTGTCCAGCCTGAGGCGGGAACGCCCTCCTGATCGCCTGGAGTCCCCAAGATATGACGGCTCCCCCACGCCCCACTCACGGGGGTGCCGAGGTCGGCGGGGGTCTCCCTGCCCTGTGCACTGCTGCCAGCCTCACCAGCCAGGCCCAGGCAGGGCCCCTGGGGACCACCAAGATGGCTTTGCCGTCCCAGTCGTTACTTTTCAGTGGGACAGAAAGATGGCATCCAACACGGGTGTCATTCCCCAGAGGGGGCGCCGCGGCCAAGCCCAGGGCGGGCGCAGCCAGGAGGGGGCAGAGGAACAGCCGGAAGAGGCTGGGCTGGGCAGGGAGCAGCAGGGTGGGAGGGGGCTCTCCGCCAGCTCGGGAACTGGGGTGGCACAGACAGGCCTGGCCTGGGGGCAAGTCAGGCGGGGATCCCGGCTCAGCTGCTGGCAGGCTCTGACCTCCTGCTGCCCGGGAAGGCGGCAGGTGACGGCCCTGCCACGCAGGGGATAACCCGGATGGAGCTCCTGGCTCCAGGGTGGACCAGCCCAGGCCTCTGAGGCCATTTGAGGAGCGAAGCAGTGGATGGAATCAATCCCCCCCTCCCTCTTTCTCTCTCCCTCTCCCTCTCTCCTTCTCCTCCCTCTCTCTCTCTCCCCCTGTCACTCTGCTTTTCAAACAAATAAACACCTAAAGAAAGCCAGTCTAGCATTCCGCTTGTGTGGAAGCCCAGACAGGTAGATGCACACAGAGCCGAGGGGCTGGCCGTCCGTCCTGTGCTTCCGATGCTGCGTCCTGGAGGCTCTGGCCCCGACTCCAGCGTCCTGCTGCTGCTGCAGAGCCCGGGGGCGCAGGGACGAGAGCTCCAGTAGCTGGGTTCTCACCACCGGCACGGGACCCTCGGGTGGATTTCCCGGCTTCCGGTTTTGGTCCTGGCCCAGCCTGAGTTGTGGAAGCATTGAGGGCGTGAACTCGCAGATGAGAGCTCTGTGCATGCATGTGTCTGTGCGTGTGTGCCTGTGTGTGCAAGCACATGTGTGCATGTGTGTATTGTGTGTATTGTATGTGCGTGTGTGTGTGTGAGTGTGTGCAAGTGCATGTGTGTATTGTGTGCCCCTGTGTGCGAGTACATGTGTGTGCGCCTGTGTGTAAAAGCACATGTGTGCATGTGTTTATTGTGTGTGTGCGTGTGTATATTGTGTGTGCAAGTACATGTGTGTATTGTGTGTGTGCGTGTGTGTATGTGTGTGCGCCTGTGTGTGCGTGCATCTGCCTCTAAAATGAACGTTTTAAGAAACAGGGCCGACGGGCAGTTTCGAGGGCCTGGGCAGAGGCTGGGGGGGCTGCTCGGGGATCATGGTCTCCCCTGGGGGGTAAAGGTTTTGGAGACCAGGGGCTGGCACCGTGGCATAGCTGGAGAAGCCACTGCCCACGTGGGCACCAGTTGGGGTCTCAGTTGCCCTACTTCTGATCCTGCTCCCTGCTAACGCACCCAGGACCAGGACGGCAACAGAAGACGGCCCAAGTCCTTGGGCCCCTGCACCCAGGTGGGAGGCCTGGAAGAAGCTCCTGGCTCCTGGCTCTGGCCTGGCCCAGCTCCAGCCATTGCAGCCATTTGGGGAGGGAGTGATCCAGTAGATGGAAGACATCCTTCTCTCTCTCTCTTTCTCTCTCCCTCTCTCTCTCTTTCTCTCTCCCTCTCTCTCTCTCTCTCTCTCCCTCCCCCCCGCCTCTAGCTCTGATTTTAAAACAGATAAATAAATCTTTAAAAATATGGTTGTGGTTGAAGCCGCTGGAAGACTGGCTCCTATCCTGGGAATGTCACCTTCGTGGCAAACAAGTGAACCAATGAACAAGCAAGCTGAGTACGGTCCGGCAGGGCTCCCCCCGGCTCCTCCCAGGGGCTCCCCACACTGGCCCTGCGGTCAGCAAACCCGTGACAGCCACAGCCACGAGAGAAGCCACCGGCCCAGGCAAACCCTTCCCGCAGCCCTGGAGAGCGCACAGCGCCCACGGCAGCAGCCCACAGCTATCACGGCGACCGCCTCCCCTGCATGCCTGCAGCGCCACGACACTGCCACACCCACCAGGCCCACCGCACCATCATACCACCATGCCACCACGCCCCCACACTGCCACGCCCACTGAAGTACCACCACGCCGCCAGGCCCCTGGGCTGCCTCCTCTTCTGCATCACTCAGGCCACTGCATGGGAGAAAAGCTGAAATCGGGCGCCTCAGGAAACCACAATGCAGCCCGGAGCAGTGCTAAGGAGAAGCCGAGTGTCCGTGGCCCGTCCGTGCCGGGATCAGGCTGCGGGGGGCTCTGCCCCAGCCCCGCTGCTGTGCCCTGAACTGGTGGCCGAGCGGCCCCTCCCCCGTCTGGTCAACGCCGGACACAGGGCCGGCTCCCACACGTGCTGCACACTTTCCCACATCCTCACCATTCACGTTTTTTTAGACCATAAAATTCTGACTTTTAATATTTCCAACTCTCATTTCCCATCAAACAATAATATTTGTATTTCTTTAAAGACGTGTCGGCCATTAATGTATCTTTATGATGTGTGCGGGATGCGCCGGGCCTGGCCGGGGACTCCCGCCAGCCTTGACTGCGACATCACGGCTGACACCGGCTCGCCGTGTGCTGGGGACGACGAAGCTCTGTGGCCTGCAACGCGCCAGCGGATGCCCCCATGCGCCACCCCCCCCGCCCACCCCCAGAATCAGGGATCGAGAGACCCCGGCCAACGCCCGCAGCTCCAGGAAACTGAGGCCGCTCTGCTCGGACGCCCAGGGCCTGGGAGCCCTGCCCCGGGACCCAGGCCAGGACCCGGGGAGCAGATAAACAAGTCTCGGGCTTCCCGGAGTTGGGCGAGGAGGCCCAGAACTGCTGGCCGGGCTCTGGGCTGGTCTCCTGGTGACTGTCACTCCAACCAGTGTCCAGGTCCAGGCGGCCTCCCTGCCACCTCTGCCCTGGCCCACAGACCGACAGGCCCTGGGCCCTCCGGTGGGTGCGTCCTTTCTGCTGACCCCACACCCTGCAGAGCCGGTGGTCCGCCCCACCCCCAGGAAGGGCTGAGCCCGGGGCTGCAGAGGGACCACCCGAGAGCCGGCTCTCTCCACTGAGCGGCCGCCCCCACCTGCCTCCCGGTGCGGGCTGTCCGGCTCTCTCCGCTGAGCGGCCGCCCCCACCTGCCTCCCGGTGCGGGCTGTCCGGCTCTCTCCGCTGAGCGGCCGCCCCCACCTGCCTCCCGGTGCGGGCTGTCCGGCTCTCTCCGCTGAGCGGCCGCCCCCACCTGCCTCCCGGTGCGCTGTTCCCGACGAAGGCGGGCAGCTCGTGGTTGGGACAGGCCCCGCCACTGCCTGTCTCTTGTCCACGCTGGAGCCCTGTCACCCACCCCCCCCCCCGTCCCCGCCATGTGCACTGTGACGTCACCTCCCAGCCAAGCCTGCTGTTGGGGCACCCTGGGGACTGTCCCCAAGGCCGCGGGGGGCCCTCAAAGGACCAGCGCAGGGTCGCAGAGACCTCCCCAGGCCACAGCAGCCGGGTCCGTCCACACAGCGGGCTGTCCACACGGTCACAGAAGGCGTGAAGAACGGACCCACCCCACAGCACGGGGTGAACAAAGCAGGCCAGGCCCGAGGGCTGCCGGCCGTGACCCCAAGCGCTCCGCGGGCGCAGGCGGGGTGGGGAGTGGGGAGCGAGGCCGCTCTCAGGCGGGAGCGGGGTCCCGGCTCAGGCACTGGCGCTGTGGCATAGCCGGGGAGGCCACGCCTCAGTCCCAGCCGCTCCCTGCTGACACTCCGGGACAGCCGGGGAGGACGGCCCAGTGCTGCGCCCCGGGACAGCCGGGGAGGACGGCCCAGTGCTGCGCCCCTGGGACAGCCAGAAGAAGCTGCGGGCTCCTGGCTTCGGCCTGGCCCAGCCCTGACCTTTGCAGCCACCTGGGGAGTGAACTAGCAAATGGACCACGTCTCCTGCTCTCGCGCGCGCTCTCTCTCTCTCTCTCCCTCTCTCTCTGCAATTTTGACGTTCAAATAAATAATAAAAAAAAATTATCTTGGCTCAGGCAGCACTGATGGCTGCACAGCCTCAAAATGCCACTGTCACCAACTTAGAGACGAAAAGACACAGAGGGACAGTCTCGGGGGCAGTCTCTCGGGGCACAGTCTCTCGGGGCACAGTCTCTGGGGAGTAGTCTCTCGGGGTGCAGTCTCTGCGACACAGTCTCTCGGGGCGCAGTCTCTCGGGCACAGTCTCTCGGGCGCAGTCTCTCGGGGTGCAGTCTCTGGGGCGCAGTCTCTCGGGCACAGTCTCTCGGGGTGCAGTCTCTGCGACACAGTCTCTCGGGGCGCAGTCTCTCGGGCACAGTCTCTCGGGGTGCAGTCTCTCGGGGTGCAGTCTCTGGGGCGCAGTCTCTCGGGCGCAGTCTCTCGGGCACAGTCTCTCGGGCGCATTCTCTCGGGTGCAGTCTCTCGGGGTGCAGTCTCTGCGACACAGTCTCTCGGGGCGCAGTCTCTCGGGGCACAGTCTCTCAGGGCACAGTCTCTGGGGTGCAGTCTCTGGGGCACAGTCTCTGGGGCGCAGTCTCTCAGGAGCAGTCTCTCGGGGCACAGTCTCTGGGGCGCAGTCTCTCGGGCGCAGTCTCTCAGGGCACAGTCTCTCGGGGTGCAGTCTCTGGGGCATAGTCTCTTGGGCGCATTCTCTCGGGTGCAGTCTCTCGGGTGCAGCCCAGCAGGCCCCCCCAGCAGGGGCTCCGGGAGGCGGTGGTGGCTGTAAAAAGGGACTTTGACCTTCTCCCAGGGTTAGTGTCCTGTGGAGTGGATCCTCTCCCAGTCCCTGCGTTATCAGAACACAATTGTTACATAGGTGCCCAGGTATCGAGGCCACGTGGAGGGAGGGGCCTCCGCCCTCCCTCCAGCCCTGCCCCCAGCACAGCCTGGCCCACCCACCCCCAGCCAGGTCACCAGGAGCCTGTGGGCAGGGAGGGTGGGGTCAGGGGCCCAGATGTCCTGCAGGACCCTCTTAATAGGTGACCCATTTATCTGGGGGCCGCCGTGCCGCCCACCCCACCCTTATCTGTCAGTCCAGTAACACAAACACCAGGCCGCACAGGCCGCGTGCAAGGCGCCTTTGAACCTTATCTGCCCGCCCTGCCAGGCTGGGGGATGACGGCGCCGGGGGAGGGGGGCTGCCCCCACCGTGGCCAGGCATTTCCCCCAGTGGGCCCAGGAAGCAGCACTGGAAGTCGTGGGGAGCCCTCTGGGGTGGGGGGGACACGGCTGCCTGGCCAACAGGAGCCCAGGGCAGGGTCCTGGGAGCAGCCCCTGCAGCCCACTCTGGGCCCCAGGCTCCAGATCCAGAACCTGGGGGCAGCGCCCAGGCTGAACCCCGCACACGGGCACGACTGTGGGATGAGGCTGGAGTCCGGCCGCCGCGTCTCCTCTAGTCAGGCTGCGGGGCCGACCGCCCTCACTCTGCCGGCACAAGCTGGTTCTTGGAGGGCTGAAGGAAGGAAGGACTCACGGCTCCCAGCAACGCTTGCCCCCCACCCCCCAAGAGGGGGCACGCCTGCCCCAGGGCCTGCCCTGCGTGTGGCGCTTTCTGTGGCCGTGGACCGTGCCCAGGTGTCGGGTCCTTGGCAATGACCATCATGTGGCTGGGAACTGGAGCCCAAGCAAAGTCAGGGTGGGAGAGCCAGCTGAGGTCCAGACGGCTCCTCGCGCCCAGCCTAGCGGAGCAGGGGACATGTGGCTGCCCAGCCTGCGGGGCCCTGGGGGGGTCGCGCCATGCCGCTCTCACCTCACCAGCCCCCAGACCCCAAGCTGTGAGGCCCTGGGGGGTCACGCCATGCCTCCCTCACCTCACCAGCCCCCAGACCCCAAGCTGTGAGGCCCTGGGGGGTCACGCCATGCCTCCCTCACCTCACCAGCCCCCAGACCCCAGGCTGCGGGGCCCTGGGGGGGGTCACGCCATGCCTCCCTCACCTCACCAGCCCCCAGACCCCAAACTGTGAGGCCCTGGGGGGGTCACGCCATGCCTCCCTCACCTCACCAGCCCCCAGCCCCTGCCCTGCACTGTGGCCTCACACTCTGCTCTCCCACCCCCACCGCTCCCCTGCAGTGCAGTCGAGCGCTCCCCTCGGGGTCCGAGCGCTCACAGCCCGTGCACAGGCACCAGGAGTCTTCTGCCTTATTTACGGATCTCACAGGTGCTCTCCAGGTCTGCACATAGTAGGTGACCAGCAGGCGGGGGCGTCCATCCACACACAGTAAGTGACCAGCAGGCGGGGGCGTCCATCTACACACAGTAGGTGATCAGCAGGCGGGGGCGTACCTCTGTGCACAGTAGGTGTTTTGTAACCAGCTGCCCGCAGCCCAGGAGGGCAGTCCAGAGTCCACCCTCCCCAGGCCTCCATGCCCCTGGCCTGGCTGTGTGGTTCTGTCAGTGTCTCCCTGCCTCAGGGTCCACGTAGGAGGCTGGAGTGGGGTGGGGACACCTGCTCCCAGCCACCCTCACCATGGTTGCCGGGGTAGAGCAGGGGCTCCTGGGAGAACCGGGCTGGGGGTGGGGTTCCGCGTTGGGGGAGGGGATGTGGGACTCTGTATGTGGAGTTGATTCGCCACGGATCTAAAACAGAATGAAAAGTAAATTCTGGGGCCGGCGCTGTGGCGCACTCCGGCTAGGCCTCTGCCAGTGTCACCGGCATCCTATGTGGGCGCCAGGTTCTAGTCCCGGCTGCTCCCCTTCCGATCCATCTCCCTGCTGTGGCCTTGGAGGACACCGGAGGACGGCCCAAGTCTTTGGGCCCCTGCACCCACGTGGGAGACCCAGAAGAAGCTCCTGGCTCCTGGCTTCAGATTGGCCCAGCCCCAGCCGTTGAGGCCATCTGGGGAATGACCCAGCGGATGGAAGACCTCTCTCTCTCTCTCTCTCTCTCTCTCTAACTCTGACTTTCAAACAAACAAATAAACCTTTAAAAACATCGTGGGAGTAGAACTCGCATCACCAAGTCCCCCTTTCTGACACCGTGGGAGAGCAGCGAGTGCTCCCACGGGACCACGGTGCCTGGACGCAGAGCGCGTCCTCCCCAGAAAGCTTTTTCCAGCCCCACCCTGGCGGCCCCCGCCCTGCTCTGGCTCCTGGGCTGGGCCCCTTCCCGGGCTTCCTCTGCTGCCTGCGGCTGCGTCCACCCCACCTCGCTGGGCAGGTTCCCCCCCCCCCCCCCCCGCCGCTCCGACATCCAGTAGGGGGCGGCTGTGAGCACAGTGCCCTGCGCGCCCCCAGGGACAGCTCTTGATCCTGGCCCACCCTTGGCTGCTCTGGCCACGCTCACCGCTCCTGCTGAGCCGGGCGGCTCGGTCTCTGGTGCCCAGGGTGGCTCAGCTCTGGGGGCAAGGTCAGGGTTCCAACCCAGCCTGGTCTGGGGAACAAGGCACAGGGTCCCCCAGTCTCAGCCCAAGTCTTGAGACTCCCCCAGGTGGTTCAAAGGTCGGCACTGCCTCACCATGGGGCCCCTACAACGTCATCACAGCCTGCACCCCCAGTGAGAGCTGAGGGGCAGGGGGCTGGCGGTGCCCCGCGGGGGGCCTCCTGTGCAGCCTAGGACCCCTGCTCAGCTGAGCAGGCCGGAAGCCCGCAGCACGGCAGGGTCGGCCTGGTGTCGGCGCGGGCCTCCCGGCTCCCGGCCGGCATCCTCTGCCTGTACCCCACGCGGCACCAGGGGAGGGGACTCTGCTGGTCCCTTTGTGAGAGCGAGCACACATTCCCGCAGGACAGGGGCAGGACAGATGCCGCCCACAAACAGAGGCAGGCAGCTGCGCTCGCACAGAGCCCCCTCCCGAGGGCCCCCATCCCGCGGGCCACGCCAGGGAGCAGGAGCCGTGCCCTCTGCCCTCTGACCTCCCTGAACTGCTGGCTGGGCTCTCAGGTCCTCCTCTGAGTCACTGCCGTCCATCCAGGCGGCGCCGGCAGCCACGATGCCGCTGTCCAGAGACTAAGCACGTAACCCCCGGGGCGCCCGCCTCGGCCAGCAGCCTCGGCCATGCCCCCAGCCAGGCCAGCCCCCACCCCCATTTACCACCCAGCTCCACCGGGGTGGGGGAGGGCACCCAGCCTGGCCTGGGACCAGAGATGCCCACCCACCTGGGCAGCCCACAAACCCCAGGCAGAAAAGGCGGGTGCAGCGCCCGAGCCCCACCACACCCGACCCCCCCCCCCGTGAGCCCCCCAGGGACCCCACCCCCACACCGGGTCAGGCCTGGCCCTGGCCTGGCGCTACAGGAACAATCCCACCTCTGTGCACCTGGCCCGGCCTGCTCTGCCACTGCTGGCGACGGCAGAACCCGTCCAGCCGCCCTGGGCAGCCCCGGCCTCCCTTCAGCTCCCGGCTGGGAGAACAGAAAACCCGTCTGGCGGGTTTGGCCAAACTCTGCCTGCGCGGCTCACACGCTGCTCACTCCTGCCCCTGCGCTGGGAGCCTCAGCGCTCAGCACGGAGGTGGACGGAGGTCCTGGAGCCACGTGAGTACCTGGTGGCCAGGGCCGCAGCTCGAGCAGGTGTGCGGGTGGGGTCCCTGGGGGGCTCACACTGGGGGCTAGAGGACCAGCTCTGGCAGGAGCGGGACAGGAGGGGTCGGCCTGCCCTGCCCACAGAGGTGGCCTAAGAGGCACCTGACCAGCAGCTCTGGGGCCTGGTCCTCAGGACCCAGCCTAGAGGGGGCTCAGGAGGCTTCCCCGGGCAGGAGGCTGGGCACGGAGAGGCGGGGCCTGGCCTGGCACTGCGGCCCCAGGTTCCCGTGATGTGCTGAAGGCGCCGGACAGCAGGAACCTTCGAGGGGCCACGCGGGTCAGAAGCAGGTGCAGCCATGGGCACTAGGGTGACGCGTGGGTGCAGCCAGCCACAGCCCACACTGGACACCGGGACCCATGGCGCCCTGTGTTGGGCTGGGCACCTGGGGAGGACCGTCCCTGCCCAGCCCCCTCCCCAGGCCTCCAGCCGGCAGTGAGCGCAGCACCCCCTCCAGGAGTCAGGTTGCAGGGCCCAGTGTCACCTGAGCTGAGCAGCCTTGATCCTGCACTGCTGGTCGGGTGTGCACACGTGTGTGAGTGCGTGTGCGGTGGCCCCGGCCCGTGAGACTTCCTGGTCGGGTGTGCACACGTGTGTGAGTGTGCAGCGGCCCCGGCCCGTGAGGCTTCCTGGTCGGGTGTGCACACATGTGTGAGTGTGCAGCGGCCCCGGCCCGTGAGGCTTCCTGGTCGGGTGTGCACACGTGTGTGAGTGTGCAGCGGCCCCGGCCCGTGAGGCTTCCTGGTCGGGTGTGCACACGTGTGCCCTTGCCTGAGCTGGGGTCTGTGTGTGCGTGGTGTGGGCGCTCCTGTGTGTGCCCGCGGTCACAGCACGCAGAGCCTCTGGGCAGGGGCACCTCCCTGGACTCGGCCCAGCCCCTGAGCTGTCCCGAAGGTCACCAGGAGGCAGAGTTTGTGTCCTGGCTGTGTCTCTTGCCGGCTGGTAGCTGTGGACAGGTGACATCTCTGAGCCCGGCGTCTTCATCTGCTGTGGCCACTGCACTGGCCAGTGTGGCAACCAGAGCTGCGGGGGGTGGGGAACACGTCCCAGGAGCACCAGCGTCCTGCCTTCAGGGGGTCCAGGGCGGGTCAGGCAGGTGGCCTGGCCAAAGTCGGCATGGGAGAGGCCCCATAAGGTGGGAGGAGATGCCGAGCGGCCAGACCAAGGTTCAGATCCTACCTCCACCTGCTTCTCTTAATTCCTCGACCTCAGTATTTCAATCTACAGAATGGGGCCATCGGCACCTCCTC
This sequence comes from Sylvilagus bachmani, assembly GCA_015711505.1. Lineage (NCBI taxonomy): Eukaryota > Metazoa > Chordata > Mammalia > Lagomorpha > Leporidae > Sylvilagus > Sylvilagus bachmani. The sequence goes on along the minus strand of CM027394.1, from coordinate 110,562,299 downwards.
AGAGGCCTGGGGGCTGCATCACATGGGTGGGAGGGGCCTGGTGCACTAAGGCCCCAGATGTTTCTTCAAGATCGATTCATTTATTTGGAAGGCAGAGTGAGAAACAGTGATCTCCCATCTGCTGGTTCACTCCCCAGCGGCTGCAGCAGGGGCGGGCCAGGTGAATCCAGGAGCCTAGAACTGCATCCTGACTTCTGTGTGGGCGGCAGGGGCTCAAGTACTTAAGCCAGTACCTCCCAGGTGCACTAGCAGGGAGCTGAGTCAGAAGCGGAGCGTCCGGGGCTGGAACGGGCACTCGGGTCTAGGACACCGGCGTGGCAGGTGCTGAGCCACAGCCCCGAGCCCTCATGCCACCACCCCAGGCTCTTACTGTGTGCCCGGCCCATGTGGGAGCCGCAGGGACGGCCAGTCGTGGGCTGCAGATGCAGCTGAGGGAGGGGCGGATGGCACCTGGGGCTCGGCCTCCTTGGTAAAGCCTCAGACGGCTTCAGGGCCCCCGCCCGCAGGAAAGCCCTGGTGTGGTGCTGGGCACGGAGCAGGCGGGCGGGCACAGCATTCAGTCACTGCCGTGGTCCCTGCCACTCTCAGGAGCAGCGCCAGACCGACGGCCCGCCAGCCCAGCCCTCAGAGAAGGCACAGAACTGGGGTCCCCGACGCCTGTGGTGCCAAGGCACCTGCGGAGGGCACGGTGGCTGGGGCGGGGGCAGCTGCCTGGGCAGACGCTCCCAGAGCTGTGGTGCCCGTGAGGCCCTGGGGTTCCCTGTCCTGCAGGGGGCAAGGCCGGCTTAAGGAACGCAGGGCCCAGCCCCCAGAGGGGCTCAGGCCAGCTGGCCCAGGGGCACCGCAGGAGCTGGCACCTCCGTGGGCTCTGCCCCTTGACCAGATGGTGCGGGTCCCACCAGAAGCCACAGCTGTGCACGGGGCTGGTGGCACCTCCCTGGGCGTGGGCGTGGCCCATGGTGAGCAGCGCCCCTGAACTGCAGGTCTTCGTAGCCCTGGGGCGGGAACCCCCCAGACAGGGAGTGCTGTGGGCAGCACTGTGTTCTGTGGGCACGGGCAGAGGGTGCATTGTCACCCCAGCCAAGGAAATGAGGTTGCACAGAGTGAAGGCAGGCCCGGGAGCCGTGCCCGAAATCCACAGCACAGCCCAGTGCCCAGGCTGACACCCCAGCCAGACAGGGGCGCTGCGGGAGCTGGGGGTGGGGCCGGGGGGCAGGCAAGGCCCAGAGTGAGCCCCCGCTCCTGAGCGAGGCTCCCGTGCACTCTGGGGGTGCCCTGCATCGCTGTCCCGTTTCAGGGCTGCTAAGACGGGCTCACTCCCCCAGCTTCAGGAGCAGTCACCTGCAGGCATGGGCGCTGGTGCCGGCAGCAGGCTCCAGTTCACCAAAACCATTGCCTCTCCCTCCCCTCGGGCAACACCCTCACCCGGGGGGGGGGGGGGGCGGGGACCCAGCCTCATCATCAAAACACAGCAGGTTGAGGGTGCCCTTCCGTCTGCCCTGCGCCCAGCCCGGAGAGCAGGGGTGGGGGCAGGGCAGGTAGGGCTGAGACTGATCAAGCTGCCCTTCCTTCCTCCCGTTCCTCCCAGGAGCCTCAGCCCCAGCAGAGCCCCCCCCAGCCTGGGTGAACAGAGTGGGAGGGAGGGAGCACCCCTGGGCCTGGGGCCCAAGGGACAGGTGCCTGCCTGCTCCCACCCTCTGTGCAGCCCCCAAATGCTCCCTAGCTCCTCTCTCCCATACACAGCACCCCAGCCCAGCTCCACGGCAGCCTCCATCCTGGGACCCCAGCTCCGCGGCAGCCCCCATCCTGGGGCCCCAGCCCAGCCCCATGGCAGCCCCCATCCTGGGACCCCAGCCGAGCTCCGCGGCAGCCCCCATCCTGGGACCCCAGCCCAGCCCCATGGCAGCCCCCATCCTGGGACCCCAGCCCAGCCCCATGGCAGCCCCCATCCTGGGACCCCAGCCCAGCTCCGCGGCAGCCCCCACTCCGGGAGCCCAGCCGCCCTCACCAAGCTTGCATGCAGAAGATACCCGTGAGGGAAAGCCAGCCCCTGGCTGGCTCAGCCTGTGTGGTTCTACCACCTGGAGTCTTTCCGCCCATGGGCGACCCCCTCCTGAGACACAGGGACCAGTGGCAGAGTCCAGGACATGGAGCGACCCCCTAGGCCTCAGGCAGACATGTTCTGTCACCTGCCCCGGGAAGTCCTTCCTGCCCTGGCACCCTGGCCCCAGACCTTGTCTGCTCTACCAGGGCCGGGGGGGGGGGTGGGGGGGCCGGGGGGCTGCAGGGGGGCCGGGGGGGCTGCAGGGGGGCGGGCCCGGCAGGCAGCCCTGACCGCCCGACCCTGCACACAGCGGCTTTGCTCAGAAACAGCACCCAGTGGACCACGGCACACTCAGCAGCTCCTTTACAGGCGTCAGCGGCCCACGCACGGCAGCGGGGCCAGGGCAGAGCTGCCTGCCGGGCGGGTCCGGGTGGAATTTCAGGTGCCGCAGCCCGGCCCAGCCCGGCAACGCCAGGGCCCACGGCGCCGCGGGAAGACACCCCCGGGCCACACAGGGCGACCACACAGACCCCGCAGGCACCTGGGTGGCCTCTTGCGCCTCGAGGCCCCCATCTGGAGGGTGGGCCCCTTGGGGCGTGGTCAGGGCCAGATGGGCTACCATGGAAGTGAATGGTGCCCTCTGCTCTCTCCTGAGTGATGCGGTGGGCCTTAGGTGGACAGAAGCAGCAGCATGTCCAGCTCAGCACTCGGCGCCCGGCTCCAGCCCTGCTACCCCCGGAATTCAGCGTCCCCTGGGCCTGCGGGGACATCCCCGGTCCAGGCCAGTGCTGCCTCCCGCCTCCCAGGCCCTTGCCCATCACTGGCCATGCCGCTGCCCAGCCAGCTTTTGGGGGAGGGCCCCAGCCGATTTGGCAGATGTGTCTGGGGAGCCCCCCCATCGCTGCTCTGCCCAGCTGACAACCACAGAGGACACAGCCATGGCTCCAGCGTCCCCGGCCTCACCCCCAGGCCCAGGGCTCAGTCACTGGCGCAGATGCGAGGGCCTCACTGAGAGCCAGGCTTGCCGTTGGGAGCCCCTCCAGCCCGGCCCGCAGCTTCCACTGGGGTCACAAAGCCACCCTTGGCCAGGGAGCCCCCTTGCAGCCCACCCAGGGGCACCCATCCCCCGACTTCTAGAGCCTGGTGGCTGTGTCTCTGCCTGGTGTCCCTTCCTGGAGGCAAGACCCACGGAGACAAGTGTGGCCCTGCTCTGCCCTGAGGGAGACTCGGAACTGAGCACAGCCCTGGGAGGGACCCAGACCCAGACGGGGGGGGGGGGGGCTCAGCCCCGATCACCCAGGGACTGAGTGACCCAGCCATGACATCATGCAGGCCAAAAAGGGCTCACCGGCCTCAGACACATGGAACACACACACGGCACACGTACAGCCCACACACTGCACATGGACACAGGGAGCGCGCACAGAGCACAGACCCAGCATGTGCACAGCACTCAGACACACACGCGGACACACAGGGACCGGCGCACACACATCACAGAATACATGCGTGCATACACACGGAACGCATGCACAGCACACAGACAAACATGAACTTTCCAAGCACTCAGAGGTCTGAGTCTGGAGAGGTGGCTGGGGGCTTGGGCTTGTGGGACTGTGGCTCCTCCCCGCTCGCCCTCCTCCCTCCTCCCTCTCCCGTCTCCCTCCTCCTGCCCAGCACAGAGGCAGCCTGGCCGAGCTGCGGTACCACCACGGCAGCGGGAGGCATGGGAAGGGCTCACCCCACCAGGCTGCACGCGGGGCTCCTGGTTAGTGGATTCAGAGTGACTATCAGGCACCTCTGGCTGCTGGAGACCCACTGGCCTGGGTGGGGAGTGCGGAAGAAGGAGGAAGACGGGGGAGAGGGAGGAGCCACAGCCCCACAAGCCCAGCCCCCAGCCACCTCTCCAGGAGCTCTCCAGACCTCTGAGTGCTTGGAAAGTTCCAGAAGGGCTTGGCGATGAGGGTGCTGGGGCCCCGGGCCCGATTGCAGGGACCCCACATCCCTTAGTTCTGAACCAGGCATGGCACCCGAGGGCTCCACTGCCTGGCCCAGCACCGCCCGTACCCTGTGAACAGGAGGGGCAGGCAGTAGACGCCCCAGCCCCTCAGCGTGGGAGCTGCCGTCTTGGGCAGCTGGGAGCAGGGTCTGGGTATCGGTGTCTGCGTGTCCCTGTGTCTGCACACGCGTGTGGGTGTGTGAAGTCCGTGCCCCTGGCTGTGCATGAGCGCCATGTGCCCGGCACGCCTGTCCTTGGGCGCAGGCCTCGATGTTGGAGGAGCGTGGAGCCCCGGGAAGGGAACTGGGAGAGGGGCTTTCAGCAGACGGGCTGTCACTCGTGGCTCTCTCCAGCCCTCCCCCACGGGCAGCCAGGGGCCGGCCTCCAGGCCCTGCCCGCTCTGCCTACGCCTGTGAGCTGCTTCCTAGTCTGCAGCCCAACCTCCCCGGGGGAGCGCCCCAGCAGGGTGGGGGTCCTGCCTGCCCACGTGGGGTGCTCAGCCACTCCCTGGGCCCCGGCATGCAGCAGGCCCTGCTCCCCCATCCCCCCACAGCAGGCTGGAAGCACAGGGCCAGCAGAGGCCATGGAGAGCTTCATGGAGGCCCTGAACCGGCTGAAGGATGCCCACGACAAGGAGGTGCTGGGTAAGTGGCCCGGGGCGCTCCTGGGGTCACCTCCATCCTCAGCAAACCTGGGGAGCCCAGGATGGGAGTCCTGCCAAGGCCAGAGCTGCAGAGAGGCCAGACGCCCTGCCTGGGCCAGACCCAGCGGGCACTGCTTCCCAGGCTGGGACGTCCTTGGCCACCACCCCGGAGTGGCTGGAGGGGAGGCAGTTCAAGGGTTGCCACCTGCCACGCCCGGCCCCAGCAGGGAAGCCAGGAAGCCCCGGGTGGATGGTGCAGCGCGAGGCCGTCCATCCCTAGGAAGAGGCGCGTGGCTGCGGAGGCCGGGCATCTTCTCTCCAGATCCTGCCCGGCCCAGTACTGACAGGTCCCCGAGCAGGCCCAGGGGCAGCCCCTCCACCCACCGCCCGCTCAGGGCAGCCCCCCCCCACAGGCCTTTCTGGGTGTTCGTGTGCACGCGGGGGGCCTCAGGGCAAAAAGAGGGCCTGTGCGCCCCCACCCCATCCCAGGCCGGCTGAGCTGGTCGGCAGAACTGTGGCAAGGAGGGACTGTGACGGGGCTGCCCCAAAGGCCCGCTTGGCTGCACGCTGGCGGCACCCCTACAGAGGCCCCCCTTGGCGCCTCTGCTCTTCCCTGGTGGCTGCCGGTCCCTTCTGGCACCAGAGCCCCTGCCAGCCTGCCGACAGACACAGAGCTGGAGACCCCAGGGGCAGGGGGAGACGCTGGCCTCAGGCAGCCACCAAGACTGGGCAGAACCCAAGCCCTGAGTGTGCTGGCCGTGGGCACAGAGGGGGCCGCTCAGTGGGGCAGCCCCAGGGCGCCGGGCGGCAGCAGAGGCTCTGAAGAGGGTCTTTCGTGACAGCCACGGACACAGGCGCCACCTCGAGGCTCTGCTCAGGACCCTTGGCAGGGGATGCTCGGGGAGGCAGCGGGCTGGGGCTCACCTCCCACCCTCTGCCCCCGCCCCAGGCCTACAGAGCAAGCTCGCGGAACTGAACACTGAGAGGTGCCGGTGAGTCAGCCCTGAGGAGCCGGGGCACTGGCACTGCCACCGTCCCGTGAAGTGCGTGGGGCAGCGAGGCTCAGCCCGGGGGCAGCCACTTGTCCAAGGTTACACGGTGTAGCTGCAGCCAGGCTAGGACGCTGTGCGAGATCCTGCAGTTAGGAGCGGCCCTGAGCTGAGGCCGCGGGGAGCTAGATGGGACGCTGACCTCAGGCTGGGCAGTGGGGACCAGCAGGGGCCTCCCGGGTGAGCAGGACCCCCGACCCGGCTGTGCCCCGTCCAGGGATGCTCAGCGGATCGAGAAGCTGTTTGCCAAGAACCAGCAGCTCCGGGAGCAGCAGAGGACGCTGAAGGAGAACCTGCGGGTGCTGGAGAACCGGTGAGCCCCTGCAGGGGCGTCGGGGAGGCCCGGGGGAACAGCCGGGTGGCTCCTGCCCTGCTGGGAGTCCGAAGAACGGCACTTTCCAGGGCTGAGCATGGACGCTGGGTCCCTAGGGAGGGACAGGACACGGCACGGGGGAGGCAGTCGCACGCCCGGGCCGGGGGGGCTACCCATGGGCCTCAATCCCCGGCTCAGGGCAGCCTCTCGCCTCCCCTGCCCACAGGCTGCGGGCAGGCCTGTGTGACCGCTGCATGGTCACACAGGAGCTGGCCAGGAAGAAGCAGCTGGAGCTGGAGAGCTCGCACCTGCAGGGCCTGCAGCACCTCTTCCTCCTCAGTGAGCCCCTGTGGGCAGGGACCCCGACCTGGGGCATGGGGGTGGGGCGGTCAGCCCTACGCCACTGCGCACCCCAGCTACTGACCACAGCTGGAGGCCCAGGCTGGCCCTGGCATGTCCTCAAAGTGTCAGCTTTGGGTGGGGGTCCCTGAGGAGGGGTCCTTCCAGGCCTGAGGCCCACGGGTCCTACTGACGACCAAGGACACGTCCCCTTTCCCTTGGGGCAGCCCTGGGCACAAGCCGGCGGGGGGGGAGGGCGCGGTCACTTTTCACAGCCTTGAGGCTGGCTCCATCACTCATCCCACCGTCCACACGGGCAGCAGGCTTTTAGGGGGCGCCAGCTGTGTGCCAGGCCCTGGGCCCCGTGCTGGGGACACAGCCGGACGAGGAGGGGGCTTCCCTGGTGCTGTGAGCCCCACCCCGTCCCTGCTCCCCTGGCGGCTTCCCCAGTGATGCCTTTTGCAGCTAACGAGATGAAGGCGTTGAAGGAAGAGAATGAGGCCCTGAGGGAGGCCGTGAGGCGGCTCCGCCTGGCGTGAGTGGGGGTGGGCGGTCCACGGGGGGCGCACGGGCCCTGAGCCTTGCCGGGCGTCCGCAGCCTGGCCCCAGGAGGGCTTCCCGCTGCGCCCATCCGCTCTGGGCCCCGCGTCCTCACCCCGTGTTGTCGTCTGCCCTCCAGGGACAGGCCCAAGCCCCCGCCCAGGGAGGCCAGCTCGGATCCACCCTCCCCCACTGGCTGGAAGGCTGTGCCCGAGAGGCCACCCACATTCCACCAGGAGGCAGAGGAAGACCCCCTGGGCGCGGACCCCCACGGAGAAGGTGCTCTGGGGGGCTGGCGGCCGGGCACCCGTGGGACCGTGCATCCCTCCTGCCAGAGGGCATTGCGCCCCCGTGAGCACCTCGCAAGCCCCCACCCCCACCCTGTGCCGCCCCTCCCACAGGAAAGCCGCCTGCTGTGTGCGGGACGTCTCCAAGGGCCAAAGTCTCCCCGGGCGCCAACCTGCCCGAGCCTCGGGCCCCAGACGTGGTGAGGGCAGAGACCCCCAAGCCACACCCTGCCCTGCACCTCATACCACGGGCACCTGTCCCGCTCACGGAGGAGACGCGCAGCTGCACCTGCTGTGGGCGGAGGGGAGGCCTGCCCAGCCCCCGCTGTGAGCCCCGCCCATGCTGACCTGCCGCCCCGCCCACTCAGAGCCCACAGTGCATCGCCAACCAGCTGCACGGCACCATTGCCACCGTGCGGCCTGGGGCCCGGGCCTGCCCTATGGACCACGGCTCTGCCGACGGAACGCCCCCGCCGCTGCCCCCCAGGAGCAGCCCGCCCAGCCCTGCGTGCGAGCACAGCCTCCCCCTGCACAGGTGAGGGGCTCCCTCCCACCCAGCCTCTGGTCCCGCCCTGGAGCAGGGAGCAGTGGCCTGGGGAAGCCTCTGTCTGTCCCTGCAGCACCCGGCCCTTCTCCGCCTGGGCTTCATCCTCCTGAGCCGCCGAGGAGCCCCCACCCTCCTAGAGGGTGGGAGGGGTCTGGATGGGGGAGGGAACAGGCTGGGTATCAGGCCCCGTCTCCCCCCACCCCCCCGCCAGGCCGACCGCCCTCCACAGTCCACAGCCTGCAGAGCCCCCCCCCCACTGCCCTCCCCCACGGCCTGCCGACCCCCCCCCCCCGCTGACCTGCCCTCCCCTCCACAGCTTCCTGCGGGCCCCCTCGGCCTCGGCCTTCGAGTCCCTGAAGCGCTGCCTAAAGTCCGACCGCCTCTGCCTCCTGAGCCGCCACCTGGCCCTGCACCTGCAGGACCCCCACGGCGGCCCCTTGGCCCCCGCCGCAGCCCCGAGCGGCTCCCAGCCCCAGGGCCTGACAGCTGTGGACCCAGAGTCCTGGGAGGAGCCCACGGGCCTCCTGGGCCTCCCCGGCACCCTGGCGGGCATGCAGGACCCACGGTTGGAGGGCGCACTGCACCTGCTCCTGGCTCAGCAACAGCTGCGGGCCCGGCTGGGCAGTGCCAGGCTGAGGGCCACCCCCATGCCAGGGGAGACACTGCCTTCCCCACCACGCGGCCTGGACGCCAAGGGTCCCGAGAGTGAGGGGGCTGGGGCAGCTCTACCCACAGCAGCCTTGGCTGGGCGGCGGCAGCCACAGCCCAGAGGCCCAGGCAGCCCCGGGAAGGAGACCACCCAGGACTGTGCCCCAGACAAGCCCTTGGACCTCTCAGACCGGGGCCGGAACGGCCTCAAGCCCGCCGCCCGGCCTGCAGGTACCCGTGCCCCCAGCCCGGAGCCCCCCCAAGGAACCGAACCACCTGCCCTGACACACAGCCCTGGGGCACTCGGCAGTGACACCAAGGGGACTGGAGCGCCAGAGCTGGAGGAGCCGCCCACGCCCGTGGTAAGGGGCCCCTCCCTGGCCTCCATGCCCCTCCCCAACAGCTGGCAGCCAGCTCCCCTCTCCCAGCCCCTCCAAGCCAGGTCCAGGGACAGCGCTGGCCGCCCTGGTCATGGCAGAGGGAAGGGCTGAGCCTCCAGCCCCATGGGCTGTGTCCACACTGACTCAAGCCGTCCGTGTGCCCACAGGCACCACGACGGCCTTCCCCCTCTCCAGGAGGGACAGCAGAAGAGGCCGGAGCAAGGCCAAAGCCAGCCGCCCACCTGCAGGGGCCGGGCAGCGGCGGCCACCCAGGTAAACTGAGCACCCAGAGGCTCAAGAGTCCAATCCAGTGTCAGCGTCAGCCCGTGGGGGTGGCTGGTCCCAGTCACTGGCCGTGGGAGAAGAGCCTCTGGCCTTCCAGCAATGGCTGGGGCCCTGGCACAGGGGTGCTGGAGACCCAGGCCCGGGCTGCCTCCAGTCGGCTGGCGCCCTGGGCACACTGCATGGCCCTCTGCCCCTGCTCCTGGTCTGGAAGGCTTGGGAGACCCCTGGGGTCACCAGCCCGGCTGACCCGGCCCCCGCATCCTTCAGAGCTCAGCAAGGCTGGAACACAGAGACCAGAGATGGACAAACTGGACGAGCCCGACCCCTCAGACAGCGAGGTGGGCCCCTGGCCACGCCCCCGGGGGAGGCCCTGGTCAGGGGTGGGGGCCGCTTGCCCCGACTGTGCCCCCTTCTGCCCAGCTGATGTACCGACCACGTCCCCGGGGGAGGCCCCGGTCAGGGGTGGGGGCCGCCTGCCCTGACTGTGCCCCCTTCTGCCCAGCTGAGCGCCAAGGCAGAGGCCGAGCCAAGCGCGCCCGGTGCAGGGCCCAGGTGCACCTGGGAGCAGCAGCAGGGTCTGCAACAGAAGAGGAAGCTCGCCTCAGAGCTGGGGGGCAAAGGTACCGCCCTCGGGCTGGGGGCCGGGGGCCACAGCACATGCCCCTCACCATCTCTCCTCTGGCCACCTGGACAACGGCGTCCCCAGATCAGCAGGAGCCAGAAACAAACGCCCCCAACCTCTGTGGCGCAGAGCCCTGGCGGCCAGGGCGAGTCTAGGTGGCCTCTTCCCGGGTGGCCTGGGGTCTAAGGGTTCCCATGACCACAGCCGAGGGCAGTCCTGGTCACCACCATCACCCCGGGGAGAAGGGGTCCCCGGTGGCGCCTTTGGGCTCAGCTCCTCCCACCAAGGCGGGTGGGAGCCTGGGCCCCCGTCCACCCTCCGCAGGACAACGACCCACTTCCTGCCCCGAGCATGAGGGCGGCCCCGGCCAGGCCGCCAGGAGCCCACGAGGCCTTTGAACACCCAAGCTCATCGTCGGGGCGCTCGAGTTTGTCCAGGCAGGGCCCGGACGCTGTGGCCTGGCAGCCACAATGAGCCATTGTTGCCAGGAAGGTGACGGGCCTGTGTTTGCCTGGAGCGAGGGGAGGAGGCCGGCGCACCTGTTTGTTCCAGACACTTCCTGCTGTCTGGGTGGGGCACAGCCAGCTGGGGAGCCCCTTCCCTGTCCTCCCACCCCCCCAGGGAGCACAGGCCCCAGCCCCAGCTCCACACTGAGCCCGTGGAGAGTGGGAGGGGCATGTCCCCCCTGTCCCCAAGCCCCCCAACCCTGCCCAGGTCACGGGGCTGGCACCCAGCACTGCTCTGCGACAGGCACACCTGACACCCAGCAGCACGGCAGGTCCCCGCCAAGGCCAGCTCAGGGGTGGCCCACGGACGCACTCAGCCAGCGTCTCCCAGATTCTGGGTCTCGCCCGGGTGCTGTGGTGACCCAGCACCTCCTGGCCCTCAGCAAAGCAGCGAGGGAGGCGCCCTGGTCAGGGCCGTCTTGGGGGCCACACCCCAAGGCAGCCATCACCCTCCCTGCCCCCAAGTCCTCCACACGCCCCCTGACCATTGCTTCAGGGACAAAGGCGCTCAGCTGACCTCCCCAGCACCAGCCCTTATGAGCTCAAGACGCCCGTGGGCCCCCAGTGACAGCTGGTGTCGCTCCGAGGGGTTCGTGCCCCTGCCTGACCTTGGTCCACTCCCCAACAGCCGCCAAGAAGCTGTCCCGAGGGAGAAGGAAACCGAGAGGGACTCCGGCCGCAGCCGACGCCCCGGCAAGCCCGAGGGACGCTGAGGACCAGAGTCCCTGCCCCAGCGACTGGGAGGAGACCTAGCCAGGCCAGGCCGGGGGTCACCCCACTGGCCCTCGGGGCCTCGAGGCAACAGGACACACTGCCAACTGCAGAGAGCCCAGCACGGCCCCTGGAGGGCTGGGTCCCGGCCACTTCCCGAAGCATCCGGTCCTGCCCCTCCTCAGCCCAGCATCCAGCCCCACCCCGCGGGAAGCACCTCCCACCTCAGGTTTGAGGCTGGACAGTCCTGGACCCAGGGCCCAGGGCCCGGCGCATCCCAGAAGGCACAGAGCTCCAGCCACGGACTCGGGCGCCCCCTGGTGGAGCCCCAGCAAACTAGCGTGGGCACCCCGCATGGGGCCCCAGTGTGCTCCGACAATAAATCCGTGAAGAATGGCTCGTGGTGCTGGCAGAGCCTCCCCCTTCCCTAGTGGGGACCACGTCCTGGGGCCAGGAGTGCCAGCACCAGGGGAGAGGGGACAAAGCCAGCCCTCTGCTGCCCCACAGAGGGCTGATGGGCTCAGGGGTCCTGCAGGAAGTGCGGAGGCCGGGAAAGGGGTGTGCACCTGCTCGGCAGAGCCCCCGCCCCCACCCCCAAGCCTGCCACCACCGTCCTGCTGTGCAGCCCACAGCCCTGGACAAGGTGCGTCTCAGTGACTCCACCCCGTTCTCAGCGGAAGACAGGCTCCCGGCCCCTCCCCCAGGCCCACTGAGCCCGGACCCTGGGGAGGGGGCTGGGGGTCTGCTTCAAGGTGCTCCCAGGGAGCAGTACCTGCCCTGCACGGGCAGTCTGAGGACCACCCCTCCGGGACAGATGCAGACACTGACCCATCACGTGGGTCTGTGGGCAGGGTGACGGCCCCTGGCCAGGGTCCAGTGAAGGGAAGCCGACCCTGGGGAGGTCGGGAGGGGGTGGCATCTGAAACCCAGGTCCGTTGGGCAGGCAGCGGGGCAAGGGTGATGCGGGAAGTGGGGACAGCCAGGAAGTCACCGAGGGACATGGCCTGCGATCAGGACAACCTTGACACTTGACATCCGCGAGAGGCCAGGGTGGGGGCCAAGGAGAACTCTCCAGTCCAGAACTGGACCTCCCGGCCCAAGCAGAGGCACGAGTGGCTTCAAGCGGACACGGAGGGGCTGAGCCAGGAGCCGTGCTCCCACACCACTCAGACGGCTGGGTGTCCACTGGCCAGCCGGGGGTGCAGGCTTCACCAAGTGGGGCGCTGCTGCTGGCCTGAGACGGACTGGAGTCCAAGAGAGAAGTCCAGGCGTGGGCACCGCCCACACCACCTGCAGACCCAGGGTGGCGGGGACTGGGGGAGGGAGCGCCCAGGCCCCGGGGAGACCACCTTCCTCCTTGGGGCTCCCTCTGTCCACCTCCCCTCACTGGACACCTGCTTCTTTGCTGCACACCTGTGTCTGGCCCACCCACCTCGGCTGTCACCGAGGGAGGGGCTGCCAAGGCCGGAGGTGGCCCAGGAAAGTGTCCCCCCCCGACCTCCCCCAGCTGCTGCCGCCCACACCCCCCAGGGCCAGTCCCTGGCCCCCAGCATGGCAGAGGTGTGCAGTGACCACCACTGGGGCTGCCCAGCCCTCCTGTGCGGGCAAACCCCGCAGCCAGAGCCAGCTGCACCCGACCACAGCCCCAGGTGGCAGTGGCTGTCCCCACTGAGTGACACAGGCTGCATGCAGACACAGGTGGGCTCCGGCGCAGATATAGGCGGGAAGCCTGGGCAGCCGCCCACTCCCCTCAGACCCTTGGAGGTCGGTGGCACGGGGCGGGGGGGGGCGGGTGACGGACCCCACGCTCGCGGGAGGACACTGAGGCACACCGACGCCCCCGGGCCGGGGCCTGCCCACGCCGCAAACAGGGGGAGGCACACCGCGCACGCCACAGCCCGGCGCCCCCGCAACTCTCGAGGCGGGATCTGAACCCGCGCAACCGCTCACTGCCCTGGGCGGCTTCCGGCTGCCCGGGGCCGAGCCCGAACTCCCTCTAGGACCCAGGGGAGCGCCCGCTGGCACGGCGCCCGCCGCGGCAATGGTGGCCAATGGGCGGGCGCGCCGGAGGTAGATTTGCATACGGGCGCGCCGCCGCCAATGAGAAGCAGGCGGCACACTCGGGGGGGCGGCCGCGGCCGCGCTGGCCAATGGGCGGGCGCGCCGAGGAGGCATTTGCATGCGGGCGCTCCGCGGCCAATGGGCGGCGGGCGGCGGCGCGGGCGGCTCACTCGCAGGATGGCCGCGGCCGCGGCGGGTGGAGCCCCGGGCCCGGCCCCCGGCCCCGCCGCGGCGCCGCCGGCCCCGGCCGCCCGGAACCCGCCGCCGGCGCTGCGGAGGCGCGGGGACTCGCGGCGCCGCCAGGCCGCGCTCTTCTTCCTCAACAACATCTCCCTGGACGGACGGCCGCCCAGCCTGGGCCCGGGCGGCGAGAAGCCCCCGCCGCCGCCGCCGCCGCTGCCGCCGCCCGCCGAGGCCCGCGAGCCGCCCGCGCCGCCGCCTGCGCCGCCCGCCGGCCTCCCCGGGCTGCCTGCCAGGACCCCCGCGCCCCAGGGCCTCCTCAGCCCCACGCAGGCCCCCGCCGGCCTGGGGCTGGACGGGCCGCGCCAGAGGTGAGTGGGGCCGGAGGGCGGGGCAGCCCCGGACCCGGGGGTCGAGGGCCCAGGGGTGGCCTGGCGCCCTGTCACCCCAGGGCGAGGGAGTGGGGTGGCCCGGGAGCCCGTCAGCCTAGAACACCGAGGTGCGCCGACCTGGCCGTGAGGGCGGGACACAGGGGTTGGGGTGACCCGGGGACCTGTTAGCCCCGGGCTCGGGGTTTGGGGCCGTCTGAGGCCTTCTGAGCCCTGGACGGAGTTGGGGTGCCCGGGGCTGCCGGCTGCAGACATAGGGCCGGGGGTCCCCTTAGCTCTGAGCCCCACCTGGAGACGCCCGGACACAGGTGCGGGAGCTCTCAGCACTGCCCCTCCCCCACGCGCTTGGCCCCTGCCCAGCAGTCTGGACCCCCCCTCCGTGTGCCCCTCTGCATTTGCACCTCGTGGGCCGGGGTCTTCCCCGTGCCGCTCCTCTGTTTGCCCTCCGCACTGCGCGGGACCCCCAGTGCCCACTGCGACCAGCGTCCTGGGGCTGACCCTGCAGCACATGGCCCTGCCCAGAGGGGCCTGGCGGACAGGCGCCCGTGCCCTTCCAGGTCACTCTGGGCCTGCTGACCCCGCAGCCCCCACGCCGCGGGCCCTGGGCAGCCCGGAGTCGCGGCGCGGACGGAGCCAGGGGGAGGCCTCTCGGCGGCCCCTCCCTCGGTTGCAGGGGCGCTGTCCTCACCTGGAGGTCATCGGCCGCACTGGCCGTCCTGGCGTGGCAGCCAGGGGCTGGGGGGAGGCCGCGTCCAGAGCACAGCGCTCGTGGGAGTCCTGCCCCGCCTCGCCTTTGCTCCCAGGCCCCCGCCCGCCGCTGCCTGGCCAGACGGGGGCCGGACCTCTGCTGCGGGACCGCGCACAGCCTTCGGGGATGTGGGAGCTGTGCCCGTGTGCTCGCCCCGCAGGGCACGGCGCTCCCGGGGGACGGGGGCTGTGCTGGGGCCATGCTGGGTGCAGACCCGGGTTCAAATCCTGCTTCACCGCTCAGCAGCCCTGTGCCTTGAGCAGCTGACTGGCCCGGGCCTCTGCTCTGTGACCCCCACTGTGTGACCCCACTGTGACCCCCGCTGTGTGACCCCACTGTGAGCCCACTGTGAGCCCCGCTGTGTGACCCCACTGTGAGCCCCGCTGTGTGACCCCACTGTGAGCCCACTGTGAGCCCCGCTGTGTGACCCCACTGTGAGCCCCACTGTGAGTCCCTCTGTGTGACCCCACTGTGAGCCCCGCTGTGTGACCCCACTGTGAGCCCCACTGTGAGCCCCGCTGTGTGACCCCACTGTGAGTCCCTCTGTGTGAGCTGGGGTTTGCCTTGGGCACTTCCTCCCTCCGGTGGGCCCGGCCGGGCGTTGGTCTCTGGCCGTGAGGCTCTGTCTCGCGTGTGGTGTGTTCTGCAGAAGCAGGGACAGTCTGCCCAGGTGTCCTGACTTCCATGGACCCTCTGACACTACTTGCTTCCATTTTTTTTTTTTTAATTTATTTGAAAGTCAGGGTTAGAGAGAGAGCGAGAGAGAGAGGTCTTCCATCTGCTGGGTCACTCCCCAGATGGCTGCAACACCCAGAGCTGAGCCAAACCAGAGCCAGGAGCCAGGAGCTTCCTCCAGGACTCTCACGCGGGTGCGGGGCCCAAGCACTTGGGCCGTCTTCTGCTTTCCCAGGCCACAGCAGAGAGCTGGATTGGAAGTGGAGCAGCCGGGACTCAAACCGGCGCCCGTATGGGATGCCAGTGCCACAGGCAGAGGCTTAGCCCACTGTGCCACAGCCCGAGAGCAGGCCAGGTCTCGGGCAGGCCGGGTCCCGGGCCTCGTGGCCGGTGCTCTGCCCGTGTGTGACTCAGGAGCCTGTAGGCGGCTGACCACGGGTCCTCGCCCAGTCCTGGAGGCCAGCGTCTGAGGTCACTGCGTCGAAGGCGGCGCTCCCAGTGCAGCGTGGGGACGTCCTCCCTGCCGCGTCCCCTCCGTGGGGACGTCTGCCCCGTGTCTGTTTCCCTTAGCGGCCCCCCGCACATCTGCTCTGCACCCCTGCTGAGGCCCTGCCATGCGGCCATGCTCACATACTGGGGTCAGTCCCCCGCCTGTCTTTGGAGGACACGGTTCAGCCACAGCACTAACAGGGACAAGGTGACATCCGCACGGTGAGTGACCGCACACTCAGCCACGTGTGGCCGCCCACAGTGCAGGAACGCAGCCGGGAGGCAAGAGGTGTTGCTGGGCTGCACAGTCTCCGAGGAGGACGTGGCTGCGGCCATAGGAGCGCCAGGAGCCACTGGGCGTCCCCAAGTGCCTGTCCGTCCCACTGGGCGTCCCCGAGTGCCTGTCCGTCCCACTGGGCGTCCCCGAGCGCCCGTCCGTCCACCACTTCCGGTCTGGTTCAGGACAGTCAGTGCTTACGACTCCTGGTTCTCCAGGTGCAGGGAAGCTTCCAGTGGCAGCCGGAGCCCCGGCCGAGGCGGCCGTGCCGACGGTGTGGGGAGGGGCCCGTCCACCTTGCTGGGCTCAGTGACACGGGGTACCCAGGCCTGCCCACTCGCTGAGCAGAGGTGCCCCAGGGGTCCGCAGTGTGCCAGGCACAATGCTCAGGTCAGGCAGGGAGCCGGGGGGCCCCAGAAAGACCTCCCACCAGGAGCGCTGAGAAGCCAGTGCGAGTCGACCTTAGGCTGTGGGTGACGGTGGCAGCTCTGGCGTGCTCTGACCCTGCCCGCGTGGTGTGTGGACACGGGTGAAGGTGGCAGCCCCGGCACACTCTGACCCTGCTCACATGTGTGCCATGGGTGAAGGTGGCAGCCCTGGTGTGCTCTGACCCTGCTCACATGTGTGCCATGGGTGAAGGTGCCAGCCCTGGCGTGCTCTGACCCTGCTCACGTGTGTGCCATGGGTGAAGGTGCCAGCCCCGGCGTGCTCTGACCCTGCTCACGTGTGTGCCATGGGTGAAGGTGCCAGCCCCGGCGTGCTCTGACCCTGCCCACGTGTGTGCCATGGGTGAAGGTGCCAGCCCCGGCACGCTCTGACCCTGCTAACATATCAGGTGGGCTGGCCCCTCACTCGGCTCTGGGTCTGTAGCCGTGGCCTGGCCTTGAGACCCCAGCGCGGCAGCCCAGCCTTAGCCGTCCTCGTCCGTCCATGCAGTCACGAGCAAGGAGGCTTCTGGGACAGGAGAAGCAAGGGTGCCCCTCCCATGTGAGTCTGGGAGGGGCAGCAAGTGTCTGCCGCTGACGAAGGGGCAGTGGGACGCCGGGGGTGCCCCGCCCTCTTGGCAGCTCCACTCACCCAACTCCAAGCCCCTTCGCCCGCAAAGTCCAGGGGGCAGCTGCAGGCGGTCACTGCCACGTGGCCCCCACTGTGGACACCATCCATGCCGTGTGACTGACGTGGCTGGGTGGGAGGCACTCAGCAGCACTCGGCTCTGCTGGCGCCCAGGGTCTGGGAATGGAGGGCGTTAGCTGTGGGTGTTTTTTTTTTTTTTTAAGATGTATTTTATGTATTTGAAAGGCAGAGTTATGGGGAGAAACAGAGAGAGGTCTTCCACCCGCTGGTTCACTCCCCAAATGGCCGAGGCTGGGCCAGGCCGGAGCCAGGAGCCATGGTCTCCCCCATGGGTGCAGGGGCCCAGGGACCTGGGCCGTCTTCCACCGCCTTCCCAGGCCGTAGCAGGGAGCTGGGTTAGAAGTGGAGCCACCGGCACGGCACGGCAGGCGCCGCCCAGCTACGGTTCTCGGCGGTTTGCTCGGCTGCAGCACTGAGTGATGTCGGGAGCCCATGGCCGTGAGCCTGCAGCTCGCACTCGTGTGCAGCCGGGGCCTCAGTACAGCCCGCTCTCGGGGCAGTTTTCCCCTGGACCGTGCCCACCGAGAGCCTGACCGGAGGGGCGCCGTGTCACACCTGTGCCCGTGGCGTGGTTCTGCGGCTTCCTGGCGAGCTGCACCTGCTGCATTTCTGTGTGGCCGGGTCGGGCACAGAGTGCGCGGTGGGACTCCCAGGAGGGGAGTCCAGAAGACCCCGAGAACTGCCGGCATGGCCACCACTTCGCTGAGCACAGAGCGCCCCCAGGAGCGAGTCCCTGACAGCTCTGGGCCTCGGTTTCCCCACTTGCTGGCGAGGATCGGCCTTACCAGTGCAGCACAGAGAACATGGCAAAGCGAGACCTGGAAGAGCCACGGGGTCTGGTTTTCGGGCATGGGCAGAAGGGACGCGCCATCCCCACCGTGAGCACACAGAAGGCAGGGAGGGCTGGGCGGGGCCATGGCTTCCGCCAGTGCCTCTGAGCGCCCGGGGTGGGAGCCCCATGGGAGTCATTAGCTGGAGGAGGGCGCCGGGGAGCGCCTCGTGGGGCAGTGCTGGGGGCCTTGGGGACAGACCGAGGTTTCCTCCACCCCTTCTTTTCCCAGATGGGGTCTGGTGCCTCCCGGGGCAGGGCCGGCACCTGAGCCATCACCAGTGCCCCAGCCCGCCCGCTGTCACCCCCCGGAGCAGTGCCGTCCTGGCCAGGGGTGATGGAGACAGCCCTCTGCAGCAGCGAGGCGCACGGTTTCATTAGACTCACTTCTGGTTTCAGTTCAAGTTCATTTTCTGCAAACTCCTGTTGCCTTTGTCTCCTAAAAATCTTAAATAACCTGAGGGATGACAGGCAGAGGGAGGGCTCCTACGTGTCGGTGACAGGGCTGCGGTGGCCGTGTGACCTCTGGCAGGTGCAGAGCCTCCGTGCGCCTGCCGTGGCCACCCTGGGCAGTTAGGTGCTGGGAGTGTGGAGCTGGCCATCACAGGCTGGACACGTGTGCATCACAGGCTGGACATGTGTGCAGCAGCTCCTGAGGCACGCGCTCGGTGAGGGTGCAGGGTGGGGAGCTGGACTCCTGGCCGTCTCCCCCAAGGAGTGCCCTGCGCGGGGGAAGGCCCCAGAGGAAGCAGCGGGGCTCATGCCCAGCGGCTGCAGACCCAGAAGTCCCCTCGGCCGAGAGCTCGTCTCTACCCCCGGGAACCCGGACCTGGCTCTGTCCCTGCTGCCAGTTCACAGGGGCTGGGGCTGGCCATCAGCCCGCTGGTCAGGACCACACAGCTCCAGTTAACCCACGGGCTTCCCCGTGGCCCTGCCTCCCAGGCAGGCCCCTGGGCTGAGGGAGGCCGCCATGCGGGGGCCGGGATCTCTGGCGCCGGCTCTCATCCATGTCGTCTGTGTGTCTGCTTCCCTGGTGCTCTGGGCGGTGTGGCCCAGTGAGTGCTCTGAGCCGTGCCCATGCCTCACTGTCACTCACGCCTCCCGCCTGCCCCCTGGTTGTCGGCTCAGCCGCGGTGACAGTGCCAGGGACCTCGCACTCCGCAGGCTGGGAGTCAGGTGCATCATTGGGGTAGGCCGGATCCTTCCGAGGCCGCGCAAGGGCTGTGGCCACCCCCGTGGCTTCTGGAACAGAAGGCGAAGATGTGCCGGCGCAGGGACTGGGGCAGTGTCCCGGCTCCGCCCGTGCAGCCTGGCAGCTGTGGGAGCTCTGGGTTAACTGTGCCATGCCCTGAGGGAAGTTGGTGGTCAGGCATTCATTCAACAAATACTTGGCTCGACTTCCTGCTCACGAAAGATGGCTGGGAGGCGGAGTGCCCTCCTGGGGGTGTTGGGTACCCTCAGGGATCTTCCCCTCCCTTGGCAGGGCCTGGCACTCCCGGGCACCGTGTTCCTTCCTGTTTAGCAGCAGTGAGACAGGCGTGCAGAGGGACAGTGAGCAGCCCAGGCTCCCTGTGGGAGGGGGGCAAGGACCTCCACGACCTCCATGAGGGGGCACAGCCCAGCCGCCCCCAGGAAGAGCTGTGAGATGCTGAGTCAGACACGACCTGGGTATGGTGTCTCGGAGGACCAGGGTGGTCAGGCCCGGGGTTTTTAAAACTTCCCTAATCTTTACTTTGTAACTTCTTTACTGCTGGCCTGGTAACTTGGTCAGAAACTAAAACACAAGAACACCCCCCCTCCCCGAATCTGGGTCCTGGGCCCAGGGCAGCGCTGGGGGCTCTGGGCCGTCGCGCGCGGCTCTGTGCAGCCCTGGCACTGGGCTCCGGCCGTCTCTGGGAGCCCAGGCCCAGGCGGCCCCGCAGCAGAGCCCTTAGCCTAGGGGCTGGAGGCCTGCCTTGGCCCTGGACTGACCCCGGGGGCCTGTGGGCAGCTCGTGCCTCACTGGCAGAACGGGCACCTCCGCCCCAGGACCTGGTCACGGTGTGGCCTTGAGGCTGGTGACCGGGTTTACATTCGCCTTTAAGATGTATTTGTGTATTTGAAAGGCAGAGATCTGTTGCTGATTCATGTCCCAAATGGCCACACGGCCAGGGCTGGGCCGGGCTGAACACAAGAGCCAGGAGCTCCATCCGGGTCTCCCACGTGGGGGCAGGGCCCAAGGTCTTGAGCCATCGTCCACTGCTTGACTGAGCTGGAACCAGAGGCGGAGCAGCCAGTACTCGAGTTGGCTCCCACACAGGATGCTGCCGTCATAGCAGCCCCCCCTTCATCTTGACCTGCGGTGTAGCTGTGGGGGTCTCTGGGACCCCAGGCCTTAGCCCCCCGCACACCGCCTGCGGTCTCCATGGGGGAATGCCAATGCTGCTCCTGGGGGTTCATGGGATGCACAGGGGTCAGACCCTGCACCTGCCAGGCGACGCTCGGGGTGGCAGGGCTGGGGCTCCTGTTAGCGCTCAGTGTCACAGGAAGGACAGTGGAGTTCCGGCCGCCCCGCCCAGCGTCCAGCAGGAGATGGCCGTTGGACGAGCTGGTGGAGAGCTACAGGCCCGGGGACAGCCCCCCCCACCGGGCCATGGTGGGAGGGTGTGGCCTGTGCTCTGCTCTCGCGCACTAGCCTTGTTGGAAACCAGCGGTGGGGGGATACCCCAGGGGGGCAGGGGAGGTGGGCCTGGCTCCCCCTGAGCAGAGCCTGCCCCACCGGCCCAGCCGGGGCTCCAGGATGGTCTGAGGCCCGCGTGTCGCCCTTCCAGGAGGCGCGTGGCGTCCCAGCGCTGCTCCCTGGAGTTTCTGGAAGATGCGGTGGGATGTGCCGCGGTGCAGAGGTACGCGCCCGCCCTGCCTGCCGGGACAGCCGCTGGCTACTGGGGGGCAAGAGGGGTCCTGGGGGCGAAGGAGCCACCTGCCTGTCCTCACAGGAGCAGACACACATCGGGGTCCCCGCGGCAGAAGGGCCTGAAGAAGACTCACTTCATCAAGAACATGAGGCAGTATGACACCAAGAACAGCAGGTGCTGCTGGGGGAGGGGGGCCGGGAGCAGAGACGCGGCCCAGAGAGGCCTCCTGGGGAACACGCGAGGAGCCTGAACCGAAACCTCGGTGCGGCTCAGCCCCAGGCCAGGTGCAGCCAAGCCCTGAGGCCCCGCCCCTCCCCTTTCCCAGCCCCGACCGGGGTGGTCTGCCCTGCGGGCCTGGGCCGCGGGAGCAGACGCTGTGGGTCCCGCCTGCATCCTCCCAGGCCGGCTGGGCTCTGACCGCAGGGCTGAGGCCTGCCCCGGGGCCGAGGAGCCCCCTGGCCCTGTGCCCCTGCCCTTTGCAAAGCTGCCTTCCTGGTGGGCCACAGCAGGGGCCGCCCACACCTGCCGCCCCGGCACCTGGCTTTCTGGGCCGGAGAACCCGGCTGGGGCAGTTTCCCATCACCCATTTTCCCCACTGCCCTCGGCCCCCTGACCTGGCCTCCCCTCCTCCAGGATCGTGCTCATCTGCGCCAAGCGCTCTCTGTGTGCAGCCTTCTCAGTCCTGCCCTACGGAGAGAGCCTGCGGGTCTGGTGAGTGGGCCCAGGGGCCCCCGCGACCAGGGCCCCCGCTGCGGATACCCAGAGCCCCTGTTCCACCAAGCTGGGCCCAGGCAGGCGCGAGCCGCACCCTCCTACAAGCCCTGCCCCAGGCTCCGAGCGGCCATGCAGTCCTCGCTTGCTCTCCAGGGCAGCTACCGTCCACCCCGCTCGTGGACACGGCCAGGCCAGGCAGTCTGGTCCCGGGCGTGATCCTGGGAAGTTGGTAGGGCCGGTGCTGTATCTGCACGTCCCCCAGCTGGGAGGCAGACCCAGGGTCTGGGTACCTGGAAGTGGACTTGGGCGGACGTCGCGGCGCTGTGGCCCCCATGTGGCTTGGGCAGCTGTGACTGCCCCGGGGAAGAGTCGGGCTGCAGGACGACCTCACCGGCTCCCTCCGTGGGCTTCCCGACCTTGCTGTACGGGGAGTGCGGGGCATCACGGGCTCTGGGCGAGCAGCAGGCCGCGGCATGGCCCTTCCTTGTGCTGCAGTGACCTGAGGGTGGACAGCCAGAAGCAGAGGCACCCGTCCGGCGGCGTGTCCGTGTCCTCCGAGACGGTCTTTCAGCTGGAAGGCGTTGAGCTGGGAGCGGATGGAAAGGCAAGGGTTCCGGGGGCAGCCGATGCCCAGCACGGTCGGGGCCGGCCGGGCAGGGGTGCCCGGCACATCTGAAGTAGAGCGTGGGAGTGGGGTGGGCCAGGGGCCCGTGCAGGTGGACCTTGGGTGCCCTGGTCAGCAGCTCCCCTGCGGCCTGTCTGCAGGGTGGGGCCCCTGCCCCTGTGCTGGTCTGAGGTCAAGGTCTTCAGAAATGGGGAGGACCTAGCAGTGCTACAGATCCCAGGGAAGAACAGGAATGTTCTGGAATGTTCCGTCACCTCAGAATTTCACTGCCCCCTCGAGGCAGCTGCACTAAACTCAGAGCCACGTCGCTTGGGTCTGCGTGGGGCGCAGGACCGAGTTCCCCGCACTTGCTTCTCCAGGTCGTGTCGTACGCCAGGTTCCTGTACCCTACCAACGCCCTGGTCACACACAAGAGCGACAGCCACGGCCCACCGCCCCAGCCACGGCCCAGCGTGCCTCGGGCACTGCCAGGGTCCAGACACAAACCCATCCCCTCCAAGCCAGCGCCAGCCGGCCCGGAACTAGGTATCCCTCGCGCCTTCCCAGGGCGGGTCCGGTGGCCACCTGCCAGAGACCGGCCTGTGCAGGCCTCACGGACAGACAGACCAGGGGGCCTGGGCGCCACAGGGCGGGCGGGGCTGCTAACCTTGGCCTAACGCCCAACCCTCCCTCCCCTCGGGGAGGGCCCTCCTGTCGGACCCCTTCCCTCCACCCCCTGCCCCGCGTGGCTGTGCTCAGGGCTGCCCTTTCCAGGGGGCGACGGGGGAGACGCCCTGGAGTACAACCCCAACCTGCTGGACGACCCGCAGTGGCCGTGCGGGAAGCACAAGAGAGTGCTGATCTTCGCCTCCTACATGGTGAGCGCGGGCCCCCCGGGTCGTGGGGGTGGGGGGGCGACACCCGCAGCCTCATCCCTGTGCCCCACCGCGGACTCCTGGATTCTGTTGTCCCCTCCCCGTTGTTTTCATTTTCCTTTTTTTTTTTTTTAAATTTATTTGAAAGAGTAAAAGATCTTCCATCTGCTGGTTCACTCCCCAGACAACCAGGGCCGGGCCGGGCCGGGGGCTCCATCCAGGTCTCCCACCTGGGGCTGGAGCCACATTCTGCTTCCTTCCCAGGCCATAGCAGGGAGCGGGATCGGAGGTGGAGCGGCTGGGACTCGAACCAGCGCCCACTGCAGGCGGCGGCTTCCCGGGCTACGCCACAGCGCCGGCCCCTTTAAGTATATTTCTAGAGGAAACTTATTTGAGAGGCAGGTTGGGGCTAAGCCGAGGCCCCGGAGACGGCGGCCAGACCCACCCCCCTGATTGCAGACCACGGTGATAGAGTACGTGAAGCCCTCCGACCTCAAGAAGGACATGAACGAGACCTTCCGCGAGAAGTTCCCGCACATCCGGCTGACGCTGAGCAAGATCCGCAGGTGAGGGCGCAGGGCCCAGCAAGGGCGGGCGGCGGGCCCGGGTCTGCGCGCACGCCCTGACCGCCCGCGCCCGCAGCCTCAAGCGGGAGATGCGGCGCGTGGCGGAGGAGTGCAGCCTGGAGCCGGGCGCCGTGTGCACCGCCTACGTGTACTTCGAGAAGCTCGTGCTGCAGGGCAAGCTGCACAAGCAGAACCGCAAGCTGTGCGCCGGCGCGTGCGTGCTGCTGGCCGCCAAGATCAGCAGCGACCTGCGCAAGGGCGAGGTGAAGCAGCTCATCGACGTGAGTGCCCGCGCCCCGCCCGCCCCTCGGGCCCCCGCCGCGCCCCGGCCCCGCTCAGCCCGCGCTCCCCCCCCCCCGCAGAAGCTGGAGGAGAGGTTCCGCTTCAACCGGCGGGACCTCATCGGGTTCGAGTTCACGGTGCTGGTGGCGCTGGAGCTGGCGCTGTACCTCCCGGAGAACCAGGTGCTGCCCCACTACCGGCGCCTCACGCAGCAGCTGTAGGCGCGGCCGCGCGCCCGGACACCGCCCCGACCCCGCGTCTTCCCGCAGCGCAGCATGGCGCGGCGGCTCCGCTGGAGGAGACCCGCCGTTGGCGCGCCCAGTGCAGGCCTGAGGGCTCCCCGCAGGGGCCGCCGGGGGTGCCGGCCGCGCCGAGCGAACAAACTGGTGGACTGGGGTTCGCTCCAGCCTACCGACTCCGCCCTCCGGAAGGACCGGGCCGCCAACGTCATCCCGCCGGCCGCGGGCCCGGCTCAGGGGCGCGGCGCGGCCCGGCTGGAGCTTACAGCCCGCCCCCGGGACTCAGCAGCGTGTGCTGCCCCGAGTCTGTCCCCCCAGTAAACGTCGGTCTCGCAGCATCGCCTCTGCCGGCCCCGCGGCGCGCGCCCCGCCCGATGCGGACACACACAACCACACGCCGCTTTCCACCGTTTATTCCCCACGATGCGCCACGCCCTGTCCTCAGAAGTTCCTGGAGGGAGGGACGGGGAGGGGGTTAAGGCCGGGGTCTCCGCGGCAGCCCGCGCCCCCAACCCCGCCGCCCGGGGTCCTTACTGCGAGACGATGCCGTCGCACTTGGCCAGCCGGAGAATGGAGTCGTCCGACTCCCCCTGGGGACGGAGCTCGGCGTTAGGGTCCGGCCCGCGCCCGCCGCCCCCGCCCGCGCCCCCGCCGCACTCACCATCCTGCGGATGGCGCCGCAGATCGCGTACGTCTTGAACTGCCCGTTAAACCTGCCCGTGGCCTTGTCCACCTGTGGACACAGCCGCACGGCGCCTTCAGCCCGCGCCGCCCCGCCCGCGCCGCCCCGGCCCGCGGCCCCGCCGCTCACCTCGGCCACGTTCATCTGGATGGACGCGTGGTCCTTGGCCCCGATGATGCGGTTGCTGGCGGAGCTGCGGGAGAGGAGGGGGTGAGCGGGCAGGCGGCCCCGGGGCCGGCACGAGGGCGGGGGGGGCGCTCACCATTTCCGCGGCACGTACAGGTCCACGAACTCGCCGGCGTCGTTCTGCATGTCGGAGCCGCACCTGTGGGGTCAGCGCGGTGCCGTGAGCTCGGCCGGCACCCCCCGCCCCGGCCTCGACCCCAGCCCGCCGCCCGCCAGCCGCCCCACCTGCTACCGTCGGGAGCGCGAGGCAGAAAGGAAGTGCCTCGTCCCCGGCAGCGATGTCGGAGGGACGGGGCGGGGCCCCGCGAGCACTTCCGGGTCACGGCCACACGCGATTCTGCGCGGTGTGGCCTTGGTGGCCGTTAACGTGCTTCCGCTTCCGGCGCAGGGCGGCGCCCCCAGGCGCCAGGAAAGGCGGGGGCGGGGCTCGGCCGGGCCGTGTCCGCGGTGTGCGCGCCGCCGCGGGAGGCTCCCGGTGCCGTCGGACGCCAGGCCGGGCCGGGGAGGCCGGGCCGGGGAGGCCGGGCGCAGGCTGAGGCCGCCCCTCCCCACTTGGCCGCATTGGCTTCAAGGTTGGGGGCACGCCCTTTGACCCCGCGCCGCGTGCGCAGCGGCCTGGGGCGAGCAGGGGGAGCCGCCGGGCCCGGGCCGGGGTCGGCTCTGCGCGCGGGCGTCGCCCCGGGAGATGGACATGCACCCCGGCGGCCTCCCCGTGCGCCAAGCGCGCGTCCTGCGGGAAGGGCCGCCCAGGCGCAGGCGGGCTCCGGTCTGCGTTTGCCCAGCCGGGCCCCTGCCCACTGCGTGGACACCACCTGTGGGGCTGTGTCCCCGGGGGCCGGGAGGCGCAGGAGCCCCCGAGCCTGGCTGCGGGCGTTTGCGCTTGGGAGGGAGGACCGAGGTCCCCGCGCGCTCACGGCCCTGGAGCGGCTGCGGTCCCGTGTCTGCTGTGACGCCCACGCGCGGGCTGGCCCCGCGAGGGGTTTTCTGAGCGGCCAGAGGCCCGAGGAGGGCGGCGCCTGGTCCCGCCGACTAAACCGCAGGGACTCCGGTGCGGCGGCACGGGCGCTTCGGGCGTGGGGTCGGTGACCCCAGCAGCTCCGCAAACGACCTGGACAAGCCCAGGCTTTGCAGACGCGTGACGGCCTCCCTGGACTGCGGTGGGGCAGGTGCCCAGCGAGGGAGTTCCCACTGTGTCCTGTGTCCGTCAGAGCGCGCCCGGCCTACGGAGAAGCAGATGTGGGGAACCAGCCAGCGGAGGGATTTGACTTAGAACTGACGCAGGTCTTAGACCTCCAGACAGGACGCTGAGAGGTTCTTCCGTGAGGTCCGTGCTCTCGGAAAGCGTTAGAGGACGGGAAGACCCTGGCTAATCGGGAGGTGCCCGGCCTGCCGGTTCGAGGCCTGACCCCAGGGTCCCTCTGCGGCAGACGGCTCCCAGCTGCATCCCGGCCCAGCCTCAGCCCTTGCGGCATTTGGGGAGTGAACCGGTGGGTGCAGGCTGCCGGGGTGCTCAGTTCTTGCCTGGAAGCGAGAGCTGAGCCGGGCCGAGGCCCCTGCGACAGCTGCCCGCTGGCACCGCGTGCGCCCGCAGCCTGCCCTCTGTCTGCAGCTCACTTGGCACCCACCCGGCCCTTGGCCTGCACGGCTGGCTGTCAGGATGACCGCTGCAGTCAGTGTGAGCGTTGCCTCCTTTCGGTCTGGCCTTGTGTGCACAGGGCCTGGCCGCTGTCAGCATCGGAGCCGCCTCCCGAGAAAGGGGCGGGACCTGCACCAGCACCCCCCCCCCAGGAGAGGACATGGGAGCAGAGACCCTGAGGAGCCCGGGGTGACCTAGGCTCTGCACTTTCTGATTAAACTCCTTTGTAAAACGTTCAGTAAGAAAGCCAAACTCAAGATAGGGGAGCTGGTGCTGTGCAGTGGGTAAAGCCACCACCTGCGATGCCAGCATCCCATGTGGGTGTGAGTTCAAGTCCTGCCTGGTGCTCCACTTCCTAGCCAGCTGCCTGCTAACGCTGCTGGGAAAGCAGTAGAAGGTGGTCCAAGTCCTTGGGCCCCTGCACCCGAGTGGGAGACCCCGAGGAAGCTCCTGGCTTCAGTTGGTCCAGTCCCAGCCATTGTGGCTGTCTGGGGAGTGAACCAGCAGGTGGAAGATCTCTGGCCCTCCCTCTCACTGTGTTTGTGCCTTTCAGACAAACTTTTTAATAAATTTTTTTTTAGGAATTAGACTGCCCAGCCCAGAGCCAGTCCACAGACTGGCAGGTGTGTGTGCTATGGACGGCTCAGTGGGAGCCTCCAATGAGCTGGGCAAGCCCTGGGAGTTCCCAGGTTGCCGCCTCCTCCCTCTCCAATTCCAGTTCTCAACAGGAAAACCACAGAGCACAGGCAGGCAGTGCAATGCCTGGGTGAGGCCACGGCGTGGCGCACCCCTGCCCGCCATTGAGGCCCACCCCTGCTTCCCATCGGGCTTCCCACGAACGCACCTGGGGAGCCGTAAATGGGGCCCCAGGTCCCTGCCACCCGTGTGGGCGACCTAGGTGGAGTTCCAGCCTCCTGACTTCAGCTTGGCCCAGCCCCAGCTGCTGTGGGGTTGGGGGGTGGACCAGGTGACAGATGATTTCTTCTGTGTGTCTCTGTCACTCTGCCTTTCAAATAAATAAAATTAAAAAAAGAAAGCATCTGAGCCAACAGGAGGGTCTGACCAGTCAGGAACACAGACCGACGGAGCCGTCTCCAACAGCCGAGGCCCTGAACTCGGCCTCAGACTTTGCAAAACCGTCGTCGGTCTGCTGAGAGGCCAGGAGCTGGACACAGCGGCCGTGGCAAGGAGCCGCGGCGGGACTCAGGCTGAGCTGTAAGCGGAGGGAGCTTGCGGAAGCTTCAGGCGAGGACGCTCCCGAGTTCCCAGCCCGAGGTCAGGGAGGAAAAAGACCACGGGAGCCGGGAACCCACCATGCAGGCCAGTGTGCGCGTGTGCATGGTGAAGACACTCAAGGAGCTCCAACGTAGACCCTCATGGCCACTGTGGGCAGGATCGGGTGAGGCCCTCGGGATGGGCGCCGTGCAGAGGTTAAGCCATGGTCCCCGTGTCCCAGGGGAGAGTCCTAGCTCCCCCGCACCCTGAGAGGAACAGGTGATGGCTCGAGTGCCGGGTCCCTGCCTCTCATGTGGGAGATGGGGTGGCGTCCAGGCTCCGGCCCGGCCCCGGCTGCTGTGGGCATGTGGGGAACAAACAGGAGACGAAGACCCACCTCTGCCTCTCTGCTCTGCAGATAAAGTGAAAACGAAGCAAAGTCCGGCAAAGGCTGTGACCAGGATAAGGAGCCCGTGTCACGGTGATGAGGTCGCGATGGCCCCTTGACCAGCTCCAAGACGCAGGAGCCTGGTTGCACCACCAGAAGCTGTGATCCACGGTGACAGCTGGAGACTGGAACGGGGAGCCGGAAGCCAGGAAGCGTGTGGGCGGCGCTGGCGCCAGTGGATCTGCTGGACAGAGCTCCCCTGTGGCCCCTAGGGCCCCCACAGCAGGTACAAAGTAAGTCTCCTCTCCGTAAAGGAATTCAAGTCCTGCGGAGGGTGTTGTCTGGCCCCTGCGAATCCAGAGTTCCAGAAACTCCCGGGTACAGCAGCTGTAAGTGGCCGAGAAACTGGAGTGTCCTGCAGAAATGAAATGGAGTCGCAGGGAGGGGCCGGGCGGTGGGAGGTGGGGCTGCAGTGAGGGGCTCAGGTCACCACCAGTGCCCCCTGACAGAACTAGAAGGGGGGCGCGGCTGGTTAGCCCAGCAGGTAGATGCAGCGTCGGCCTCAGAGCACCTGGCTCCGCCCCAGCCCCTGACCCCGGCGCAGAGCCCGGGAGGCAGCCGGTGGTGGCCCGAGTGACAGCTCCTGTCACTGTGCGGGAGACCTGAGTCGAGTTCCAGGCTCCGGCCCCAGCCCCAGCCCAGGCTCAGCTGCTGTGGGCATTTGGGGCATGAACTGACGGATGGGAGAACCTGTTTCTGTTTCTCTGTCCAGGAAAAAGAGAGCAAATTAAGCCCCAAAGCAAATAAAGGAAGTAACAAGTATCAGAGCAGAGTCAGTAAAATAGTTTTAATTTTTTAAAACACATTTCATTTATTCATTTGAGAAGTAGAGTTACAGTGAGAGGGAGAGACAGAGAGAAAGGTCTTCCTTCCATTGGTTCACCCCCAAAATGGCCACTATGGCCGGTGCTTCCTCCTGGTCTCCCACACGGTGCAGGGGCCAACCACTTGGGCATCTTCTACTGCTTTCCCAGGCCACAGCAGAGAGCTGGATTGGAAATGGAGCAGCCGGGACTAGAACCGGTGCCCACATGGGATGCCAGCACTGCAGGCAGAGAATTAACCTGTGCCACGGCGCTGGCTGGCCCCAGAAGTCAGTAAAAATCAAAACAGAAAAGCAATAGAAAATGTCAATGAAACCAAATTCGCTCTTTGAGAACTCAATAAAGTTATAAATCTCAAATCAGGCTGATCAGGAATGAAAGAGGAGATGTGAATTACTAATATAAAGAAATGAGAGGGGAGACATCACTACAGATCCTACAGATGTAGCGGGCTAAGCCTCTGCCTACAACCTGGTATCCTATATAGGCGCCGGTTCAAATCCTGGCTGCTCCACTATTTTTTTTTTTTTTTTGACAGGCAGAGTGGACAGTGAGAGAGAGACAGAGAGAAAGGTCTTCCTTTGCTGTTGGTTCACCCTCCAGTGGCTGCCGTGGCTGGCACACTGCGGCCGGCGCACTGCACTGATCCGATGGCAGGAGCCAGGTGCTTCTGGTCTCCCCTGGGGTGCAGGGCCCAAGCACTTGGGCCATCCTCCACTGCACTCCCGGGCCACAGCAGAGAGCTGGCCTGGAAGAGGGGCAACCGGGACAGAATCCGGCGCCCCGACTGGGACTAGAACCCAGTGTGCTGGCACCTCAAGGCGGAGGATTAGCCTGTTGAGCCATGGTGCCAGCCAGGCTGCTCCACTTCTGATCCAGCTTTCTGCTATGCCCTGGGAAAGCTGTAGAGGATGGCCCAAGTCCTTGGGCCCCTGCGCCCATGTGGGAGACCCAGAAGAAGCTCCTGGCTCCTGGCTCCTGGCTTCAGATTAGCCCAGCTCTGGCCGCTGCAGGCATTTGGGAAGAGAACAGTGGATGGAAGACCTCTCTCTCTGTCTCTCCTCTCCTCTCCATCTGTAATCCAGCTATTGCTGTGGATTCATTCTGACAGGAGGAGTGTGGTGGGGGCAAGAGGCGTGGAGTCACCACACAGACCCCGGGAGTCGGGTGAAAGCGGGCCTGAGGCGAGCAGCCAGCAGACTCATTTATTTGAGTTGGTACAGCAGCTTATATAGCCAAGGCAGCCAATCCGGTCAAGGAGCGGTCTACACCCTAACCAATCACAGCCTGTTGTCAGGCAGTTTTCAAAACCATCCAATCACAGCCTGTAGCCAGGCAGGCTGCGTTGCCAGGTGGGATTCAAAGCCGTTCCTGAGTAACTGACGCTCGCTTGCCAGTGGCCACCTTGGCATGGCCTCCTCATTCCACCACATTTCCCCCTTTCTGTTTATTTTTGAGCAACGGGAGGCGTGATTCTTGGCCATACCATTGTTGACCCCGTGTCCACGTGGTCTCCGTAGGCAGCTGTGCCTGTCTAAGGTTGTCCCCCAGGGGATCTTACCCGTCATTGACTGACCAGCGCTCAAATCGAGAGACCACAGGAGTGCTTGCTCAGATGGGGTAGGAATGAGGAACAATGGTTATCAGGAACGGCATGAGCGCACACAGGCTGTGGGCCGTGTGAGTGGCTGACCAGAGCTAGTGGGATATAGAGCAGTAACGGATGTGGCTGTGGGCAGTTCCTCAGGGCAGGATGATAGGGCAGGTGCGTTCGCTACCAAGGCGGACTCTCAGTCTTGTTCAGCTGGTTCTGGTTGACTGTCAGTTGCAGGCTTGATGTTTCTGGCTGGTACCCAAATGGGCTGTCCCGCGTTCTCTGGAAAGACACAGCGTATCCTCGGCCCTTGGTCAGCAGAAGCCTTGCTACAGGCGCTGGAATCCAGGGCCTGAATTCTGCGTCCACGCCTATATTTACGGCAGACGCGGGTGGGATGGGGTCTAGCGGCTGCCCTGAGAGCCTGGGGTGCCCGGGGACTGCCACAAATGTGGGGCTCCTCACTGGGTGCAGATGGGATGACCTCGCATGAGTTATTGTCTCTCTCTTTTTTTTTTTTTTTTTGACAGGCAGAGTTCGAGAGAGACAGAGAGAAAGGTCTTCCTTTTCCATTGATTCACCCCCCAAATGGCTGCTACAGCCAGCAAGCTGTGGCGATCTGAAGCCAGGAGCCAGGTGCTTCCTCCTGGTCTCCCATGCGGGTGCAGGGCTCAAGGACCTGGGCCATCCTCCACTGCTTCCCCAGGCCACAGCAGAGAGCTACTGTCTCCAGGGCCTCCAAGTTCATCCCACAGGTATGTGGAGGGGGGCGGGGGGGGCTGACTAGGCATTGCTACCCTGTTTGCTACATTGTCATTTTCCCCATCAGAGCTCTCTCTCCCTAAGTCATCAACTGTCTGTGAGACAGGGACCTGGAGTGTCAGGCTCTCATCACTCACAGATTCTCTGTGTTTGGTAATCTGTGCGCTTCTGAGAGGGGGGATCTTTCCCATGTCTGAGTGCTTAAGAGCGGCACGGCACGTCAACTCTAGCCAAAGGAAAGATACCCACAGCACTGCTGCCATAACAAAGCAGATTCCTAGCACCTCAGTGGCTGATGGCAGTCTGCAGGGGTTCCCTTAGACGGACAGTGGTGTGTCAGGTCGTACGTATGTCCTGTGCTTAGGGGGGGACTTCCTTGACTTGTTAGGTCAAGGCCGTATGCCCACACGGTGTCTCCGGAGTGTCACCTCTCTCCAGTGAGGGAAGATGACTTGGTTCCGAATTCTGGGGTGATCAGTCCCTTATGTGAATTCGCCGGGCGAACCAAAAGTAAAAGGAGGAGCCGAGAAGCGACGTACACTTGTGGGCAGTGTGTGTGTGCCTAACCTGGGGTCACTTAGACCGAGGACAAGGACAAGGACGGGGCGTAGGAGGGGGTTCTGTGCTCACCCTCACAGAACCGAACAGCACACAGAACACCAAGGGGCCTTCTTGCCGAAATCCAGGGGGGACCTCGCGGAGTCCAACACGCTGTCTCTCAGCCACATTGGTGCCAGATGTTGCGGTGGATTCATCTCTGAGAGGAGGAGTGTGGTGGGGGCAAGAAGCGTGGAGTCACCACACAGACCCCGGGAGTCAGGTGAAAGCGAGCCAGAGGCGAGCAGCCTGCAGACTCGTTTATTTCAATTGGTACAGCAGCTTATATAGCCAAGGCAGCCAATCTGGTCAAG
This sequence comes from Sylvilagus bachmani, assembly GCA_015711505.1. Lineage (NCBI taxonomy): Eukaryota > Metazoa > Chordata > Mammalia > Lagomorpha > Leporidae > Sylvilagus > Sylvilagus bachmani. Next base: position 110,530,172 of record CM027394.1, on the reverse strand, counting down.
GGGAGGTCTATGCCCTAACCAATCACAGCCTGTTGCCAGGCAGGCTCCGTTTGCCATGTGGGTTTTGAAGCCATTCCTGAGTAACTGACACTCACTCGCCAACAGCCATCTTGGCATGGCCTTCTCATTCCACCACATCCCACCACTTAAATAAATATATCTTTAAAAAAAAAAAAAAAACAGCCAGGGAAATGTGTCTGTATACAATTAAAACATACGTGGGGGTCAGCGCCATGGCTCACTTGGTTAATCCTCTGCCTGTGACTCCAGCATCCCATATGGGCACCGAGTTCTAGTCCCGGTTGCCCCTCTTCCAGTCCAGCTCTCTGCTGTGGCCCGGGAGTGCAGTGGAGGATGGCCCAAGTGCTTGGGCCCTGCACCCCATGGGAGACCAGGAGAAGCACCTGGCTCCTGCCATCGGATGAGTGCAGTGCACCGGCCGCGACAGCCATTTGAGGGTGAACCAATGGAAGGAAGACCTTTCTCTCTGTCTCTCTCTCTCTCACTGTCTATAACTCTACCTGTCAAATTAAAAAAAAAAGAATATTAAAGAAAAAATTAAAACATACGTCTGTACAAATGTGCTGGGTTGTCCACAGCAGCTCTATTATTTCTAAGAACCAAAAATGGAAGATTGCAGGGCGTCCACAGATGAGACCGCTCCCAGCGGTCAGGAGCTCCAGACAGGCCAGGCAAGGCACATCCTCTGCCCACACTGTGCTCGTTTCCACGAGGCTCTAGGAAGTGCAGGGCCAGCACTCAGCCTGGGGGGTAAGGCCGCCACCTGCGACCCGAGTGCTCCACGCACTGCCCGTCCAGCCCCTGCTGTGGCCTGGGAAGGCAGCAGACGGCCCCAGTGCTTGGGCGCCTGCACCCACGGGGGAGACCTGGGTGGGGCTCCTGCTCCTGGCTCCTGGTTTCGGTCTGACTCAGCTCTGGCTGTTGCAGCCATCTGGGGAGTGAAGCAGCGGATGGAAGATCAATCTTATCTCTCTCTCTCTCTCTCTCTCTCTCTGCCTCTTCCTATCCCTTTGCAACTCTGACTTTCAAATAAAAGACTTTTTAAAAAAGACTTACTGATATGACACAAAGTGTGTCGGTGGCAGGTGGTTCACAGACACAGGAGGCGGTGAGTCTTGTGGGGCCCATGGATAGGCCTGCCATGGCCCCCCCATGCTGGGCGTGGCTTACAGCAGTAATGCGGATGTAGCAGCTGGTTGAACTTTCCATCTAGCTGACGATCGTGGAAAACAACAAGATGGCGCTGATGCCCGGCTCACTGTGTGACTCCACAGCTGAGCGTGATCAAGTGCCGGAGTGGAGAGCTCCGTGCATGGACTCGGACTGGTTGACTGTGATTGGTTGAATTCTGTATATAAGCGGGCCGCGGGAGAAGGAACGTGCGCGCCATCTCTCCCTCTTCTCCCGGTCCCCCACTCTTTCTAAGAAAGTCTACTGAAGACCGATTAACTGCGAGCAGCGTCGTTCCTTTTGCAGCCGAAGGAGCGACAAGTCTGACCGATGTGTGTGTCCTTTGGTGATGGTTTCAGGGTTGCGCACGTGCGTGGACACTCATCAGCCCGTGTGTGAGTGTGGTTTAGTGTAGCTGCTGCATCCGTGTGTCGTCAGCCTACAGGACACACACAGGCAGAACTGCAAGCTCCCGTCCCCTGGGTGTGGGTCTCAGGCCAAGTTCAGGGGACGCTGCAGCTCCCACTTGGGTGACGTCTGGATGGGCCTCCTTCAGGAAAACCTGGTGTGCAGAATCCCAGACCCCTAACCGGCAACAGAGTACTCCAGCCCCACCCCTGCGCACCCCACCCCACCCCTGCACATAGATGGGAGCCGCTGCGGGTCTCCCCAGGGTTCTCAGGAACCCACGGCTGCGCAGCTGCTGGGAGCCTGGGGGATGTTCTCTTGTCCCACCTGCACTGTGACCAGCAGCCACTAGGGGGCACCCAAGAGCCGTGCTGGCTGGCCCAGGGCCGGGGTCCACCTGCCGGCTCCATCCCCTCCCACACCCAGCTGTTCACTGAGTCTCCTGTGGGGTCTCCAGGAGGGAAAGGGCGGGGCTAGGCAGGGGAGGAGGCGGCAGGAGGACTCAGCGCTAGAAGATGCCGTCAGGCTGAGGTCTGCAGAAGTGCCGAGCAGCCTCACAGGGCCCAGTGTCACAGCTGTCTCTCAGGATAAGCTCAGGCAGGGCCCCTAAGTGCCCACAGGTGTCCACCCCAGAGCACACCCACAGCTGCTGCCGCCCCCGCCGCACCCATAACCCTGACAGCCAGAGCTGCCCTGGGACAAGCCACGCTCTGGGCTTTGCGTGGGACTGTGGGGGAGCCAGCAGCAGGGCTGGGGCAAACACGCGTCCAGATTCAGGACACGCATTCACCGTCACCATCACCACCATCATCGTCATCATCTTCACCATCGCCTTCAGCACCGTCATCGTCACCATCACCATCACCTTCACCATCGTCATCATCACCATCATCGTCACCTTCATCACCATCACGTCATCATCACGTCGTCACCACCGCCATCTTCACCATCACCCTCACCGCCATCGCCTTCATCACCGTCCCCATCACCACCATCATCACCATCACCACCGCCTTCATCGTCATCGTCATCATCCTCATCGTCACTATCACCATCACCACCGCCATCGCCCCCCTCACGGCACCACCATCGTCACCACGGTAGTGGCCGCGATCTCGTGGCTGGACTCGGATTCTGGGCTGGTGGTTCCGGAAGCAGCACTGTAACCCCCCAGTCACACACCCCCCATTCGGCAGCCCCGCCCCCAGCCCGAGCACCATCCCCCTGGCCCAGCTCAGGTGCCGAGACTCCCAGACACGTGGAGGTGAAGGCGGCAAGGAGAGCCCCTCCCCCCCCCCTGCCCAGCAGCTGTTCCTGGGCCAAGTGGGGCCGAGGCCAGCCTGACACGCATTGTGTCAGCTCAGAACAAGGAAATCCTCCTTCCAGGCCTGGGCGGGGGTGTCAGGGTGAGTGGCAGGTCAGGGCCAAGGGCTGGGCCTCCCCAGGACTGCATCCGCTGCCCTCCGGCCCGCGCCTCCCAAAGCCGCTGACGAAGGTGGATGAAGGCTCAGGACGGTCCCTCGGCAGATGGGGGCCACGGGGCAGGGAGAGTGGCGGCTCCGGCTCCGGCTCCGGCTCCGGCTCCAGGACCACGCTCTCCCTGCCCCGGCTCTGGGTACTCTGCTCGTAGGGCAGCAGGCCCTCCCGAGGTGGAGGGGCTCCAGTGAAGTCGTGGGGGGTGCAGCACCAGCGTGAGGGCCAGGACGGCTGGCCTGGAGCCACAGGGACATCGCAGCGCCGGCCGCAGCTGCTGGAGCCCGGGGAGCGTGGCCGTGGGGGGCCGGGACCCCTTCCTTTGCCCTCCCGTCCACTGTTGCTCTGTTGGACTGATCTCTGGTTGTACCCACGTGTCTTGTCTGCTTCACTGAGATGTAGCCACACACCACCAGGAGCCCGCGTCTCCGTGTGCCCCCCTGGGCTCTCCCACCTGTGTGCCCCCCGCCCCGCGTCCCCATGTCCTCCCCTGGGCTCTCCCACCCGTGTGCCCCCCTGGGCTCTCCACTGTGTCCTCCCCTGGACTCTCCCACCCGTGTCCTCCCCTGGATTCTCCCACCTGTGTGCCCCCCACCCCGAGTCCCCGTGTCCTCCCCTGGACTCTCCCACCGTGTCCTCCCCTGGACTCTCCCACCCGTGTCCTCCCCTGGATTCTCCCACCTGTGTGCCCCCCGCCCCGCTCCCGCCAGCTCCCAGGAAGCTATCCTGGCCCTGTCCCAGTTAGCAAGTGGACGGACACCATGAAGCCGGCCACTCACTCATGCCCCCTCTCCTGTCCCCACCCTTTCCCTGGGGCCTGGCTACAGCTCTGAGCCCAGGGACAGGAAGGGAGGCACTTCCGTCCCCATGGGTCCGCAGGGGCTCCCACGCTGGCCGAAGGCCAAGACGTGGCGGCATGCCCACAGAGGCAGCTCCAGGCCAGAAGGTGCAGGTGGTGGGCAGCAAGGGCCCCTCGCACCAGGCCCTCCCCACCCCCGGGTCCGGTTGGCCTGAGTCCTGCCCAGGCTCAGGCCAAGCTTGTCCCCAGGCCCCACCGGTCCCAAGGCAGAGCGGCACCTGCTGGAGAGGGAGACCGGGACCTTCCACCTTCTCTCTCCACCCAGGGCCTCCTCGTCTCTGCCTGCTTCCCCACTGGGCCTCAGATGCTCTTCCCCCCGGCCCTGAGGGCAGAGGTGAGGTCGCAGTGGGGAAGCAGCTGACGGGAGCGTGGCCTGCGTGTGGACACAGGGACCGTGGGCTGTGTGTGGACACGGGGACCGTGGGCTGTGTGTGGACACGGGGACCGTGGGCTGTATTGTGGACACGGGGACCACAGGCTGTACTGTAGACACGGGGACCACGGGCTGTGTGTGGACACGGGGACCGTGGGCTGTACTGTAGACACGGGGACCACGGGCTGTGTGTGGACACAGGGACCGTGGGCTGTATTGTGGACATGGGGAGCGCGGGCTGTATTGTAGACACAGGGACCACGGGCTGTATGTGGACATGGGGACCGTGGGCTGTGTGTGGTCACGGGGACCGTGGGCTGTATTGTGGACATGGGGAGCGCAGGCTGTATTGTAGACACAGGGACCATGGGCTGTACTGTAGACAAGGGGACCACGGGCTGTGTGTGGTCACGGGGACCACGGGCTGTGTGTGGACATGGGGACCGTGGGCTGTACTGTAGACACGGGGACCACGGGCTGTACTGTAGACACGGGGACCACGGGCTGTATTGTGGACATGGGGAGCGCGGGCTGTATTGTAGACACAGGGACCACGGGCTGTACTGTAGACATGGGGACCATGGGCTGTATTGTAGACACAGGGACCACGGGCTGTGTGTGGACACAGGGACCACGGGCTGTACTGTAGACACGGGGACCACGGGCTGTTTGTGGACATGGGGACCGTGGGCTGTACTGTAGACACGGGGACCACGGGCTGTACTGTAGACACGGGGACCACGGGCTGTGTGTGGACACGGGGACCGTGGGCTGTATTGTAGACACAGGGACCGTGGGCTGTATTGTAGACACAGGGACCGTGGGCTGTGTGTGGACACAGTGACCACGGGCTGTACTGTAGACACGGGGACCACGGGCTGTGTGTGGTCACGGGGACTACGGGCTGTGTGTGGACATGGGGACCGTGGGCTGTATTGTAGACACAGGGACCGTGGGCTGTACTGTGGACGCGGGGACCACGGGCTGTACTATAGACACGGGGACCGTGGGCTGTGTGTGGACACGGGGACCGTGGGCTGTACTGTGGACGCGGGGACCACGGGCTGTACTATAGACACGGGGACCGTGGGCTGTGTGTGGACATGGGGACCGTGGGCTGTATTGTGGACACGGTGACCACAGGCTGTACTGTAGACACGGGGACCACGGGCTGTGTGTGGACACGGGGACCGTGGGCTGTACTGTAGACACGGGGACCATGGGCTGTGTGTGGACACAGGGACCGTGGGCTGTATTGTGGACATGGGGAGCGCGGGCTGTATTGTAGACACAGGGACCGTGGGCTGTATTGTAGACATGGGGACCGTGGGCTGTATTGTGGACATGGGGAGCGCGGGCTGTATTGTAGACACGGGGACCGTGGGCTGTATTGTAGACACGGGGACCGTGGGCTGTGTGTGGTCACGGGGACCGTGGGCTGTATTGTGGACACGGGGACCATGGGCTGTATTGTGGACACGGGGACCATGGGCTGTGTGTGGTCACAGGGACCACGGGCTGTGTGTGGACATGGGGACCGTGGGCTGTGTGTGGTCATGGGGACCGTGGGCTATATTGTGGACATGGGGACCATGGGCTGTGTGTGATCACGGGGACCACGGGCTGTGTGTGGACATGGGCACCGTGGGCTGTGTGTGGTCATGGGGACCACGGACTATATTGTGGACATGGGGACCGTGGGCTGTGTGTGGTCATGGGGACCACGGGCTGTGTGTGGACATGGGGACCGTGGGCTGTGTGTGGTCACGGGGACCGTGGGCTGCCGTGCAGACATGGGGACCGAGCCTGTCGTGCCCACCTCCCTTGGAGAAGGCTCTGCCCGTCCGTGTCCCGCCCATTGGTGAGGTGGCCTGGCACTGGCTCTCGGGGACCCCACTGTTCCTGTGCCATCAGAAACGGGCAGAGTGCCCGAGTCAGCCAGCAGGTGCAGGCTCTCCCGAGGTGGAGGGGCTCCAGTGAAGTCGTGGGGGGCTCCAGACACAGGGCTCCCCGGGGACAGGGTCAGCTGTCTGCCTCGGTCATCCTGCCTGTGAAACGTGACCTGAGGGGGGCCCCTCTGCCAGCCAGCACCCGCCCGAGGCCCCCCACAGACCTCATGGGAGGGACAGTGGAGTTCCACGGTGGAGGCCGGTTCACAGTGGGATCTGGGCGGGCACACGAGAGCAGCAGGACGCCCCAGGACCGCTCCCCTCCCACACCCTGGGGACACCAGCTGGGGACCTGGGCAGGCCACAGAGGAAGGAAGGCAGCCCCAGGACGAGGTTCCCAGCCTCTTCCAGAGGCCCTGCCGGGCGGGCCGGGGCTGCCAACGTGCCTGGAGGCCAAGGTTTGCTCAGCCAGGAAGCCCGGTGCAGACGCGGCATCCACACTGCTGCAGGTGAGCTGCCCGGGCCTGCCCTGCCCTGCCCCGCCCAGCTCTGCAGGCCCCTGGGGCCCTGGCCTATCCCCAGGACCGGCCCGCGGTGCCTTGACCCCGCCCCTCCTGGCTACTTGCGGGGTGAGGGGTGTCCTGCAGGGGCAGGGGCCGCCCTGGTCTTGGGCAGCAGTGGGCTGGGCTGCCCACACCCCTCCCGCCGTGTGCCAAGCCCTGGGCCAGGGCCTAGCTGGGAGCTGGTGAGAGAGAAGCTGGGTGTGAGAGGGAAAGGGGGGCAGGGGGCGTCCAGGCAAGGAGAGCCCCCCGACCGCCCCCCCAGCACACGCGTGTACACGCACACATACACACCCGCACCTCTGCCACCAGGTGCTCCTGGGCCGCCTATGTGTGGCTTCGCTCACTCTCCCCCCCCAGCCACACAGCAGGCCGGCACCACGCTCCCACCCAAGGACTGAAGCCCCGGTGGGAGGGACAGAGCCCTGGGACCTGCCGTGGGCTCACGGGGGGAGGGGGGCAGGTGTCCCCCAGGATGTGGGGGTGCACAGCTGTGGGCCCGCCTTCCTCGCGCGGCACCCCCGGGCTGGGGCAGGCAGGGGCAGGGATCTGGAGCAGCCCCAGCCTGTGCCAGGCCTGGGACATTCCAGGAGGCGGGGGCGCTCCTCCTCCCGGCAGCCTCTGCCACATTCCTCCACCTGGGTGGGCAGGGGTGGGGGGCTTGGCGCATTCCTGGAGGAGATAGGCGCCCAGCGTCTGCACCCCTGGGGCAGGCAGATAACCTCTCTCTGGGGCCTGATTTCCTGGAGCTGGGGAGTGGGCACGCGGGGGAGAGAGCCTGAGCCTGGATCAGGGATCTGCCGGCTGGCAGGGGCAGCACACGGAGCTGTGGCCTCACCGTCTTCCCACCTGTGAAATGGGCGTAACGGCGGCTCTCTCCCAGCGGCACAGACGAGTGCATGCCCAGCACACACCAGCGCCTGACCCCGGGCCTCACACACAGGGGCTCCAGGTGCCCGGGCTCGGCCACAGGGTCCAGTCAGGGGCGAAGACAGAGGGGAGAACCACCCCGCAGCCAGCAGGGTCCCTGGGTCACTCAGCAGCTGTGGACACCCGCCTCCTGCCCTGTTCAGCAACCCTGCCCGGGGCGGGGGGAGACCCCAGGCTGACCTGGCTCCCGGCAGACCCCATCTCACCAACCACAGACCCCACCTCTGCCGACCACGGCCTCCTGCTGTTTACATTCCACGACTCCCCAGGAGCCGCAGGACAAATATTTTGTCAATGTTGAGACGTGGGGTAAACAGAGGCTGGAGCTGAGCCCACCCCTCCACACAGGCTCGGGTCCTGCTGGGCTGGGGGCCAGGGGCCTTCTCACCAGGACCCCCATCCTAGCCAGGCAGGGCTGAGCGGCGGCTCTGAGTGGCACTGGGCAGTCCCACGGCGGCCCAGGTGGACGCACCTCCTGCCTGGCCCCACCCCAGCCTTCCTCCTCCCCAGCAGTCCTGAGCCCCCCCCCCTGGTGGCTCCCGCCCTCAGGCCCGACCCCCCCCAACTCGCCCCTCCCCCCAAGCTGGCTGAGCCAGGGGCGGGAGGGAGGCTGCGGATCCCACCGCGTCTCACACACCAGGCTGAGTCAGCCTCGTGTTTGGGGCTGGGTGTTCTGGCTTCCCTGTGGCCCTAAACACAGGCCCACGCCCGTACAGGAGGCCAGGGCCCAGCTGGCTCCAGGCAGGGTCCGTGGGCAGCCCCCAGGGGCCCCCACCTGAACCTCTCTCTTGGACCCGCCCCACCCCGCCCTGCCTCCAGTCACTCACCTCACCCTAGGTCTTGCCAGGCCGGCCTAAGTGGCAGCAGGCTTGGAGCGGGACACCCCTGCCCCCCCAGGAGGACCCCACTTGCTGCACCCCTGCACCGTGGGTGGGCGCTGGGCTGGTGTGACCGGGGCCACCGTGAAGGCTCTCAAGCCAAGTCTGTGGGACACGTGTTTACGTCTCTCCAGGCAGGTCCCTGCGTCATCATCGAGGACCTGCCAGCCCCGCCCCGCCCCCCACCAGCGCGGCCCTGGGCCTGACTCCCTGGTCCTCAGCCCTCCTTACCGTCTGCATTCTGATCTACTCAGGAGCCGGGGGCGAGGGGCTGGGCTGCGGCTCTGGGGTGACCCGGGGTGGGGGGGATGCGCCTCCAGCCAGGCCCCCACAGCTCAGCGCTGGGCTGGGGACACAGTGGTGAGCACAGCCTCCCCGCCCTGTGGGATCCCACGCGGGGAACTGGGTCAGGCGTGGCAGCCCTGGTCTCCGAGCGCTAGAAGCCTGGGCAGAAGGGCCGGCTGTGCCGAGAGAGGCCCCTTCGTGTTGAAAACTCCCAGGGCAGGAGCCGTAGCCCGGAGACCATCACCGCCTGGGGGGTGTGGAGCAGCCGCTCCCCAGGGCCATGGTGCAAGGGGCCCTGCCCCGGCCCCATGCAGCAGCGAACAGAGGAAGAATGGACCACAGTGTGGGGGCGGGCGGGGAGAATCATGGCTGTGGGTGGGGGCAGCCCGTGCCAAGGCCCTGGGGCCGAGGCAGCAGGGCTGGGGGACCAGGATGGGGCTCTGGGGCCGTGGGCAGCATCTGACCGTGGGGTCTCCGGCCTGGAACTGTGTGACTTGCCTTGGGAAGCCAGCTGAAGTGCCAGGGACCCTCGTCATAGCTCTGTCCCCCTTGGTGCCAACCGCCCAGCCCCTCCTGCCCCTGTCTCTCACATCCTCTGCTGCCTTGGCTGGGGACAGCCGGCCCCACCCAGGGCTGGGGCGGGGCTCCGACTGGGCCTGGGGGGCAGGGCGGCCGCCCCCCAGCTTAGAAGCCCTGCCAAGTGCTGCCCAGGCCTCCCGCCTGCCCCTCCGCTCTGCCCACTTCAGAGCACAGGCCGGTCAGGCAGTGGCCGGCACCACGCTTGTCTGCCTCGCCTGCCCGAGTCTCTGTGGACCACGGTTCGCGGCTGCGCCTCAGCTTCCAGCTCTGTGAACCGCACACAGTGATTCCCGTGGCCGCCCGTGTGCCCAGCTGTGACGTCAGGGGCCGGTGGTCCTGCACTGAGCTCAGGGTCTGGCCCGGGGCCAGCTCAGCGTGGGGCAGGTGCGCTGAGCGTGGCTTGAGTGGCGCCTGAAGATGAGCTGCCCGCCGTGCCCAGGGCTGAGTAGTGGCTGCAGGGCTGGAGGGGCCGGGAGGTCTGTGCC
>CM027394.1:110505119-110520162 GCA_015711505.1 Sylvilagus bachmani | reverse complement strand
GCCGGAGAGCGAGGGCCGCTGGCCCTGGGCGGTCAGGGACACGACAATGGCCGCTGGCCCGGGCCAGGGCTCAGCAGGCCCAGGAGCATCTTGGGAGGCACCGGCTGACTGAGAATTGCTGCTCCTGCAGGCGTAGGCCCTCTGCTGGGGTGAGGGGCTCTCGGGGAGCAGCAGGTGCCCCCTTCCTCCCAGGCCCCCCAGCCAGATACCCCAAAGCACCTGAGGGGCCTACGCTAGTTCCCGCTAAGGGACTGACCCCGGGCTTCTGGGGACATCCGAGGTGATCGCTCACAGGGGCCCAGTCCCAGGTCCCAACCCAGGCTCTGGCTCTGCCCTGGCTCTTCCCGGGGGATAGCATTCCTCCTGGGCTCCAGGCCTCCTGGCCATATAAGGCCGCCTGCGGGCACCTCCTGGAGAAGCTCAGAGCCCCCCCCCCCACCGTGGGAACCAGAGCTTGGCCAGGCTGAGGTGGGGGAGGGGCCTGAGGGCAAGCCGGCCCAGCAGGGCTGGGACACGGGATCCCTGGGTGCCAGGCTTCTACCATGCCTGGGGCCCCATCCTGCCTGGTTTCCCCCAGGGCTGCCCAGTCAGGGCCTGGAGCAGGGGCACGGGGGCCAAAGGTTGCACAGAGAGGAGAAAACAATGACACAGCAGACATGTGGGTGTCACACGGGCTGGGGATGCTGCCCCCCCATGCCACCCCTCCCTGTGCTCCCCACCGTCCGGGGTCAGCGGCAGACCCCCAGGAGGGGCGAGCGTGGAGCGAGGTGGACCAGCAGCCCCTCCCTCGGTCCTGACCTGGAGAACCTGCCCCTAGGTTCGGGCTGTGTCTAGGAGGAGGGGTGCCCTGTGGGGGCTGGGAGAGGCCCCTCGCACCACCACCTGCCCCCAGGCCAGGGCTGGCTCCAGGATGGGTGCGCGCCAGGCCCCCTGCACACTGCACCGCTGCCCCTCACCCCGGGCGGCTGCTTCTCCCTTCCTCCTGGCCCACAGGACCGCCCTCCAGGCCGGGCAGTGGAGTGAGGGGCTCCTCCTGCCCCCAGGGCCCCCCCCCACCCAGGACAGAGCTGCAAGGCCCCAGGGCCCTTCCCTGGGCCTCAGACTGCCAGGCGGGAGACAGCACAGATCAATCACACGGGTGGAGTCAAGAACCAGACCAGGTGAGAGCTCCCAGGGCCCTCACCAGGGAGGGAGGGGCGGAGGGAGTTGCCCAGACAGAGGGGCAGCATGGCTCCCTTGTGTCCCGAGGGAGCGGGGAGGGAGCGGGGTGGGGGGGTCTGAGGGCTCAGACCTGGGGTGGTGGAAGGGAGCTCCCGGGGGCCTGCGGTGGGGGGGGGGTCTGGCTCTGGTCTAGGAGGAGAGGTGCCCTGTGGGGGCTGGGAGAGGCCCCTCGCACCAGCGCAAGGCCCAGCACGGGGCACATTCCAAGGGGAGCCCCTGACAACCAGCCACCTGACTCTTCCAGGTTGTGGTGAACCCTATAAAGCAAGCACCCTGATATCACTCAGCAGGGAGACATCTGCCCTGGACCCTGGGCTGCTGGCCATCAGGCTGGCCACCCCTGGTGCACCATGAGCCTTCCCCACCCCCCACGTCTGAGCAGTCCTGCTTCTTGTGCTTGCTATGGGGCCTGCCCCCCCCCACCGCCGTGTTGGAGCCACTAAGCCCAAGCCATACCCGGGTCCCCTCTGGGAAGGAAGGACACTGAGGGGGCGGGGGCGGGGGAGAGGAGACCTGGGTCCCTGTGGAGGCCCAGCACCCGTGTGTGTGCCCCCGGTGTGAAGACCCCTCCTTCTGCCTCATGACCTTGATCTTCATGGCAGCACCTGCCACGGCCCCTGGGGTCTCCTTCAGCCAGGCTGTGCTCGCCCGCCGAGGGGCCGCCCTGGCGGGCTGTGGCCTAGGAGCTGGGGGCACAGAGCCCTGGGCTGGACAGGGAGGTCGGAGTCTCCCAGAGGAGGGCCCGGCCCAGGCAGCCTGGAGTCAGAATCCCCCCTTCCTGGTCAAGCAGCCCGGCTCCGGCGGCCAGCAGGAGCGCAGCGGGGCCAGGCTGGGAGAAGCCAGCCCCTCCGCGGGCTGCACAGGTCCGGCTCGCTCCGGCCTTGGAGGGCGAGAGCCTGTGGGAGGCCAGAGACAGGCCACAGCCCTGAGGGGATGGGCCTCCTGGGGCCCTCAGCCCCCTGGAGCCCCCAGACTCTGGGCTGGCCTTGCCGCCGCCGGGGCCACCGAGGGTGATGGCCCAGCAGTGGCCAACAGAGGCCAAGGCTGCCCACGGCCTTCTCCCAGCCAGGCGTCCTTGGTGCCTGGCTGGTCTGTGTCAGAGGATGAGCTGCACCCGCCACGCCCCCCACGTCCCTGCCCGTGGACGGGGTCTCAGGCTCTTGCCGCGGACCCCCGGGAGGACATCTGTGGCCCTCAGGGCCGGCGCCCCCACCTTCCTGCGGACCCAGCCCCTTCCGCCGGCAGCTCCTCCTCCTCCTCCGTGCAGCCCCAGGCCCCACACAGTCCATCACTGCCCAGCGACGGCGACCCTGCGGCTCCAGAGCCAGGGTGCCAGTGTCCTCGGCCCAGCTGCTTCCTGCAGGTGCCAAGGTCACATGTGCTGGCCCGGCTGGCACCGTCCCCACAGCTGGGGCCAAGCAGGAATGGGGGTGGGGCCTCCCAGGGCAAGCAGGCCCCTTCCCTCTGGAGCTGGCACTGGCCGCTGACCCCTCCTGTCACCGTGGGACTGGATGGGGAGGGGCTCCAGGGCTTGGGTTGCCCTGGGGTGGCGGACAGAGCCCCCAGGACAGAGTCCCCAGGCTTGACCTCTCTCCAGCGGAGGCACGGAGAGGAACTTTAGGGCCACATCCCATGCTGGAGATCCTGGCGAAATTCTCAGCTCCGGCCCCCCCAGGGCTTCCTGGTACTGCAGACCTGGGGGAGGGGGGCAGCAGCGCTGGCCCAGAACTTGGGTCCCGGCCACCTGGGAGGCCTGGGCTGAGTTCTGGGGTCCTGGCTGCCTGGCCCAGGCCCCACCTCTGCTGCTTCTGGGAGGTCTCTCTGGCCAACTCCTCCCTTTCGTAACTCGCACGCCCTTGCCTGCTGTTTGGCCTCAGTTTCCCCATCTGTAAGCAGGAGTTGGTGGACAGGGAGAGGCACTCCTGGCCCATCTGGCAACGGTTCACTGGACTGTGACATGGACGGGGGGTGGGTGGGCACCAGGGCTGGGAGCCCCTTCCACCCCGCACGGTGCCCAGTCCTGACCCAGCTGCTCCGGGCAGCCGTGAGCATGGGCTGGCACGGGGTGGGGGGCGCCCCTCCAGCCCTGTGCCACTTCACCCCCACGGCCCCAGTTGTTTGGGGCAGCTGTCTGCCGGGAAGCAGCGGGCCCTGGAATTAACCCTCCGAGTGCTGGCTGTGGGCTGACTCAGCGCATTCCCAGGCGGCCGCTCCTCCCTGCTGTGTGCCTGTGCCCAGGGTGGTGGAGGCCTGGCCTGGCCACTAGGGGGCTCGGAGGGCTCTGGGCCCAACCTCTGCCGATTGCCGGACCCTCCACAGCTACCATGGGAAGAGTCAGACTCAGTGGGGAGCCTCCCCGCGCTGCACTACCCCAGCTGTCACCTTGCTTGGTGGGCAGTAGGGAATGGAGAGGCTGGGCGGTGGCTGCGCCAACCCCCATCCGGGGACCTGCTACTGCCCGAGCGAGCTGTGCCTCCTAGGGGATCTTAAATCAGCTCCTGGGGCCTCCCGCCCACCCCCCACCCCGGGGCTGGCTCCTCCCCCTCTGTGAGCTGCCGCAAAGGGCCCCTCCCCAAGGTGGGAGAAGCTGCAGCGAGCAGACCTCCAGCTACCAGGGAAGTGGGGAGGGTGAAGGGGTCACTCCCACTGCCCACTGCCCAGCTCTGCAAAGCCCCCGGGACTGGAGGCTTGAGGGGAGCAGCAGAGGTGGTTGGTGCTTCGTTCCAGGGACAGCTGCTGGCTCAGGCCCAGGGTGCCTGCTAGGACTTACCAGCCGTCCAGGGCCCAGCAAGATGGGAGCCACAAATTCCCCCCAGGACGAAACCCAGCTGAGGCTCCACCCTGCCTGCTCCCATGGATTTGGGCCAGGAGCCCACAGGGAGGAGGCCCCGTGGCCACAGCCACCCAGAGGTAGAGAAACGTGGCTCTGGCTGCTGGCTGGAGACGGGGGAGTGGACCTACGCACGGGTTCAGGTGCCGCTGGTGGAGTTGGCTCTGCTTGACGGACAGGTGCTTCCAGCCCCATGTGATGAGTCCCCATCGTCCCGGCATGGCCGGCTGGCGTCCAGGCCCTCTGCCGCCATTTCCCTGTTTGAGAGTTTTGAAGCCCAGCTGGGGCAAGCAGGAGCCAGAAGCAGTTGACTCAGAGCTGGCCGGCGCAAGAGGGCCCCTCCAGGGCCCGCCCCCCAGGCTTCGCACACCTGGGAGAAAGGACCCGGGAGGCCACGAGGGGAGCTGTCAGCCGGCCGGGAGGAGCCAGCGGGGCGCGCTGGGCCCCACTCGGGATCCGGAGCCACGACTTGGGGGGCCCGGGGAGGCGCGGCGGCGCGGTTCCCACGGCCTGGCCGGGAGCCAGCAGGTGCTCCTTCCGGTGGCCAGCCGGCCGGGGTCCGAAGGGTTAAGAGTGTCAGGCCGCCCCTCCCCCTCCCCGGGGCGCGGGGCTCGGGCGCCCGGGCGGGCCGGGGCGGGGCCTGGCGTCCGCGGGCGGGGCGAGTCGCGCCGGCCTCGGCGCCGCAGACCCGCGGGGCTCCCGCCGCGCTCGCTGTCCCGGGAGCGCGGAGTTGCGGCCCCGAGCCGGAAAGATGGCGAAGCTCAGCGCGCGGCTCCGTGCGGGGAGCGCACTGCCCGGGGGCGGCTCCAGGGGTCCAGCACCGCTGCTGCTGGCCGGGCTGGCGCTGCTGGGCGCGGCGCGGGCGCGGGCCACGGCGGGCGGCGACTTCAGCCTGCACCCGCCCTACTTTAACCTGGCCGAGGGCGCCCGCATCGTCGCGTCCGCGACCTGCGGCGAGGAGGCCCCAGCGCGCGGGCCCCCGCGCCCCACCGAGGACCTCTACTGCAAGCTGGTGGGGGGACCCGTGGCCGGCGGGGACCCCAACCAGACCATCCAGGTGAGCGCGGGCGGCGGGCGCGGGACGCAGCGCGACTCCGTGGGGAGAGCCACGGGCGCGCAGAGTCCAGGTACGGGCCCTCGGGTCCAGACTCCCGCACTCTGCTTTTCGGGGGACCGGGAAGTCGCGCGTCCCTGCCGGGAGGCCGAAGGCGCTGGTGTCCCTGGCGCTGACCCTGGGGCGGTGGGCGCCGGGACACTTGCGCGGCGTAGGTGGCCCGGGCGGGCGCTGGTGCTCAGCCCCTGGCGCCCCGAGTCCGGGATCCCGGCGAGGGCGGGACTTGGCCTCCGCGCAGCCTGCCTGTGGGGTGGGGGCGGGCGCCTCCGCCTTCCCCCGGGACAGGCTGGAACCTGCTGGCCTCCGGATGGGGACCGGGCGGCGGCGGGAGGGGCTGGGCGCTCGGCTCTCAGGGCCACAGCCAAGGGTGGAAAGTCTTTCCACTAGGGGCCCAGGGCCTGGGGAGACCCCAGGTGGGGGTGGGCACGCGGGGGAACCGTTCCCCGGGGCTGGGAGCAGGGGGCCGTGGCCAGGGCAGCATTCTGCCCAGCAGGGCATGGAAGTTGTGTCTTAGTCCCTGAAGACCCTTGAGCCTGGGGACTTGGTTCGGGGGCCCCACGGTGGGCATCTGTTAGGAACCCTGGACTGAGCCTGGGGCTGGGGCCGGCGTGGTGGGGGCAAAGCCTGCTCCAGGGGCTCCGGAGAGTCCACTCCTCCCCGGGTGGCCCTCCCCGCCCCCTCCCATCTTAGAGTCTGGGGGCCCTGAGGGCTGGTGTAACCTGAGCCGCCGCCTCCAGGGACCTGCCCCCACCTTCCGGGAAGGAGAGGCCGGAGCTGGGCGGTGGGGGGGGGTCGCTGGACTTGGGGAAGAGGCGGGGGGGGGGGTGCGGGAAGGGGCCGGGCCGGCCCTCCACACTGTTCTGGCTGAACTCTGAGCGGGTCTCACCTGGGGAAGCTGAGTGCCGACACCTGCTTTGTGCTCCACAGCCCGCGCAGGTCCAGCTGGCCCTGGGCTGGCGGGCTCCAGCCGGGGGGCTCCACTCCATCTCAGACCGCCCTTCCCGGCTCCCTCAGTCCTTACCGCCCCCATCTGGCGCCTGGAGGCCCCTGAGCCTGGGGTCCGAGCTCCTTAGCTGTGGGCTTTTCCTCCTCGAGCCTCAACCTTGCAGTCTATAGAATGGGCACAGCATGGCGGTTCGGCTCCCCTGAGGTCGTGTCTGGTGCCAGAGGCAAAAGCCTCCCCTTGAAAGCTTAGCACTGAGCCGCCTGGCGGCTGCTCTCAGGCTGCAAAAGTCGGGTGGATGGCCGGCCTGGCAGGCTGGAGCCAGCTGTGTGGCCCTGGACTCCTGCTCAGTGGGCCTCTGGCTGGCAGGGGGTGTCCAGGAGATGAAGCCACAGCGCTTGGGGCCGCAGGTGGGCCCAGGGGCCAGGTGGGGTGGCCAAGGGCTGCGGGCCGGCACACGCCGCTTGCCGGGGCGTCCTGGACTCATCGGAGGGAGGCCTGTGTCCAGCTGTGTTCCCGGCGGGACCCTGTGTGGCACGGGGTGGGCGGCCTGCCTTCCCAGCCTGTGCACCGCCAGCCAGAGCGAGGCAGAGAGGCCGGCGGGGAGGCCCACGCCACCCAGGGTGCCCACCGTGGCTTTGGCTTCGGTGGGGAGGAGAGCCATGTCTCACGGTGTCCAGACCAGCTCTGTCACCCAGCGGGGGCTGGGCACCCGTTCCTGGGCTCCTGGGAGACCGGAAGCCCACCCTGTACCTTGACCCTCAGCCCCCCCCCCGTCTCCCCCCCCCCCGTCTCCCCGTGGTGCTCACAAGCCCAGGAGGGTCTGGCCAGTGGGCAGCCTTCCCAGAAGGCCCTGCCCGCCTGCCGCACCTGCACCCAGCCAGGTACAGCGGCCCCTCCCTTGCCCACCCACCCCCGGTTCTGCAGCCCCAGCTCTGGGCTCCAGCCGGGCAGTGGGTTCCAGCCAGCGTGGCCTCTGCTCTGGTCCTCTGTGGCAGTTCCTGGTGGGCGTGGGACACAGCTGATGTGAACCCCACTCTGCAGAGCTCGGGGGTCCTAGGGAGGTGGCAGCAGTCGCCCATCACCGGGGGGGGGGGTCCTGGGTCCTGCACCCCTCGGAGGTGGCGTCTAAACGGAGATGGGGACAGTGGTGCCCAGGCCGCAAGGCGGGGTGTGGTCTGAGGTGGGAGCTGCCCAGAGGGGCCTTGTCTCCTTGTGTCCCGACGCCTGGGGCGGGGGAAGGCAGGGCCCAGGCAGGCAGGGACAGGCGGATGAGGGGCTCTGGGCTCTGTGCAGTGGGAGCAGGGGGGTCTCCCAGGCTCCTCCCACCTCCTTCTTCTTCTCCCAAGAGGCTTCTGGCTCCCATGCTAGGCCTCTGGGGCCTTCTCGGAGCCGCCTTTGCCTTTGTGTGCGGGGACAGTGGGTCTGGTTTCCCTGGGTGGGGAGTGGGGGGGCTCGTTCCACTGGGCTGGCAGCCAGGCCCGGGCTCTGCTCCCCAGGCGCCCAGCGCCGCCCCTCCCCCACCAGGGGCTGTGGCCAGGACCCTGCGGGAGCTTCCTCTGCTCCTCAGAGGGCAGGCCCCCAGCAGGTGGCTGGGCCGTGACAGAGGCAGCTGCCAGGCCCTGGCCTGTGATCCCTTAATCCCCGGAGCCCCCACTCTGCGGATGGGGGTGCTGAGGCTGGCGTGGCTGTGACTGGGCCCCGCCCCAGGGCTCGGAAGCTGCCGCCGCCGCCACCTCCACTTGGGGCTGAGGGTCAGGCTCTCTGAGCCCCTGACCTGGGAGGCTCCAGCAGGCGCACGGGGCAGGGCAGCCCCCAGATGACCCCTCCTGCAGCTCAGCCTGCCCCGCCCTCTGGGCCCCTGAGCTAAGGGTGGCAGGTGCCTCGCCTCTTTGGCCGCCGTGGCCCTAGCCACATGGCCTCCTGGCTGCTCTGCCTGGGGCTCTTCCCCCATTCTGTGTAGGCCGCCCTCACGTGCCACCTCCTCCGAGAGGCCCCCTTGATTTTCCCTCCTCCCTGGTCCCATGAGCTCGCCTGCTGGGAATCCAACAGCAGCAGACGCTCGGGTGGACAGTGTCTGGGGGGGCTGGGGGCCGGTGTGATGGCTCCCCTTCCAGCAGGAGGGTGACCTTGGGGCAGACAGGACAAGGGGCCCCAGTGCTTCCTGGCCACCCCGTGTCTCCTCCCCTGCAGGGCCAGTACTGTGACATCTGCACGGCCGCCGACAGCAACAAGGCGCACCCCGCGAGCAACGCCGTCGACGGCACGGAGCGCTGGTGGCAGAGCCCGCCCCTGTCCCGCGGCCTGGAGTACAACGAGGTCAACGTGACCCTGGACCTGGGCCAGGTAGAGTCTCCTCCTGCCTGCCGCAGCCGCCCCCCCCGGGACACCCCCCAGCAAGGTCTCCACTGGAGCGAGAGCAGAGGCTGGGAGGCGGCACCGCCCAGGGCACACGGGCAGGGGACGGGGCAGGGGCACCCCGGAGGTCCCTGGAAAGTTAGGGTGGGGCGCCGGTGTGCGGGGCTGCGGGGGGGGGGGGGGGCTGGTGTTTACTCTGAGGAATTCCTGGCCGTTGTGGGAGGGGCTGCAGGAATGCCGGGAGGCCAGCAGAGGTGGACATTCCTGAGATACCTGGGTGGCCACTGTGGGGCTGGGCGACCGAGCGCCTGTCCCCAGCTCTAGGCCCTGCCTGACCTTTGAGCCCTCGTGCAGGTGGGAGGGTGGGGCCCAGTGTTTCCACGGGGACGGGGTCTTGGGCACGAGGGTTCCCTGGGGGAGGGGTCAGACTCCTCCCGGCTGCAGGCTGCATCCCCTCTCTGACTTTGCCCTGGTGCCTGGCCTCCAGGGCCCGGCCTGTGAAATGGGCTGGCAGTGCTACTGCACCCCAGGACAGGGCGGGGAGGAGCCTGGAGGCGGTCGACCCCCCCCCCACCAGGCCCCTGCCCCATGAGCCCACCCACCTGTGACCTGCCGTCCTGCCGTGAGGCCTCCCTGTGGGTCTCGGCTCCTCCCTCAGCCTCCCTGCCGCGCACTGAGGGGCAGGTCCTCCTGGGCCAGCCTGGGGGCCGGCAGGGGGCCGAGCCCCACTGGAGACCTGCAGTTTCCAGGGTGCAGGGGCTCGGGGAGGGGAGGGCTGGGCAGGGGCTGCCCTTGGCTGGCTCAGGCCACGCTCTGCGTGGAGGGGCCCTGCCCCTTCATCTGCCCGGTTTTCACTGATCCCGGGCTCCCCTGTTCCCCGGAACCCAGGGGCCCCGGAGCCCCGCATCTGTGTGGCACAGTTAGGCCGTCGGGGAGGGGGGATGAACTGGCCCCAGGGCCTGAAAGGGGCTCCCGTGGGTTCCTCTGAGCCTCCTGCCTGCTGGGCCGGGGCAAGGCAGGGGTTTGAGCCCGGGGCCCCGGGGGAGATGGGCTGGGGATTGGCGGGGGCCGAGGGCCGGGGCTGGATCCTCTGAGTGCGCCCCGCTGTGCCCTGACCCGGGGGCCTGCTGGGCCTGGTGTGGGTTCGGTCTGAGATCGTCCCGGCTTAGGATGCGGGTTCCGTGCATGGACATCCTGCCTCCAGACCTTGGCTTTGCCAGCTCTGAAGTGACACGGGGAAGAGTGCCGCTTCCGCTCTGCTTGGGGAACACCGCCCCCGCCCCCGCCCCCGCCTCCGTCCTCCTGCCCCCGCCGTCTGGCCTGGGTCCAGGGGCTGCCGGCCGTGGCCGTGGCTGGGGGTGGAGGGTGGGCCCCGTCCCCAAGCCCCTGGGCGAGAGGACCTTCTTTCCTAAGACTCTGCCGCTGGGGGGCTGGGCAGCCCTTTGGGGCGCTGGTCCTGGGGTGTGGCCGGGGCTTCCATCAGGAAGCGGAGCTGGACGGGCGGGCGGGCCCAGCACTCCCTGGCCACGGCGGCCAGAGGCTTTGTTCCGAGATGTGGAGCGGGCGCCCTGGGGAGGCGGAGGGGCCGCTGGCTCCGGGCATCCAGGGTGGAGGAGAGGTGGGCTGTGTGTGGCCTGAGGGTCCCTGCCACGTGCTGGTGGGGGTGACAGTCTCACACAGGGCTTGGCCTGGAGCACAGCTGTGGGGGGCTTTCTGTCCCCGGAGCCCAGGAGCCTCCACGCTGCCACCTGGCGTCCTGGGCGGGTTTTGTGCTTCTTCTCGGGTCCTCGGGTCCTTGGGAAGCTCTTGGAGCCGCGGCTTAGCTCGCTGGCCACGGCCCCTCTCCCGAGAGCCTCACGCAGACCCCAGGCTCCGGTGGGCTCCACCACAGGTGCCACCCCCTGCCCAGTGGGTGGCTCTGGCCCACGTCCCCCCAGCCACCGCTTCGCCTGGAGCAGTGTTCCTGGCAGGGAGCTCCCGGCTCCGCTCTCACCTGGGGCAGTGCCAGGTGGGGCTGGGGGCCGGTGGGGGCGGGGCGGTTGGGCATGAGACCAGGATTGGTGGGGGGCCTAGAAATGCCAGGGGGAGGGGCTCGTGCCCCAGGCAGGCAGAGGGTAAATTGGGGTGGGGCGTGGGGAACACATTTCTGACCACTGGAGCCATGAGAGTCCTCCCCAGGCACTTGGAGAAACTGAGGCAGCCGCCGGGATCCGGTGCTGGCGTCTGGAGGAGACAGGCTGGCTGTGCTGGGCCTGGGGCTTCAGGGCTCCTGGTGTTTCCTCTCTAAACGGGGTGGGGGCTGGGCACTTTGCATAAGCGGGGCAGGCCCCCCAGGAGCTGCTGGCTCGGATGCTTACAAGGCCACAGCCATTGGCACAGCTCCACGTGGCCAGCGCCCCAGGGAGGTCAGTGGGTTGCCCAGGGAAGCAGCAGGAAGTGTGGAGTGGCCGCGCTGTAGTCAGAGTCCAGCGCTGGGGACAGGTGCAGGGGCGGGGCTCCTGGGGGCGTCCGCAGGCCCCCCACCGCAGCACAGGGCAGAGGACCGCCCGCTCGCCCTGCAGGCCGCACGCGGCTGTGCTCGGCGTGCTGGTCACCTCGCGCTGGACGCTTGCAGACGCCCCTGCACCCCGCCTGGATGGCCCAGCCCTGGCCGCCCCCAAGGCCTTCCTGTTTTCCAGGTTTTTAAACAAACTCCCCTGTGCCGGCTTCTCCCAGCACCGCACAGCAGAGACTAAACTGTTTGGGTTTCGGCCACGGGGTCCCCTTGGGGTAAACCGCACCTCCTGTGGCCCTGGCTGGCCATCTGGCCTGACCTGGGCTGGCCGCGGGGGGTGAGGCGGGAGGGCTCTGTGGGGCACCCAGGGTCACTAGATGTACCCCTGGCCATCGAGGGGGCCCTCCTACTCCCACCCCCTGCCCTGCACACCTGAGCTTGGGCCCTCCCACCCCACCCCCACCCCCACCCCCACCCCCACCCCCACCCTGCACACCTGGGCTCAGCACTCGCCAACCTTGGGGGTGGGGCTCCTGGGTGTCCCATGCCTTCATTACCCCCAGCGGGGTCCACCTGTGGTCCGTTTCCTAGCTCCCCGGTTGGCTTCCCCTGCCGGGGGCCTGAATGGACAGCCCGCCCTGCCTGGCTGCCCCCGCCCATGCTGTGGTGCCATCAGGTTTCCCAGATGGAGTTCCTGCCAAGGGGGAGGGGCAGAGACTGAGGCTGGACCGGCTGGACGGTGGCCTCCGAGGCTGGCCTAGGCGCAGGATGGGGTCAGGGTGGGCTCCAGTGGGCGCTGGCCCGGATGCTGGGGCTAGGAGGGGCTTCCTGCCTCCTGCTGGGACCCCGGCTGGCCCGGGCCGTCGGCACAGGGCCTTCTTCCTGTGGGGCCTGGGCTGAGTCACAGGCCTCCTGCTGAGTCACGCCATCGGGGGGTGCAGCTGCGTCCCCTCACTGCAGGACAGGCGCTGCACAGCACCTGGCCGGCCACCGCGTCCCTGGCCCTGAGTCCGCCCGGGCAGGGCTACGGGTGGGCACGCGATGAGCGCCATGGGCAGCCTCAGTGACGTGTGTCTGAGCCCCGGGGTGCTGGCCACCAGGCCGTCCTGTGCCCCTCCCCAGAGCCTTGGTGGTGTCCAGGCCCGGCCCGGCCCAGCCTACTGCTCGCCCTCGGCCCGCCGTGTCCCTGCCAGGTGGCTGCTGGCCCCAGCCCCTCTTCCCCAGGGAGAGTGGCACGCCCTTCCCAAGGGTCTCCAAAGTGTGACCCCCATCGGCGCCTTCCCCATGGCCCTGTGCCCAGGAGGGAAGGAGCCGCCCAGGGTCCCCCAGCCCGAGGCCTGGAGCGCACCCTGGCCCTGTCCTCTTGGGACGCATGCTGACCCCTTCCAGGCAGGGGTCACGGGGGCGGACCCCCTCTCGGGTTCCCTCTGAGGTCCAGCAAGGCTGGAGCCTGCCCCAGAATAGCTGGATTTTCAAAAATAACCCGGCCGCTTTTGTTTGGCTTTTGCTTTAAAAGACGTTTTCTTCCTTGTGACGGAGAGGTCAGCCCTGCTGGCAGCTGTGTGCGCGGCGGGGAGGGCGGGCTGCCTGCGTGAGGCCGGGTCACGCCGAGGGCACCGGCAGGTCGGGGGCACGGGGAGCACCCCGCACTGCCTGCCCCGCCCCCACATCCCCAGGACAGCTGGCCAGGGACCCCGTGGGCGGACGGGAGCGGGGGTCGGCGAGCGCCTCCGGCGGAGGGTGGACGTGTCGGTGCCCCCTGGCTCTGCCCTTGCGCAAGTGCTCTCAGCGGGGAAAAATGCAGCCCGAGGGAGGACGGTGGCCAGCCTGGGGGCCGCGCAGGGAAAGGCGGGGGCGGTCCCAGGGGCTGGCTGGGAGCTTCCGTCTCCCTGGGCGGGTGTGGCAGACCCTCCCCACTCCAGTATGCTGGGGCTCCCTGTGTGCAGAGGCCTCCGTGTGGGGCTGGGAGTAAGGTTCAGAGGCCCCGGGGGGAGGGGGGCTTGCCCAGCTCTGACTGCCCACCCACGTCCAGGCTTCCTGGGGAGGGCAGGCGTGTGTCTCCCAGGGCTGGGGCCATGAGGGGCCGGGGTCCCCCCGTGGGGACACCCGCTGCCTCCCGCTGGCTTGGGCTCAGGTGGGGGACCCTGCTGCTCCGTCCCTGCAAGCCCAGCCTGGCTGACCACACCTGCTGTGCTGTGAGGGCCTGCAGGACCGCCGATGCCTGGTGGGGAGGGGGTCGCATGCTGTCGCCTGTGCGGGGCTGCGTCAGGGACCCCGATGTGGGGGTAGCCCTCACACGTGGTGGACAATCCAGAGCCTGTCTGGGTACACCTGTGAGCTGGGGGAGGGGCTTACCCATCGGTGTTGAGTGTGGCCCTGGGGGCTCTGGCGTGAGCCCTGCAGGCGGGGGGGCTGTGGGTGGGGTAGGAGGGGACGTGCCCGGGCCCCCTCCCCACTCTGGGGCCTCCCGTTCCTCCCGTTCCTCCCAAGGGCCACTTTGTGCAGATGGAAGCCATTAGAGCCCAGAGGAACAGGCAGCCTGGACGGTGCAGCCCCCTGTGTTGTATGGGGGGGCACCCTGGTGGGGGCCAAGCCCAGAACCCCCAGAGGGGAGTAGAGGGTGGGAGCCTTGCCTGCTGGGGCCTGGTGGTGCCATGGGGACGGGGCCCCAGCATGCGGAGGCGAGGGAGGGCGGCCTGGGGCGGGGCACAGAGCCTCACTGTGGAGGCCACGGCTGATCCTAGGGGCCGAGACCTCCGTGCTGGGTGAGGCTGGGGTGCCTGGGGCTGTGTTTCCGGGGACCTCAGCCTGGAGGGCAGGGCAGCGCGGCCTCCCCTCTGCTGCCTCTGGAGAGGGCACATCCCTGACCCCAGAGTGTCGGCTTCGTGCCCTGGGCTACTGCTCAGAGGGCGACCTGAGGGGCCACCCCAGATCATGGCCCCGAGATGAGGTTGGGGGTGGGGCGCTCAGGAGGAGGACCCCCCCCCCAGCACCTGGCCTGTGGGGGTGGGACTGCAGTCAGGGCGGGCTTCCCCAAGGAGGTGTCACGGGGTGCAGTGAGGGCTGGGGGCACAAAGCCAGGACCTGCCAACTGCTGCTGAGTCCCGGGGGCGTGGGCCGGGCACCGTCTGCTGCCCTCTGACCAGGAAGGCCGACACTGGGCTGTGGGCCCCTCGTCAGCCAGAGGTTTGGGGGGTCAGGCCCGCCAGGGGAGAGAGCAGAGAGAGGCGGGTAGGGTCCCTTGGACAGGGGTTGGGGTTCAGGGGCTGCCCAGTGCCCTGATGCGCCCGGAGCCCCTTCTGCATACCCCACTGGGCCCCTCAGCAGGGGCAGGGGAGGCCAAGGTCACCAGGGCTGTGTCTTGAGGACTTGGGATTGTCCCCTGGCTCCACTGCCTGGGGGGCAGACCAGCTGTTCCCCTGAGCCCTGTCCTGCCGCCCCCCCCCACCCGTCCCACGTGTCAGGTGCACTTACCTGTTCCTGGGGGAGGGAGGAGGTGGGCTCTGGGCCCCTGGCCATGCAGTGTGAGGCTCAGCAGGGGCGCCCCCAGGCTGCTCTCTGCTTCCTCCCTGCTGCCCCCCCCCAAAGCACAGACGCCCAGTGGGGCTGGGGCGTCCCCGGCACCTCCTGTGAACCTCACATCTGACCCGGCAGCAGGGGAGCAGGGTGCCAGGGGCCGTGGATGTTACCCAGGCACCCAATGTCCCACTGCCCCTCAACACTCCCAGCAACCCCCCACCCTCAGTATCTCCCCCATCCCCCCGTGCCACACCCTCACTGTCCCTCCCCTGTCCCCCCTCCTCTCTACAGCCCCACCGTCCCCACTCCCTCTCTGTCCCCTAACTCAGTCTCCCCCCTCAGTCCCCCCACCATCCCCACCCTCTGTTCCCCCCACTCACTGCCCCCCACTATCTCCACGTCCACACCCTCGCTATCCTTCCACTATCTCCCCCAACTCACCCGCACCCCCGATACCCACTCTCCACCCACTCACCCGCTCTCCCCCCTCACCTCTCCTCCCACACCCAGTCTCCCCCACTCCCCCCATACCCGCTCTCCCCCCACTCACCCATTCCCCACACA
>CM027394.1:110484489-110504619 GCA_015711505.1 Sylvilagus bachmani | reverse complement strand
CTCCTGCTGACCGGCTCTGAGCCTGAGTCCAGGCTCCTTGGGACGTTCAGCAGCCACGGGGAGCCGCACCCTCCTCTGCTCCAGGCCCTCAGAGCAGACAGGCGCCAACTGCCAAGGCGTGGCCCGGCCCCTCGGCTCCAGCCATTCTGCCCCAGTGCCCTCCCCATGCCCACAAGCCAGGCGTGTCACCCAAGGCCCCGCCCACCCTCCACTGCCGTCCAGGGCACCGCTGGGGCCCACTCATCCCCAGCTGCAGGGCCCGCGTTCTGTCCACTGTTGGTGTCGCTGGCAGAGCCCTGCCCCAGCCCCAGCCCCAGGCAAGCAGTCGGGTCCACACTGGGCCCCAGCACCTGGGCCTGCCCTGCCCACACCCGCGGCCCGTGCTCCCCCTGCCAGCTCCTGCCCAGAGCGCACCGTTCCCTCAGTGGCCTCGCGGGTACCTGTCTGCATGGCCAGCATGGCCTGCACCTCCAGCTCGCGAGCCGCCAGCCGGTCCTTCGTGGCCCGAGCGTCTTGGAGCCGCGTCCCAGTGCCCTGGAGGACGCCCCACGCTGCGGGAGAGGCAGCCTCAGCGCCGAGGAGCCCCTCCCGCGCATGAGGTGCAGCCCACCTCCGCCCACCGGACCCAGGAGGACCAAGGCAGACACTGGGACAGACGCTGGGCGCCAGGGCCCTCAGCCTTGCGCCTCTGGGCCGTGACGCCTTGGGTCATGGGAGCAGCAGGACTCTGCAGGGCCCCCGAGGTGGACGCACAAGACGGGGGCAGGGGACACCCCCCAGACCAGGCCCAGAGGCCCAGGAAGCTGCGGAGCCGGCACGCCGCCCCAGCGCTCACCGCGGCCCAGCCTCTGCTGCGCGCCCAGCGCGGCCTCCTGCAGGGCACTGCCGTTGGCCAGCAGCTGCCGGGCTCGGGCCGCCAGGCCCCGCTGCACCACCGCCTGCGGACACGGAGCAGGACGCGGTTCAAGGCCAGGCGGGAGGTGGGGAGGGCGGGGAGGGGCCGGAGGGGCGTCTAGGCCTCACCGTCCACGCGCGGTCGGCCTGCTGCAGGGCCTGGCTGGCAGCCGTCTCGGCGGCTTGCACGGCCTGCAGGATGCTGCCGTAGACGCTGGAGGCCTCCAGGGCCCTCTGGATGAAGCGGTCCTGGTTGACGCCGGCGATGATGCTGTGGTGGGAGGGAGGCGGTCGCAGGGCCCCAAGGCCTCTGCCCACACCCTGCTCCCACCACCCTTCCTCCTGGCTCCTCCCCTGCAGGCCCCGCGCCGGGGGCCGGGGGCCCGGGGCCCGGCTGCCTCCCGGAGTGGGCCCAGGCGCCCTCCCCGGCCACCCACCTGGACAGGTTGTGCGCCAGCTCATCCAGGCGGCGCGCGTGGGCCTCCGCGGCCTCCACCAGCTCCACCTTGCTGCCGGCCGGCGAGAAGGCCTGAATCCGGCGCAGCAGCGGCGTCTGCGCCCCGTCCAGGCTGGCCGCCAGGCGTTCCAGCTCCTGGGGAGGCGGTGCTCTGTGGGACCCTCATCCCCACGCCTCCCGCTGCCCACCTGGTCTGGGACCCGGGTGCTACGCTGTGTGTGGGCCTGCAGGCCGCGGGTGGGGCCGGGGGCTCCGCTCACCTCCTTTGCCTCGTCCATGCCGCTCAGCAGCCCCGAGGCCTGGGCCAGGGTGTGGCGGGCGGCCTGCAGGGCGGCGTTCAGGGTGGCGTTGTCCTGCGACAGCTCCTGCCTACGTCCCTGGAGTAGTGGGGTGGGGCGAGGAGGTGAGGGGCGGGGGGCGGGGGGGGTATGGGAGGCCAGCAGCAGTGGGGCGGGGCGAGGGGCGGGGCGGGGCGGGGCGAGGGGCGGGGCCTCACCAGCACCGCCTGCAGCTGCTCCTGGTTGCGGCTGTTGAGCTCCTCGGCCTCCCGGGTGGTGCCCACTGCCCGGTTCAGGGCCTCGCGCAGGTCCATGAGGCCGGCCTCGTGCTCGGCCAGCTGCCTGCGGATGCTTGCGGCCAGCGCCTGGTTCTCTTCCCAGCGGCTGGTCAGCTGCCCCTGCACGCGGGCCAGCACTGGCCCATGGGGGGGAGCGGCTCATGTGGTGGCCACACCCCTCCGTGGCTCCACCCCCACCTGCTCCTCTGAGGCCCTTGGGCACCCTCCACCCTGGCTGCGCCCGGGCTCCCCACCCCGACTTGCCAAGGGCCAAGCCCACTCACGCCTCTGGGCCTCGGTCAGCTCAGCCTCGGCCGCAGCCCGCTGTGTCCCCAGGTCACGGGCACGCATCTCGCCGAGCAGCCGGCCCACCTCGGCCAGCGCTTGGCGCAGCTGCTCTGCGGATGGGGCCGACACGTTGGCTGGCGGCAGGTAGCCCGTCTGGACCTCAAGTTCTGTGGGGAAGGGGCCATGTCAGGGCCTGGGCCAGCCCTCGCCCACCCACCCGAGGGCCACAACTGCTCCTCGGGCCCGCAGCCCTGCCCTGCTGCCACTGGCCACGCTGGGCTGAGTGCTCCCTGCCCAAGGTCTCCCTGAAGGCCCAGTGCTCCCTGCCCTGCGGGAAATCGTCAGTGAGCACACAGCCCCACCTGGGCGACCCTCACGAACAGCCCCGCCCTGCCAGAGGCAGCCCCTGCCCCGCCCCCTGCGCATCCCCCTCGGGCCACCCACCTCTGAGGGCACCAAGCACAGCCTGGACGGCCGCCAGCAGCGTCTGTGCCCGGCCCAGCGTGGCCTCAGTGCCATCCAGCAGCTGGCCAGCCTGGCCGCGGGCCCCCTCGGCCTGTGGGCACAGCCCCATTAGCTCGGCGCTCCTGCCGTGGGGGAAGGGCTGAGCTGCGGGCAAGGTGACCAGGGAGGGCCTGGGATCCAGGGCCACCAGGGAGCTGGGGGGGGCGGTGTCAGGGCCCTAGAAGGGACCCTCTGGTGACCAGGGAGGGGCTGGGGTCCAGGGTGGAGGAGCATCCCAGAGGGTCTCGAGGCGGGGGGTGGGGGTCCTGCCTGGTCCCCCAGCCGCTGGACGTCCTCGCCGAGGCTCGAGCTCTGCCGCTCCACCGCCTCCAGCTGCTGCGCAGGCCCGGGGCGGGGGCCCAGGGGGCTCCGGAGCTGGCCCTGGGGGGAGCGGCAGGTGAGGGCGGGGCTGGGGGAGGGCAGGGCGGGGACAGAGGCGGGGCCTGGTACCTGCAGCTCCACAATGGAGGCGTTCAGCCTGTGCAGCCGTGCCCAGGCCACGGAGCTGGCGTTGAGACCACGCAGCTGCGCGCGGATGGCGGGGAGGAGGGCGGCCGCCCGCTCCAGGTCGTCCAGCAGGAGCACCACGCAGTGGTCACACACTGGGCCCAGGCCACGGGGCGACACGGAGCCCGGGCGGCGGGCAGGGAAAGAGGGCAGCACAAGGGAGACAGCGTCAGCACGGAGGGACGAGGCCGCTCCGGGGCCCGGCCAACAGGAAGTAGCGAGGCCAGGGCAAGGGTCAGCCCAGAAAAACGGGGTCAGCGTGGGGTCGTGGGGTCAACACGGAGTCACCAGGTCCAGCAGGGAACTGGGCTCCGTGTGAAGGGTCACAGACTAACGGGCTCATGGGCTGGCATGGGAGGCCGAAGGTCCACGGCTGCTGGGGTCAGAGGTCAGGGGTGGGTACCCGGCTGCTGGGGGCGGTCAGGTCAGCGCTGGGCTCAGGCCGCAGGGTGGCCTTGAGCAGGAGCGGATCAACGTAAGGACAGAGCCAGGGCACGCGGAGCACAGAGGGCAGCTGAGGCTCGAGCCGGACCCGGGCCACCCCCCAGGGGCCCAGTGGGGTCAGCACCTTCGCAGTGGACGCCGTGGCCTCCGGGCCCGCCCGGCACGGGCACCTGGTGCTGATGGCTACAGGCATCACAGCGCTCCCCGCTGAGCCCAGGCGGGCAGGTGCAGTGGCCAGTGTGGGGGTCACAGCGGCCCCCTGGGCACTGGCAGCCTACAGTGGGAGGACAGGGGGAGCAGAGTCACTACTACAGACAGCCCCGCCCTGGCCGCCCGCACTCACACCTGCAGCCCCGCCCTGGCCGCCCGCACTCACGCCTGCAGCCCCGCCCCCGCCGCCCTGGGCGCCCACTCACGCCTGCAGCCCCGCCCTGGCCGCCCGCACTCACGCCTGCAGCCCCGCCCCCACCGCCCCGGGCGCCCACTCACGCCTGCAGCCCAGCTCGGGCAGCCCCCAGTGGCCAGCAGCACACTGGCGGCACTGGGGGCCGGCAGCCCCTGGTCGGCACTGACACTGCCCACTCTGGGGGTGGCACTCGGAGCCCTCGGCAGCTGGTCCGCAGGCACAGGGGCGACAGCCCCCACAGCCGTCAAAGCCAAAGTGTCCCTCCTGTGGGCAAGGGCCGTGGTCAGTCCAGCCCTCTACAGCCTCCAGCCCCGGGCCCCAGCCGCCAGCCCTACCTGACAGCGGTCACAGCGCTGCCCGGCCACTCCTGGCTTGCACAGACACTGCCCGCTGTGGGGGTCGCAGGCCTCTGTCCCGCACGGGGAGCAGTCGCACCCTGCAGAGGAGGGGGCACGACCACAGCCCTGGAAGCCCCGGCGAGCCCCAGGCCGTCCCCGCCCGGCCATCCCCGCGGATGCTGCCGGCCCTTCCCCTGGCCTGTGGGTGTGATCTGACCGTGGGGGACCCCGGCCAGGTCCCTGACAGCCCCACCCTGGCACCTACGCGTGCAGTTCCCGGGCAGCAGGGCGCTGCCGTAGAAGCCGGGGGCGCAGGTCTGGCAGCGGGGCCCCGTGGTGTGGTGCAGGCAGCTGCGGCAGGCGCCAGTCAGGGGGTCACAGTCGCTGAACAGCATGTTGGGGTCGCCGTTGCCACTGCAGTCGCAGGGCTGGCAGAAG
Organism: Sylvilagus bachmani; assembly: GCA_015711505.1. Lineage (NCBI taxonomy): Eukaryota > Metazoa > Chordata > Mammalia > Lagomorpha > Leporidae > Sylvilagus > Sylvilagus bachmani. The sequence continues at coordinate 110,499,787 of CM027394.1, read as the reverse complement.
CTGCCCAGTACCAGCGGGTTCCCGAAGAAGCCGGGCGCACACCTGGCGTGGGGAGGGGCCGGCTCAGTGGCCGAGTCCCCCCCAGCCCGCCCCGAGGCCCCCGCGCCGCCCCACTCACCGCTCGCAGGAGGCCCCCGCGTAACCGGGCTTGCAGAGGCACTGGCTGCGGCCCCCTCGCAGGACGCAGCCCGTGGCAAAGCTGTGAGGACGGAGGTGGTCGCTCAGCACCTGCTCCTCCCCGCCGGGGCCAGCACCGCCCCAGGGCCCGCCCCAGGGTGCTGACCGCCAGCTTCTGCAGAGGGCAATGTGGACCCCCGGCTGCAGGGGGCAGGGGTCCCCAGCACCGCAAAAGGGGCCTCGCGGGTTCCCGCCTGGAGGGCCCGGTGCAGCTCACTTGTTGGACGGCACCGCCAGGGGGCAGGGGCAGCTGACGCAGGGGGCTGCGGGGTCGCCGGTCCCACTGCTCACGAAGCCGGCCTGGCAGCGTTCACAGTGGTCCCCCTCCGTGTGGTGCTGGCAGTCCTGGCGCAGAGGGGGCGTCAGCGGCACAGGGGGTCCCTCCCCCCTCTTCCCTGGCTGATCATCCCCCTGCCGGGCCCCCTACTCACCACACAGATGCCGGAGCCGGGGAGGCAGCGGTCTGAGTGGCCATGGCACTGGCAGGGCACACACCGGCCCAGGAAGAGACCTTTGACGTCGCGGTAATGGCCAGGGGCACATTCCTGGGGGGGTCAGGAAGGGACATGGGGCCAGCCCAGAGGCAGGCTCGGGGGGACAAGGGCTGCTGAGAACACGGGGCCGGCGTCAGGAATGCCTGGCCTGATTGGCTGGGGTCCGTCCGCCACCTCCGAGGCAGAACACGGGGCTCCCAAAGCAGGGGCGGGGCCTCCTCTTTCTAGGGGGTGTCCACTGCAAACCCTGGACTCGCAGGACCCAGGCCAGACCGATGGGCAGGAGTGGACGGGCAGGGGAGGGAATGGGGGAGGGCGCCCGGGAGTGGTGTGGGCGGGGCCGGCGTGTGGACCGAGGGCAGCGGTGAGTGGGTGAGAGGCCAGTTGTGGTGGGCCACTGACCACGAGCAGGCGACACTGGGAGGGCGGACGCAGCAGGGAAAGGTGGGCGTGCGTGGAGGCGCCACCCCACGCCCTCACCTGGCACGAGTCCCCGCGGTAGCTGGCGGGGCACATGCATAGCTCCACGTCGCTGGCCGCAGGGCCCTCGCCGCCCTCGCCGGCCACCTCGAGCGCCACCCTGCGGAGCGAGACGGCCGAAGAGATCTGCCAGAACAGGGCGCGGATCTGCAGCTGCTCCAGGCCCGCCAGCACCATCATGAGCTCCTCCCGGGACACGGCGTTGTGGGTCTCCGTGTGCCGGAAGTTCCCCTGTGGGCCGAGACGGGCGCTGAGGGGCCGTACCGAGGGCACTAGGGCCCCGATCACCGCGCAGGCAGGAGCTCCAGACGCGGTCGGAACGTGGGGCCCGGGAGCCCTCCGTGACTCTGTTCTCGCAACACGAGCAGCTCAGCCACGGATAAAGACCCGCTCCTCGCCACAGAACCGGGAGCAGCTGCTCCGGGAGCCAGTGGACCAGTGCCGCACGACCTCCCCCCGCAGGTTGGGCAGACACAGGCAGGGTCCGGCAGTGCCCTGGGGAGAGGGCCCAGCAGCCAGCACGCAGCTGCTCGCCCGCCGGAGGCCAACAGCCTCACCCCACCCAGACACAAGCCTGACCATGGTGCGGCCCTCCCCTCCTGCTCCGCCCATCTCATCGTGGACTGTGGCTGCGGCTGCCCGGGTGCCCCTGCCCATCTGGGCTGTGCGGGCCCCACTCACCTCCACCAGCTGCAGCTGCCCGTGGTGAACATGGCCGGGTGGGGGGTAGGCGGGCTCCAGGAACGTGACGCTCATTTGGTTGCCCTGGGGAGGCACGGGGGCCGGGTGAGGGCTGGCCCGGGGCACGCTGGCTGTCCCCTCTGGCCCGCACCTCCACGCGCCCCCGGCTCCCACCTGCAGCACCACGTCTGGTCTGCTCTCGGTGGGGACAAAGACGTCTCCACGTTGGGTCTCCGAGTGCAGCTCATAGCGGAGGGTCCCCCCATACGACGACACCTGCAGGCAGGACAGCGGGAGGTGACCCCAGACCCCAGCAAGGCTCTCAGCGCCCTGGGCCTGGGCACCGAGATCTCTGGTTCCTCCACCCCCGGGCAGGTGCCCTGCTCACCCGGTCCCCCAGGTAGGAGGGCGGAGCCTGCCAGTACAGCTCAGGGAGGGTGTCGGACACGTGTCGGAGGTCTGCGCGGAGGAGCTCCGCTTCCGCCCGCGGCTCCAGGGGCACCAGCTGCCGGTCACTGCTGAGTAGCGTCCAGCCCTCCATGTCCACGAACTGTGGGCACACAGGCAGGTCACCCAGAGGGGTGCCCACATGTCTCGGGGCCTGGTCTGCATCCAGGGCCCCCAGGCGCTCCCGCTGGCCCAGCCCCCCAGCGCACCTGCCGGCGGGTGTAGGCTGAGCTCCGGCAGCGCTCAGTGGCCCCGAAGCAGAAGCAGCGAGTGCAGCCCTTGGGGTTGGCGGCGTCCAGGGAGAAGGTCCCGAGGCGGCACTGGTCACACCTGGGGCCCTCCACGTTCTCCTGGGGGGGCAGCGAGTGTCCGGTGGGCATTGCTGGGCACCCCCTCGGGGCTCAGGACAAGGCTGCGAGGCGGGTGGGGCAGGGCGCAGGCCCCGGCTCACCTTGCAGGAGCACCGGCCCGTGAGGGGGTCGCAGGTGCCAGGCACGGTGCCTGCCTCGTGGCAGTCACAGGGGCGGCAGTTGGGGAAGCCGTGGAAGCCGGGGGCACAGGTGTCGCAGCGGCGCCCAGCCACGTTGGGCCTGCACCTGCAGAGCACCGGGAGCTGGCGCGGGCACGGGCGCCCCGGGGGCCCTCCCGGGGGCACCCTGGAGCTGCAGGAAGGCACGGCCAGGCCCGAGCGGCAGGCGGCTCGCCCGGGGCTGCGGTGCCCTGCTCACTTGCACTGGCCGCTGTCCACGTCGCACGTGGGGTCGGTGAGCTCCTGGACGCCGGGGCCCGAGCAGTTGCACTCCTCACAGCCGACCAGGGGGTGGCAGCCGAAGGTCTGGGGCTGGCAGTGCAGGCAGCCGGGCGGGATGGTGCGGGGCGGGCAGATGCACTCGCCCGTGAGCTCCTCGCAGGGCCGGGAGCCGCAGTCGCAGGCTGGGGACAGGCACAGGGCGCGCTGACCCCTCCTCCCGCCGCCCCTCCCAGAGGCCCCGGCTGCGGTGACGCACAGGTGCCGACCACCTCCCGGACAGCCCCACCGGCCGCTCCCCAACGGGAGGGGCAGGCTGGCCGGCCAGCTCCCAGCGCGCTCTCCCGGCCGCCCTGGGGCGCACTCACGTCTGCAGCGGGGGAAGCCCCAGTAGCCAGTGGCACAGCGGGAGCAGTCGCGGCCGATGACATGGGCGCGGCAGGGACACTGGCCCCCAAACGGCTCACACGTGGGGCCTGTGGCGCCGGCCTCGTGGCAGCCACAAGGCAGGGCGCCGTTGTTGTAGAAGAGGGAGAGGGAGGCGGCAGCGTTGCGGCAGAAGGCGGACGAGCTGCTGGGGCTGTGTCGAGGGCAGACGGTGAGGCAGCCCCCAGCCCAGACCCCCGCCCCGCCCCATCCCGCCCACGCCCACCAGCCCACCTGATGTGGTAGCCGTGGGTGGCGCAGTGGCTGATGAAGTCGTAGGACTTGTCCAGGGGCTCTTCCCGGAGGTAGCTGGAGCTGTACACGTCCTCAGGGACCACGAGCACGTAATCCTAGGGGTCAGGCCCGGTCACTCTCCCGTGGGCCAGCAGGCAGCAGCCGGCGAGAGCCGCTCCCCAGAAATGGACCTGGGCTGGGGTAGGGTCCGGCCGGAGGCGACCACCCTAGCCCCGGGAGGTGCCTGCGGCTCAGAGAAAGGTCGGCCACTGGGGTTGCACACGCTCTGGGGAGCCTGCGGGGCAGCTCGCACATGACCTCACACCCCACCTGCTCGCCACGCCGCCGCCTGCCCCCCCAGGAAGGTCACCCTGAGCAGCAGGGCCCAGAGGCTGGTGGGCAATATTGGAGGTCCCAGGGCCCCGCTGCAGGCCCCCAGTGCAGGACGCACGCTGTGGTGTGACAGACGCCGGGATGCACGGGCCCTGGACTCACCAGCCAGAGCCAGCGGCCCTCGGGCACGCGCACGGTCACAGTGAGCTCACTGTCGGTCACGTCCAGCACGGCCCGGCCCTCACACAGCACCAGGGCGCGGCAGCCGTAGCCGTGCGGGCAGAAGCTGGCGTTGGCGTGGCCTGGAAGTGGGGGGAAGACAGGGTCAGGGCCCCAACAGCAGCTACCCCCGGTTCCAGCCCCCAGATCCAGGTCGCTGCCGGCGACTCGGGGAGGGACACAGACGTAGCAGGGCCCGGGCCCACGAGGCAGTGTGTCTTCCTGGGACCCACACCACAGCTGCGCAACGTGCCTGGGGGCCCTCAGGCCGTAGGGCCCGGCCACACCCCCACGGCCCCCTCACCTTGCCAGACGCGGCCGCCGTCGATGAGCACCTCCACGGGGAAGGCGGGGTGGGCCGGCTGGTAGCCGTGCAGCAGGAAGGCGTAGCGGCCGAGGCTGGGGACCTGGGCGGTGAAGACCACCGTGCCCTGTGGGGAGGGGTGCCTGTGAGCGAGCAGAGGAGGGGCTGGGGCAGCGGTGGCAGGCACCGAGTTCCCCCGAGGCCACGGCCCCGCCTCTACCTGGGGGTGCCGCAGGAGGGTGGGCTCTGACTCGGGGTCCACGGCGGTGGGGGGCCGAGGCTGGGGTCCGGCGGGGGGCGCGCCCGGCATGAGCTCCTGTGAGTGGGTGATCGGCAGGCCGGGTGGCAGCGGCAGCACCTGGCAGTCCCTGAGGACGATGGGCTGGGGCGGCTTCAGGAAGTGGGAGGGCACACAGGCGGCACTGGGGGGCGAGGGGGGCGTCGTGGGTGAGGCCCCGCCGTCCAGCTGGCCCCGCCGGCCACGAAAGCCCTGCCCGGCCACGCTACCTGCCGACAGCTCCATGGCTGCTGATGCAGCGGACCTGGGGCTGCACGAACTCCACGCTGAACACCTCCAGGGGCACCAGGGTGACGCTGCGCTGTGGACGCACACGCGAGATGCCGCTGTGCCGGGCGCCGTGGGGCCGGGCGCCGATCCCGACCCCAGGGCACCTGCCCCAGGCCCCAGCTGCGTGATTCCAGCCCTGAACTCGGCACCCAGCGATGGTTTCTGGGGCCCGGGGCCTTCAATGCTCTCCACACCCCCACACCCCTATTGCTAGCTCCCCTCAGTTCCAGGAGGCCCTGGACGTCACCAACCACGTCTGCTCATGCCACCCCCACGCCGTAGGGACCTGCAAGACCCATCGGAGCGGCTGGGATGGCACCACCGAGCTGGGTGCCAGGAGGGGGCTGCCGGGGGGGGGGCGAGAGCGCTGTGCGGGGCGGGGATGGCGCTGACCGTGGGCAGCAGAGAGCGCCACAGGCCCTAACGCCGCTGGTGGACGCTGGAAGCGGGGCTGGGGGCCTGCAGCCGTCTGGAAGGAGCTGACCCCGCAGGGCGGGGGCCTTACCAGGAAGAAGCGCGCGTGCTCGGCTGTGAGACGGACGCTGGCCTCTGAGTCCAGGTGGAAGACAGCCAGGTGGCGCTGTGTGTCCAGGACAAGGCCCCTGCAGAGGTTGCTGGGGGTCGGGGCAGGGTGGTCAGTGGTGAGCAGCAGCAGCCGTGCGCCCGGGACACTACGCGGGGCAGGCAAGGGGACGGCCCGGGGCCCCGGCCTCCCAACCCACCTGTAAGGGCAGGGATGGAGGGTGAGCGCCCCCTCCTGGGGAGCTGCTTGGGGGGTGTGCACGGCCACGGCCACCTCCTGGGGGGCGTCCTCGCTGGCGTACTCCACCACCAGGGCATAGCGGCCCGGCTGCGGCAAGGCCACCTGAAGCTGGACATCCACCTGGGGGAGGGCGGGGACATGAGGCCCGCGCCACTGTGCTGCTATCTGCTCACCCCACTGCCCCCATGCCGGTCTGGGGCCTGGGCAGCATCAGGTCACCCCGCTGACCCCCGCGCCCTGAAGCAGGCCCCTGCCAGGGGAGCCCCCCAGGGCCCAAGCCCGCAGCGCCCACCCCATGGGCCAGGACACGCACATCACTGCCTATGCAGGCGGCCAGCGGCGGGTGTGAGGGGCTGGGGTGCTCCGTGGGGCAGGGCCGCGGCAGGCTGTTGTCATGGCGACACAGGGCCTCTTGCCCAGCAGCGGAGGGGAAGCCGTCCAGGGGCAGGTGGGCGTACAGGAGGCAGCTAGAGGGGACACGGGCCACGGTCAGGCACCAGCCCCGGGCACAGGGGAGCCCAGGCAGCCCTGCCCCGCTCCCACCAGGCGGCCCCTCACTTCTCCCCGGCGCGCTGGGCAGGGGGGCGGGCCAGGCAGGCCTCGGTCACCCGCAGCTGCAGCAGAGCGGCCTCGTAGTAGGCGCTGGGCAGCAGAACCACATAGTCCTGCAGGAGAAGGCAGTGGGCCGCCGGCCCGGGCCGAGGCCCTCCCCGCCCCCGCCCGGGCCCCCGCCTCACCAGCAGCACCCCTTCTGCCTCCACCAGCAGGGACCAGGTGCCGGGGTGCAGCACGAAGGGCTCCCCGAAGCCCCTCCTGGGCACGGTGAGAAAGGCGGGCTCCGTGCTCGGCGGGAAGGCCACGGGCTGGCTCTGCTGCGGGCCTGAGGGGGCGCCCTCCTCCTGCATGGACACCCGGCCGCTCACGCCCACGGGCCCACGGTTCACATAGCGGAAGACGAGCCGGAAGAGGTCAGGGGAGGTCACGTTCAGCCTGGCCACGATCCTGGGCTGGGGTGGGCACTCAGCATCAGGTCGTGTGCTGGGGTCATGCCGTGGAATGGGGGAGGGGGGCAGAGCCCGGGCGAGGGGGCGGAGCCCCAGGAGTGGGGGCAGAGCCCCAGGAACGGGGGTGGAGCCCCGGGAATGGGCGGAGCCTGGGGTGGCACCCACCTGGATGGGCGTCATCTGGGCGTAGCCCCTCCAGCTGAAGCCCTCGAACTCCAGGGGGTTGAAGCCGAAGCGCACGGCGCGGCCCTCGGGCGTGGCCGCCTCTTCCAGCTCCAGCCGCAGGTGGTGCAGGTCCGGCAGGTAGTGGTTCCTCGCGGGCCTGGCCACAGCAGGGGACGGTCAGCGCCGAGGGCGTGGGAGGCCCAGGACGGCCCAGCCAAGGGAGGCACCTACTCGCTGCAGGTGGGGCCCTGGGTGTTGGGGCGGCACCGGCAGGCACCCGTCCTCGGCTCGCAGCCCTGGCCCAGCGCACCGCCAACGTCACACCGACAGCCTGTGGCGAGGTGGGAATGGGATCAGCTGCTCCAGGCCCCGGCCTCCAGCCAGGACCCCGCTCTGCCCTCACAGGTCGAGAGCAACAGCAGCCGGGAGGTCGACTTTCACCCACCCCAGGGGCTCCTGGGCTCCGGAGTCCCAGCTCAGGGCCAAGGGTGGGCGCCCTCTCCCTGCCCAGTGCCCAGCACAGGCCTGGCCAGGCCACGAGGAGCAGCTCCAAGGACATCACACCTGTCCCTGGGCCTCCCCGTTCCCAGACCCCTGCCCCCAGGGGTCAGCCCTGGGCCCCCGCTCCCCAGGGGTGAGCCCCCTGGGCCCCAGCTCCCCGAGGGTCAGCCCTGGGCCCCCGCTCCCCGGGGGTCAGCCCCCTGGGCCCCTGCTCCCCGGGGGTCAGCCCTGGGCACCCACTCCCTGTGGGTCAGTCCCCTGGGCCCCAGCTCCCCGAGGGTCAGCCCTGGGCCCCAGCTCCCCGGGGGTCAGCCCTGGGCCCCAGCTCCCCAGGGGTCACCCCTGGGCCCCAGCTCCCCGAGGGTCAGCCCCCTGGGCCCCAGCTCCCCGAGGGTCAGCCCCCTGGGCCCCAGCTCCCCGAGGGTCAGCCCCCTGGGTCCCAGCTCCCCGAGGGTCAGCCCCCTGGGCCCAAGCTCTCCGAGGGTCAGCCCCCTGGGCCCCAGCTCTCTGAGGGTCAGCCCTAGGCCCCAGCTCCCCTGGGGTCACCCCTGGGCCCCAGCTCCCCAGGGGTCAGCCCTGGGCCCCAGCTCCCCTGGGGTCACCCCTGGGCCCAGCTCCCCGGGGTCAGCCCTGGGCCCCAGCTCCCTGGGGTCACCCTGGGCCCCAGCTCCCCGTGGCCAGAAGGCTGAGGAGCCAGGCACTCACTGCGGCAGCCGAAGTAGCCGGCCTGGTCCAGCCCGAAGAAGCCATCCTTGCAGGCTGCGCAGGTCCGGCCACACACGTGGGGCTTGCAGAAGCACTGGCCGCTGTCCTGCGGCCGCAGACAAGGTGAGCTGGGGGCAGGGGCGGGACGGGGGCGAGTCCCGACCAGCCACCCCTGCCCCCAGCCCCCACGTCCTCACTCACCGCGTGGCACTCGGCACCTCCACCCACTGTGCCCCTGGGGTCGCAGCTGCAGCCTGGAGGGGGGCAGAGCTAGGTCTGAGGGTGCGGGCGGGGGCAGGAGGGCCTGGGCTGGACCCGTCTCCCCTCCCCAGGGCTCCCCGCAGGCAGACTCACGGGCGCAGCCCTCGGGATTGCTGGGGCTCAGCCCCCAGAACCCAGCTCTGCAGTGGTCACAGCTCGGCCCCTCCACGTGCGCCCGGCACACACAGGGGGCTTGTGCCTGCGAGGGGGCGAGGCTGTGGGTCAGAGCGGGTCCCTGCACTTCTCCTAGCCCACAACCCCTCCTCAGGCCCAGCCCCGCGCCCGGCAGTCACACAGCACAGGTCAGAGGACCCTGGGTTGCCGTGGCAGCCCAGCTGGGAGCCGCTGGTGCCACGGTGCTTGGCGTCTGAGCACGGCCAGGGCACCTCGCCCTCCTCACCCCACAGGCGGCCCTGGGCTCACCTCAGGAAGGGCAGGATCAGCGGGGGCCAGGCCAGCAGGGTGGCAGGAGCCAGCTGTGGGGACAACCAGGCCTCGGTCACTCCCTGCAACCAATCAAAAAGGCCAGGATTCCCCCAGCCTACCCGGGAGCGCGGCTGCACAGGAGCCTGCACACACACCTCCCGTGCACATGCGTGAGTGTGGACATGCACAAACACACACAGCACCACACACACCTGTGAGCGAGCGCGGGAGCCTGCACACATACCTCCCACACACGTGCCTGGGTGTGGACATGCACACACACACAATACACATGCCTGTGAGTGAGCACAGGAGCACACACACCTCCCGTGCACATGCGTGAGTGTGGACACGTACGTACACACACACAACACACACCTGTGAGCGAGCACGGGAGCCTGCACACACACACCTCCCACACACGTGCCTGGGTGTGGACACGCACACACGCACACACACACACCTGTGAGCGAGTGCGGGAGCACACACACCTCCCGTGCACATGTGTGAGTGGACACATATGCACACACACACAACACACACCTGTGAGCAAGCGCGGGAGCCTGCACACACACCTCCCACACACGTGCACGGTTGTGGACACGCACACACACACACAACACACACCTGTGAGCGAGCACGGGAGCCTGCACACACACCTCCCACACACGTGCACGGGTGTGGACACGCACACACACACACACACACAACACACACCTGTGAGCGAGCGTGGGAGCACACACACAAGTACACTCAGAAGAGCCCGTGCCGTGTGAACGGCCACACACACAGGGCGCCACGGGAGGTGCCCGCACGCGGCCGCTGCCCCACTCACCCTCACAGGCGGGGAAGTTGTAGGCGCCGGGCACACACGTGTCGCACCGCAGCCCCGTCACGTGGGGCCGGCAGCTGCATTGCCCGCTCCGGGGGTCGCAGGTGCTGTGCAGGGAGCCGTCGGGGGAGCACTGGCAGGCTGTGGGCCAGGGCTGGTGAGGGCACGCGGGGGCCGGCAGCCCCTCCCCCCTTCCCCTCCCCCCGCCCCCGCCCGGCGCTCACGCGTGCAGTCGGGAAAGCTGTGGAAGCCGGGGCTGCACTCCTGGCAGGTGGCACCCGCGTAGCCGGGGCGGCAGCGGCACAAGCCACCAGCCCCGCACAGCTGATCCAGGGCTCCCCGGGGATCACAGGCACAGGCTGTGGGGGGCAGGCGGGGGCGGGGTCAGGCCCTGGCACCACGCCGTGGCCTCCCCAGGCCCCGCCCAGCCCTCGCTCACCCTGGCAGTCAGGGTAACCATGGTGGCCAGGGCGGCACTGGTCACAGCGGGGGCCGTCAAAGCCAGGCCGGCACAGGCAGCGGCCGGCCTCATCGCAGCCGTCGGGCAGGGTCCCGGCAGGGCTGCAGCCGCACACTGTGGGGGCGGAGAGTGTCACGGAGACGGCTCTGCCCTGGCCCGCCCCCCACAGCCGCTCCAAGGCGCCACTCACGCTGGCAGAGGGGGAAGTGGAAGTAGCCGGGCGCGCAGCGGTCGCACGCAGCTCCCTCGAAGCCCAGCCGGCACCGGCACTGGCCCGAGTCGGGGTCGCAGAGGCCGTCGGCCACCCCGGGGCTGGAGCACGGGCACGCTGCAGCCGGGGTGGCGACAGGCTGGGTCAGACGGGGGTCGGCCCCAGGGTCGGGCTGGGGGCCAGGCAGGGGGCCAGACTCACGCTGGCAGCCAGGGCCATAGAACCCGGGCGCGCAGAGCTCGCAGTGGGTGCCCTGGAAGTTGGGTTTGCACACGCAGCGTCCCACGCGTGGATCCTTCCGGCAGGCATTGCCCTCGGTGCCAGCAGCGCTGCAGTCACAGTCTGTGGAGGAGGGGGAGGCTCAGCCGCCCAGGGTCCAACCTCCCCCAGGACCACCCCCCCACCTGCACACAGCACTGCCCAGAAACCAAGAGAAAACCCCACCACCGGATGAGAGCAAGACGGGCTCGGGGGCCACGGGACACCGGGATAGCCATGGGGCAGAAGGGCGAGCCGAGTCTCGGGCTCCGGGGGCAAGGTGGGGAGCACCGGGTGTCTGTTAGGGACAGAAATGGCGGCTGCAGGTCCCCCAGGGCCATGCAGTACCCACGCTCCCCTCCTCTCTTCCTCTCTAACTCTGTCTCTCAAATAAATAAACTTTAAAAATAAAAGGAAGAAAGAAAAACTCGAGGATAAGCAGGAACGCTCAGACCCCAACGTGCACAACCCTAGCTGAGGGGCCGCACAGCTCAGAGGGGACTGTGCGCCCCAGACAGCAGCACACACTCGCAGACTCTCAGGCTGCAGAGAGCCCCCACTCAGACACGACAAGTTCAGGAAAGGCCAGCCACGGGGCCCACAGCAGGACCCCGGCCACGAGGGCACATGGCGGGACCCCGGCCACGAGGGCACACAGAGGGACCCCAGCCACAAGGGCCCACGGCGGCACCCCGGCCACGAGGGCACATGGCAGGACCCCGGCCACAAGGGCACACAGAGGGATCCCGGCCACGAGGGCCCACGGCGGCACCCGGCCAGGAGGGCCCACGGCGGCACCCCGGCCACGAGGGCACACAGCAGGACCCCAGCCACGAGGGCACATGGCAGGACCCCGGCCACGAGGGCACACAGCAGGACCCCAGCCACGAGGGCACATGGCAGGACCCCGGCCACGAGGGCACACAGAGGGACCCCAGCCACAAGGGCCCACGGTGGCACCCCGGCTATGAGGGCACATGGCGGGACCCCAGGGGATGACCTTGCTGGCCTGAGAAATGGCGCGTGCCGGGCCAGGTCACCGGCACGGTGGGCTCTGGACGCCTGGTGACAGCCGTGGGGAGCCTCATCCTGCACCACACAAGGCGTCAGCTGCATCGCTGGCCAGCGGCACCGCCAGTTCCAACAACTGGAGCGTCCCTAGGCGCCACCCAATGTCCCCTGGGGCCCAAAGCCACTGCTGGCTGGGAACCTGGGGTCACTGCCGCCTCGGGGGCCGGGCGCTGCAGTCGGAAGGAAGCAGCGGGAATCAGAGCTCTCACTTCCATTCCTGGGTCAGGAAGTCAAAGTCTCCCCAGACGGCGAGGCGGCCCAGCAGACCTCACCACGTGGGCCCAGCTGTCTTTCCAAGCGCCCGTTCAACAAACCTCCATGAGGTCCGATCGACCAAGGGCAAAGACCAGAAAGAGACGGGGACAGGGACGAAAGGGGCGGCGCCCCGCACCCAAGCAGGCCTGAGCCCTGGCGACTGCCTCAGCAGAGGACGGCCCAAGTGCTGGGTCTCTGGGACCCGTGTGGGAGACTCGGATGGAACTCCTGGCTTAGGCCTGGCCCTGACATGGCTGCTGCAGGCACCTGGGGAGTGACCCAGTGGGTGGACGATGGCTCACTCGCTTGCTCTCGCTCGCTCTCAGCCAGCGTTGTGGTCAGGCCACTGCTGATGACACTGGTGCCCCGCATGGGCACCTGTCCAGGCCCAGCTGCTCTGCTTCCAACCCAGCTCCCTGCTGATGGCCAAGAAGGCAGCGGATGATGGCCCACGTGCTCGGGTCCAGGCACCTGGCTTTGGCCTGGTCCAGCTGTGGCCATCTGGGAATGAACCTGCAGATGGGAGATCCCTCCCTCTCTATAACTCTGGTTTTCAAATAAATACACTTTATATATACATAAATAAAACAGCTACACCTGGCCCTTCTGAGAGAGTGGGCCAACCCCTGGCTCATGCCGTGGGCGGAAGGTGGAACATTCCAGCGTGAGAAAGAGCCCAGGGGAGAAGCCACAGCTCGAGGGCTTGTCGGCTGGGTGCGTCACTCACCGACCACAAAGGTTCTCCCGCAAACACAAAACGACCACCAGGAGGAAACCACGGGGCCGGCAGACACGGGAGACCGAGCAGGCGTGGGCAGAGCTGGCTCATGGGGTGGGGGCTGGGAGAGCCACCGGACTGTCTGGACGCTCCCCACAAATCGGCCTGGAGCGCAGCCTGCGGAGGCCCCGCCCACCGAGGACCGCAGCTCTGTGCCGTGTTGCGGGGCAGCCGCCGTTCTACCTCAACCTGCCCGCAACCTGCCCGCATCCTGTATCCTGCATCCTGCATCCGCATCCTGGAACGGGAGAGGTCTCCATGCCCAGCACGCTGACAGGGGCAGCAACAGTGGCGAGCAGGTGAGTGCATGGCCACTCAGGCCAGGCGGTGTGGTCCTGAGAACAGCTGGGCAGCCTCCAGCCGAAACCCTCCCTGCACAGGCTCGCGCGGCGGCCGGCGCCTTCCCAGAGGCAGACGTGGCCTCTGTCGGCTCGGTGGACTGCGAGTGGCAGGTCGCAGGGCCGCGCAGGTTCGACATGCAGCCACGGAACACAAGATCACGGAACACGAGATCACGGAACACATGGTCACACCAGCACACACAATTACAGAACACAGTCACAGAACGGTCATGGAACACGCGATCACAGAACATGTGATCACGGGACATGCAGTCACGGAACACACAATCACAGGACACGCAATGGCAGAACCGTGTGTGAGACATGTGGGCACCACAGCTGAGCTGGGGGAGGGGTCACGTGCAGGCGGCGTGGTTTGGGAGTACCCTGTCTGTTGCCTGAGCTTCTGAGGGTTTTCAGGTGGGAACTCGCCCCGCTGGGGAGGAGCCGCCCACCCTCCACGCAGGGCCAGACCAGGTCCCTCTGCCCAGGTGGGCGGGGCCCTGGCGGCCTCGGCACTTACTCACGATCTGTCCGGCCGGTAGCACCTGCTCGCCAGTGTCGCTGGGGGAGGAGGGCAGCGCTGCGGAGAGACACGGGGCGTTGGCCAGGCGCTCCGCACCCCACCCCCATGCAAATGGAGCTGTGTGAGGGAGCAGGACCCCCACCCAGGGCCCCCAGAACCCCGCAGCCCCAGCCCAGAGGGCGTCCTCACGGTAGCAGTGCGGGAAGCCGGTGTAGCCCTCGGCACACGCGTCGCACCGCTCCCCCGTGAAGTTCGGCCGGCAGTAGCAGCGGCCCGTCAGGTCCTCACACGTGCCGTCCGTGAAGTCCGACTCGCAGGCGCAGGCTGGGCGGGGCGGGGATGAGCCATCCTGAGACCCCAGCCGGGGCCTCCGAGGGTGCAGGGGACACAGCCACCGAGACTGGGGGACCACCCAGCCCTCGCAGAGCCCCTCCCGGGTGGGCTCTGAAGCTCGGGCCTCTGCCTCCCCCGCCACACCGCCCTCCCGTCCAGCGGAGCCCACTCACGGCGACAGGCGTGTGGCGAGTCGGGAGGCTGGTCCGGGGCGCGGTAGAAGCCGGGCAGGCAGCGTTCGCAGTTGATGCCGGTGGTGTGGTGCTGGGAGGGGCGGGCTGCTGAGTCGCCACGCCCCCGCAGGGGCCCGCCACACCTGGCCCCGCCCCCGGCCTACCTGGCAGTCGATGCACACGCCCCCTCCCTGGTAGATGTTGTCTTGGTCCTGGCTGGCGTGGCGCCGGGCCACCTCGGGGTCGTAGTAACAGGCGTGGGCGTGGCCGTGGCAGTTACAGGCTGGGAGGAGGCTCAGCGTCAGCACAGATCCATGACCGCGAGGGTCCGTGGCACACGTGTGTGGGGCGAGTGGGGGCACGCGTGCGGGCACTCACGCTGGCACTCGTTGGCGCTGTCGGTGGTGGCCGGCTTCCAGGGCTGCTGGTTGAAGCCGGGGCAGCAGCGGTCACAGGAGCCCCCACACGTGTTGTGTCGGCAGGCACACTGCAGCCTGCGGGGACCAGAGCACGGCGCTCAGACCCCGCCCTGCGGCCTCCCGCGGCCCGCGCCGATGGCTCATCTGGCTCTCAGCAGCGAGCACTGGCCTGGACGCCCGAGTCCACTCCCCCAGCCTCAGCGAGGGCTTCGCTGTAGCGGGAGCTGTGCGGGGTCTCTGTCGGGCTGGGGACCAGGAAGCGGTGCGTGCGGAGGCGGAGGAGGGGCCCAGGACAGGGACCCCAGGGGACAGTGCAGGGTGGCCCTGCCCGTGGCTCCTTCCCACTGGGGCCAGGACTGAGTCCAAGCCCTGGACCCCCGGTGCCAGCTCGAGGACGGAAGACACTCGCACGGCCTGGGCCCAGCTGGCACCGGGGCAGGGGGCCAAGACCTGCTTCCTCTTCCAACTGGGGTGGACACCAGGCCGGAGGCTGGAGCCCTGCCTGCCGTCCCAGTGGGCAGGGGCACAGCTGCTTGGGGACAAGGACTGAGGCTGGAGCCGCCCACTGCTCAGAATTCCCAGAACCCCGTGCCAAGGCCCACCAGCACATGCCCAGCAGGGCAGCCAGGGCCGCGCAGAACTCGCCACCCCCCACCCCCCAGGGCCATGCATGTGCTGAGCAGGACCCCGGAAGCCGCCAGCTCC
>CM027394.1:110465955-110483989 GCA_015711505.1 Sylvilagus bachmani | reverse complement strand
CCGGGGGGGGGGGGGGGGGGGGGGCGGCGGGGGGGGGGGCGGGACCAGCTGCCCTGACGCCGGCCGGGCCGCCTGCAGATCCAGGTGTTCCTGCTGGGGAGCAGCCGCAAGCGCGTGCTGGTGCGCGTGGAGAGGCTCACCGTGTTCAGCGTGGACCAGGACAACACGCTGGAGCTGGCCAGCGCCTACTACCTGGGGGGCGTGCCGCCCGGCCAGCTGCCGCCGAGGTGGGCGCGGGGCGGGGCGGGGGGGCCGCGGCGGGGGGCCGGCAGCAGGCGCTGACCCCTCCCACAGCCTGCGGCCGCTCTTCCCCAGCGGGGCCTCCATCCGCGGCTGCGTGAAGGGCATCAAGGCGCTGGGCAAGTACGTGGACCTCAAGAGGCTGAACACCACGGGCGTGAGCTCGGGCTGCACCGCCGACCTGCTGGTGAGCCGCCCACCCCGGCCCCTGCGCGCCCGCCCCCGCCCCGCCCCGCCCCCTGCGCGCCCGCACTCACGCCGCCTCCCCACAGGCGGTCCGCGCCCTGACCTTCCACGGCCATGGCTTCCTGACGCTGCCCCTGCCGGACGTGGCGCCCCTCACCGGCTACGTCTACTCTGGCTTCGGCTTCCGCAGCACCGAGGACAGCGGCCTGCTGTTCCACCGCGCCTCCCCCGTGAGCCCACCCGCCGGGGACAGCCCGCCAGGGTGGGGGCGCGGGGGGAGCCGGGGCCTTGGGCTGGGCCGGGCCGCTGACTGGCCACCATCCCCAGGACGGGCTGTGCCAGGTGTCGCTGCACCAGGGCCGCCTGACCCTCCGGCTGCTGAGGACGGAGATCCGCACCCGTGGGAGCTTCGCCGACGGTTCCAGCCACTATGTGGCCTTCTACAGCAATGCTTCCAGGTGAGCCCCGCCCACCCGGTGCCCGGGCCCCGCCCACTTGGGCAGTGGGAAACACGGCCATCTCCCCCTCTCCCCAGGGTCTGGCTGTACGTGGACGACCAGCTGCAGCAGACGAGGCCCCACCAGGGGCCGCCCCCTGGGCTCGGGCCACAGCCTGAGGAGCCCCCACAGCTCCTCCTGGGTGGCCTGCCCGAGACCGGGGCCTTCCGCAACTTCAGCGGCTGCATCCGCAACGTGTTCGTGCAGCGGTGAGCAGCCGGCAACCTGCCACGTGGGGGCTTGGCGGGGGTGTGGGCTACTGACTGCACGCCAGCCCAGCCCCTCCCCCTGGGCCCCTCCCCCTGACCTTGACCCCCTCCCCATGAGCCCCTCCCCCTGACTGCCCCCCACGCCCTCCACAGGCTCCTGGAGCCGCAGCGCGTGTTCAACCTGCTGAATGGTGGCGGCATCAACGTGAGCACCGGCTGCGTCCCGGCCCCTCCTGCCCAGACCCCAGGCCGGGGGCCACAAGCACTGCGGGCCATGGCTAGAAAGGTGGGGGCCTGGGCGCCCTGTGGGCCGGGCAGGCTGGGGCTGTGGGGGGCAGTCCCAGAGTGGCCTCTGCATCTGTCCCCAGGCGTCCCGCCGCAGCCGCCAGCCCACGCAGGACAAGGGCTGCACACCACCCCCCCACCTCGGGACCCTCGGTGACGCCTATCAGTTTGGGGGCCCCCTGTCCAGTCACCTGGAGTTCGCAGGCATCGCCACCCCCCGCAGGGACTGGTGAGGCTGGGGCCCGCCTGGGGCGGCTGCTGAGGGGCCACGGACGGACGTGAGTGAACTGTGCCTTCCAGGTTCCAGCTGTCCATGCTCCTGCGCCCTCGAGCCCCCCACGGCCTCCTGCTGCTCGCTGCCCCCCTGACAACCAGCGGCCCCTCCCTGGTGCTGGCTCTGAGCCGTGGACACGTCATCACACAGACAGAGGGCCCCGGGCCCCGGCTCCATGCGCGGAGCCACCGGCGTGCCCGGGCTGGCCGGTGGCACACAGTGAGTGCCTGGGGAGGGGGTCTCTGGCAGGGCCCCCACAGTGCCTGCCCTGACTTGCCACCTCCCCACCGCTAGGTGTCCGTGCGCTGGAAGATGGGCCAGATCCAGTTGAGGATGGACGGGAGCCACACCAAGAGTCAGGGGGGGCCCCGCCAGGGCCCCTGGGAGGCACAGAGCCCCCAGCCCCACACCCTGTTTGTGGGGGGCCTGCCAGCCGGCAGCCTCATCTCCAAGCTCCCGGTGAGAACACCCGGCCCTGGTGCCCACCCTGAGGCCAGCCTGGGCGTTCTGCGCCCCACTCGGCCTGACCCTGTCTGCTCCTCAGGTGTCCACTGGGTTCAGTGGCTGCGTGAGGAGACTGCGGCTGGACGGGCAGCCCCTGGGGACCCCCACGAGGATTGTGGGGGTCACACCCTGCACCTCTGGCCCCCTGGAGCAGGGCCTGTTCTTCCCAGGCAGCGGAGGCGTCGTCTCCATAGGTGCGTGGGCGGGAGAGGGGCTTCCCCGGGCCTGGAGGGCTCGGCCATCCCCTCACAGCCACACCCCTGCAGGCCTCCCAGGAGCTGCACTGTCCAGTCTGGAGCTGGCGCTGCGGCCCCGGGCAGCCGCGGGCCTGGTCTTCCACCTGGGCCGGGTGCAGGGCGCCCCCTACCTGCAGCTCCAGGTGTCTCAGGAGCAGGTGAGCCAGGCTGGGGTCCCGGTCACGCCGGGCCATCCCCTCCCCCCGGGTGACCTTGGACTGGCCAGGCCTGACCCTTCTCCCACCCAGGTACTGCTGCGGGCGGACGACGGCACAGGTCCCTTCTCCACGTGGGTGACGCCGCCCGCGGGGCTCTGTGATGGGCAGTGGCACCGAGTGGCAGGTAAGCCCCCAGAGGCGTGGACTCGCCGCTTCCGGCAGACCAGGGTCTGATGGGGTCAGGGCTGGGCCGTGCGGGGCACCCACCAGGCTCTGCCCTGCAGTGAGAAGAGCCGGCAGCATGCTGCGGCTGGAGGTGGACACTCAGAGCAACCACACGGTGGGCCCCACCCTGGCTGCCGCGGTGGACGGGCCAGCGCACCTGCACCTTGGGGGCCTGCCAGGTGAGTGGGGGCCAGGGGAGCAGCTGAGGGCAGGCGGGGAGGGCCTGTGGGACCCTGGACGGCCTCGTATTCGCCCATCTCCCTGTACCCCCAGAGACCACAGCTGCAGAGGCCCGGCCCCCAGCATACAGCGGCTGCATGCGGAACCTGGTGGCCAACGGGTCCCCCGTCGCCCTGACACGCTCTGCCGTGGTCCAGGGGTCAGTGGGGGCCAGCGGCTGTCCAGCCAACTAAGGCAGCTCCTGTCTGGAATGCCAGCTGCAAGACCGCTCCCCTCCCCGCCACACAGGGCCAGGCTGGGCCGGCAGCCCCAGGAGAGCAGGCCTGTGGCAGTGTCTGGCCCTCGAGGGGGCTCCGGGGCTCATCTGCCCTCCACCCCGTCACCTGTCACCGAGTCAGATCTGTGGACCACTGGTTCCTTTTCCCTCAAATAAAGAATAAATGACTTGTTCTACTCAGTGTTGACTTCAAAATTGAAGACATGCAGGGCCAGTGCTTGGCCTGGCAGGTGAAACCGGCATCCCACATGGGCACCAGTTCAAGTCCCGGCTGCTCCACTTCCTCTCCAGCTCCCTGCCAATGGGCTGGGGAGGCAGTGGACATCAACGCAAGTGCTTGGCCCCTGCACCCACCTGGGAGGCCCAAAGGAAGCTCCTGGCTTCGGCCTGGCTCAGTCCAGCCGCTGTAGCCATCTGCGGCGTGAGCCCCAGGTGGAAACCTCTTAGCAGACACCACAGGCCCGGGGCCGCCGCGGCCGCACACAGAAGCCCAACGTGGCAGATACAAGAAAAGGCTTTATTTCTGAGGGGTGGGGAAGGGCGGGGTCTGCCCGAGCCCCTGCGGGGGGCCCAGGTCCCGCAGGCGACGATCGCTTAGTCCAGGCTCATGTCCTCCTCCTCGTCTTTCTTGTCTCTCGCGTCGCCCTCCTTCGGCTCCGGCTTGGCGCTGTTCTGCATCGCTTTGGCAAACGCTTCCACATCTGAAACACACGTGCAGATGGGCGCTGGGCCGGGCCTGCCGCGCTCCGCACACCTGGGTGCTGGGTGGGCGCTTGGGGAGGGTAGGGCAGGGGAGGGACTCACCGCCCTTGTTGGCGGCCTCCACGGCCTCTGCGGGCAGCCCGAACTGACACATGAGGGGGCCCAGCTGGCCCGAGGCCAAGGCTGCACTGAACATGCCCAGGGCCTGCAAAGAAAGGCCACGTGAGAGCCGGCTGGGGGCACACCCCCCCCTGCGGCCCCGCCCCGCCCCACCTGCTGGAACTGCGGCGAGGTCAGTGTGTTCTGGATCTCGTCGGCGGTCTGCGGCAGGGACTCCCCGGAGGGCAGGTAGGGCAGCAGGCGCTCCTGCACGTCCGCGTTGGCCAGGATGGGCGCCATGATCTCCGGCGTCAGCACGCTGGCCAGGTCCACTGCGGCCAAGCACAGGGCCGCCGGCGGCCGCGCTCAGCCCGGCCCAGACAGCCGTGCAGGACACAGGCAGGGGCCGAGCCCCCCGCCCCGGGCCGTGCCCTACCTTGCTGGCTGGCCCCGGGCGCGGCCGGCACGCTCATCGTGGCCAGGATGCTCTGCAGGTCGCTCAGCTGGATGGGCTGGGCCGGGCTGGCCGCCGCGCTGGCCCCGTTGGCGGAGCTGGGCGCGGGGCTTGGGCTCGTCACGGCGGCGGCGGCTGGCGCGGAGGGGGCCGGGGTGGCGCGGGCGGAGGAGGCGGTGGAGGACGGCGTGGCCGCTGCCGACTGGCTCCGGGAGCTGCAAGAGGGGGCGGGGCTGGGTCCCGAGGCACCGGCACCACGCCGGCCCCATTCGAGTCCAGAACCAGCCCGGAAGAGACTCGGCCGAGGGGGCCTGCCCGAGGCTTCCGCGTCCGCCCAGCTCCTGCCCAGCCTCACCTGGCAGGCAACGGGCCACGGGCTCACCTGGACGAGGAGCTGCTGGCTGGAGGGCCTCCGCTCCCCAGTAAGCTGGCCAGGCCTGGCCCGGTCAGGGCCCCGAGCCCCCCTGTGGGCACCAAGGGCAGGGGTCGGGGAAGGGCCACCCAGACCCTAGCCCCAAGCCCAAGGGCGGGCAGGCAGCCCAGGCTCCCGCTGGAGTCCACGGGCCGGCCCTGGCTGCCCCCCCCCAACACGCGCAGGGGGCGCCCCGGCCGCGGTCCCCGGGCCCGCCCGCCGCACGCACCCAGCCCTCCGAGGCCGGCCGGTCCGATGAGTTGCACGAGCTGGCTGTGGCTCATGTTCCCCAGCAGGCTCTGCAGGCCGCCCTCACCTGCAGGACACGGGGCTCAGCCGCGCCCCCGCCCCGGCCGCCCCGCCCGCCCGCCCGCCCCGGCCGCCGCGGGACGTTACCGCCCAGGGCCGAGAGCTCGTGGCCGCTGCCCCCGCTCGCGCCCAGCGCCCCGGGCAGCGGGGGGTTGTTGAGGCACTCGTTCACCTTCCGGCAGTGCTCCTCGTCCTGGTCCGCCTTGGGCTCCTGCGGGGGAGCACACGGGGGTGGCCGAGGGCCCGGGCCCCACGCTGGAAGCCGCCGGAGGGTCCCGGCCGCCCACACGCTGCCGGCTCTCACCTTGGGCCTGGCAGCGGGGACGCGCAGCACACGGCCCCGCGCGTTCGTAAACACGACCTCACCGGGCGGGCCACGCCCACTCGCCGTCCCGCCTCCCAGGCCGAGCTCGGGCGGGGGGGGGCAGAGACCGCCCCGGGAGAGCCAGGGGCCGCGGCCCCGCCCCCGGCCCCCGCCCCCGGCGCCCCCGGCCCACCTGCATCCAGAAGAACAGGCGCTTGGAGCCGGCCTTGAACTTGAGCACGTAGACGCGCCCGCTGGGGCACTGCGGCACGCGCTTGAACTCGCAGTCGTCGGGGAAGATGATGAGGTCCTGGCGGGGGGGGGGGGCGTCAGCGGGGCCGGGGCCGCCCCCGCCCGCGCCCCCCGCCCGCGCCCGCCCGCGCTCACGTCCTCCACGCTGCCCGACGTCCGGTCCTTCCAGCAGAAGTGGATGAGCGAGTCGTCCGTCTGCTGGATGTACACGAGCCCCTTGCGCTTGTCGGGGGTCACGGTGGTCCCCTTGAGCGACATCTTCCCCGCGCGGAACTCCACCAGGTACTTGCTGGACGAGCCGCGGGAGCCGGGCACCAGGCTCGGGAACAGCGCGCCGGAGCTCGTCATCCTGAAAGACGCCGCGCCGTCGCCGCCGCCCCCGCCGCGCCGGCCCGCCCCGGCCCCCCGCGCCGGCCGCCCGCGCCGCCCGGGCCCCGCACCTGCCTGCACCGCACTCGGCCGCCGAGCGCCGTCCGGGGCCGCTCTTCCTCCTCGGTGCCTGCCGGGCCTCGCCGGAAGCCCGCGGCCGGCCCGCCCCGCCCGCCGCTCTCGCTGCCGATTGGGCCCCGTCGCCGGGCAGCCCGAGCTGCCCCGCCACCGATTGGGTAGGAGGGCCGTCCATCGCGAGCGCCCCGCCCCGGCCCGCCTCCGCGCCGGCGGCTCTCTTCCGGCGGAAGCGCGGGCCGCTGGGCGCGCGGGCCAGAGCGGCCCCTATTGTTGCTGTGTCATAGGGGCGCGGCGGCGGCCCCTGGCGGCGGCACTGGGAACCGCAGGCCCCGAGCCCATCTGGACGACGTCACCCACGGGGCGGTGCCCAGGGGACCGACGGAGGCCGCGATGAGGACAAACCTAAGGGCGTGGGAACCAGGGCGTCGCGCAAAAGCGCTCGTGGGGCTCAGCTCCTCGGGGCCCCCCCCAGGATAGGTGCTCGAACTCCTCGGGGGCTGCGGCCCGCCAGGTGCCTCGCGGAGCTGGGAGCGCCTTCTGGCAGCCTAGGCAGCAAGGAGCCCGGCGCACACAGCAGGGTTCCCAGAGGCCGCGGGTGTAGACAGGGGTGCCTGTGGGCAGGGGCTCGCGCTCGCCCTGCTCCTGCCCTCCCGGCACCCCCATCTCCCGCATGGCAGTGCCTTGACCTGAGACACAGCTCTGGGAAAACAGTCGTTTTATTTCACAAGCAGTGAGCTGCTGATTTTCTATGCACTTTCAGAGAATCTGAGAGGCGGCTACAGAGAAAGGCCGACAGACAGAGGTCCTCCATCCGCTGGTTCACTCCCCAGATCGCTGCAGCAGCTCTTCCAGGTCTCCCACGCGGGTGCAGGGCCAAGCACCGGGCCATCTCCCACCTCCTCTGCGTTCCCAGGAGCATCAGCAGGGAGCTGGATCGGAAGTGGAGCAGCCGGCACTGCAGGTGGAGGCTGCACTGCACCCCAACGCCGGCCCCTCCAGGCCTCTTGACTTCCTGTGCCCCTGCCCCCACCTCCTGCTCTGGACACAGGCCACGGCGTTCCCGACGTGTCAGTGCTCGGACTGGCTGTCTCCCAGCATCACCCCTGGCAACGATCAGCAGAGGTGAAGCCTGCGGTCCTGAGAGCCCCTGCAGGGCGGCAGAGCTTCCAGCCGCCGCCCCTGCCCCATCCTGCCCTCCCGGCCCCAGGAGGCAGGTGGCCAGGGACCCGGCATCAGGCCTGTCCCAGGCCCCGGGAGCCACCCCGGCTGGAGCCTGCTCGAGCCTGCTTCTGGCCGTTGCTCTCAGCAGAGCACAGGCGGAGAGGGACAGCGGCGGCCACCAGCACCAGTGGGCGCTGCCCCTCACAGGCCCTGGCTGGCTTCCCGGTTCTCCGTGCAGGGCCGCGCCAGCCCAGGAACACGGCCGCTTCTCTGCCAAGAGCCTCCGTCTCGGCAGAGCCCCGAGGGCCTTCGGGTGCCCTCCTCTGCCGAGGCCCCCGCAGGGCAGCGCTGCCGCTGGAGGCTCTGGTGTCTGGCAGGGGCCAGGCCCGCCTCTCCACGCCGCCTCGTGGCCGGGCAGGCCCTGGCCAGGCAGCAGACAGCCGGGCCCGGGGCCGCCTCTGGAGCAGTGTGGCCGCCACCCCCACACCAGCTGCCGGCATCTCCCCAGCGGCCGTGAGCGCCGGAGCTGTGCGTCTCCACCGCAAGTCTGCCGGGGCTTGCGGGAAACGGGCCTGGGCCAGCGAGCTGAGCTCTACGTGCGCCCAGGACACCGGCGAGACGCCAGGTTCTCTTCAGTCTGTGTTGCAAGATGGCGCTCAGGGCGGCCCACGTGGGAGAGCGCCGAGCGCCTCTGCTGCTGGGGACATCGGACACTCGGCGGGTGCAAGGGTGGGAGCTCAGGGCGGCTTCTCTCCAAGGCCTCACGGATCTGAAGCGCAGCGTGAGGCAGGGAGGGGACGGCACAGAGAGAGGGGTCCTCCATCCACCGGCTCACTCCCCAGACGGCCGCAACGGCTGGGGCAGGGTCAGCAGCTCCGTCAGGGCCTCCCACGCGGGGGCAGGGCCCGGGTTTTGGGCCACCATCCTCTGCCTCCCCAGGGGCATCAGCGGGGAGCTGGCTCAGAAGCAGAGCGGCTGGGACTCGAATCACCGCCTGGTGTGGAAGCCAGCATCGCAGACAGCGGCGCCAGGACCAGGACATGACACCAGGACCTGGCACCAGGACGCGGTGCCAGGACGCGGCCCAACAGCTCCTGGTGTGTTCGCATTTGCAGCAGCGACAGAAAACCCTCTTGGAAGCTCGGAGCAGCCTCAGACGTGCCGTGTCTCATTCCCAGCTCGGGTGCGCACACAACGGGCTGCCGGCGGCGAGCAGCCCTTGACCCCGACAGCTTGGCCCCGGGCAGAAGCCACGGCGAAGCTTGCCTAGCTCAGGCCTCGGGCTCCTCCCCGCGGCCTTCCTGGGCGAGGAGCCCTGCATGCCGCCGTCTGAGAGCCAGGAGCCTCGGCCGGGCGCCCGGGGTCTACCTAGCTTCCAGCTGCTCCCCAGGCTCCTCCTAAGCCCTCGGGTGCGTCTCCACCCCGCAGCACGCCGGGGCGATGGCAGAGTGCAGGGCTGACCCCG
The DNA here is from genome assembly GCA_015711505.1 of Sylvilagus bachmani. Classification (NCBI taxonomy): domain Eukaryota; kingdom Metazoa; phylum Chordata; class Mammalia; order Lagomorpha; family Leporidae; genus Sylvilagus; species Sylvilagus bachmani. The sequence goes on along the minus strand of CM027394.1, from coordinate 110,475,113 downwards.
ACACCACTGCCGCCGGCACCCAAAGCTGCAGAAACCAAGCCTTCCAACCACGTGCTCGCTCCAAAAGTGTTTTAATTGCAAACGACATTGTGAAGAGTGGACAGCGCCAGCGCCCTGCTGGACTGGACAGCGACGATGCTGCACAGCTGTGAGGTGGTGTGCCCGCGTGTGAGTGCGTGTGCGCGCGTGCACACAGCAGGCTGCCTTGGTCCAGAGCTCCACCGTCACCTATGGGGTCCACACTGCTACCTACACTCGGTGACGCCGTCAGGACGGGCGCCGAGACGGACGCCGCCGTGTGTGCTGGCACCTTTAATCACACCGGGTGAGACGCTGCGGCCGCCCCTGGCACGGCACAGCACACGGCTCACTGACATCGCACACATGCAGCCCGACACAGGTGCGGAAGCAGACACGGGGGGCGAGGAGTTTGCCAAGAATCCCGTCCCCCGAGGGCGGCGTGGCCCACGGCGACACGCGTGGCTGGAGCCTGGCTCCTCCCACTTGAGACGGCCCTGGGGACCTCCCAGGCAGCCCGAAGTGACCACCGCAGGACTGCGGAGAGACGGGCCGAGCGCTGCCTGGGAAGCTCACCTGCCCGTCGCCAGGGCGGCCCCGGCCCACAGTCACGGTCGGATCCACACCCACGGGCGCCATTCACCACGTTCCAGAAGCTGTAGGGACGCGGCCCGCCTGTGCTCCGCGAGGCCGCGGGAAGGGCGCTGGCGCCGTCCACTCCCCACCCGGCGGCGCCAGTGCAGCAGTGCGAGTGTTTGGCAAACGGGAGCTGAGAATGGCGGCCTCGGTCGGGCGGTGCCGACGGTCCGTTAGGCTGGCTTCTGCCCAGGCGGCGCCCAGCGCGGGGCGGCCCCGGGGTCCACGCGCGCGGGCGTCCGGCCCGGGCCCCGCCCTCAGTAGATGTCGGGGCAGTCTGAGAAGTTGCGGTCAAAGTAGTCGCCCGCGTACAGCCAGTCGGGCGTCCCGGTGTGCGGGTTGCTGCCCGGGTAGAACCACCTGCGAGCACAGGAGCAGTCACGGCGGGCGGGCGGGCAGGGCCAGCTGCTCCCCACACACAGCTGCTCCACACACGGCTGATCCACACACACGGCTGATCCACACACACGGCTGCTCCACACACACGGCTGATCCACACACACGGCTGCTCCACACACACGGCTGATCCACACACACGGCTGCTCCTCACACACGGCTGCTCCCCACACACGGCTGCTCCACACACACGGCTGCTCCACACACACGGCTGATCCACACACACGGCTGCTCCACACACACGGCTGATCCACACACACGGCTGATCCCCACACACGGCTGCTCCCCACACACGGCTGATCCACACACACGGCTGCTCCACACACACGGCTGCTCCTCACACACACATGGCTGCTCCCCACACACGGCTGCTCCTCACAGCTGCTCCCCACACACGGCTGCTCCACACACACGGCTGCTCCTCACACACACAGCTGCTCCTCACACACACGGCTGCTCCCCACACACGGCTGCTCCCCACACACGGCTGCTCCCCACACACAGCTGCTCCCCACACACACGGCTGATCCACACACACGGCTGCTCCTCACACACTGCCTGCACGTCTGTTTCAGTCCCCAGCAGGCCGTGACGGGCGTGGAGGGGCCGTGATCAGAGACTCCCTGCAGGCAGGCAGCGGCCCGCTTGGGCGAGGCTGCCAGTGTCCACGCCCTCGGGGGTGGGGAGAGACCACAGGGCAGGTGCCAGGCTCGGCCCCAGCACCGCCCCTGCGGCTGCACTGCAGCGGAGATCCGGCCACTTCTAGCAGAGGGCGCTGTGGGCCCGCGGGGGGGGAGAAAGGTTATCACGGCATTGAACACGCGGACACGTCACACAGGACGGGCAACTGCGACCTCAAACCGCCGAGTGTCTGGGAGTGAACACAACACCACACAGCTGGCAGCCTGGTGTGTCGTAGACGGATCCTGTCTCAGGGGTGTGTGTGTGTGTGTGTGTGTGGACTCTGTCTCGGGGGCGTGTGTGTGGACTCCGTCCGTCTCAGGGGTGTGTGTGTGTGGACTCCGTCCGTCTCAGGGGTGTGTGTATATGGACGCCTGTCTGTCCGCAGGTGCGTGAGGCCCGCCTAACCCCCCTCACCGTGTCCGCCACTCCGCCTCGTCCTTCGCGCGCTCCCTGCGGGCTTCTCTCTGCTTCTCTTCCAGTCGCTCCTTCTCTTGGCTGGCCAGATCTAGGTTCAAGCAAACCAACCCCGGGTGGGCATCAGGCTGGTGCAGCCCGCTGGGGGCAGGGCGCTCCTGCTGCACGCCGGGGCTGCAACTCGCCCTCGTGAGGCCCCCGCACCGGAGACGCCCGGGGCACGGGGCACGGCGAGGCTCGACCGCACTGCTCCCGAGATGGTTGAGCAGCCAAGCCCACGTGGCCACCCAGGAGCCACTCCCCCAGCCCGAGACACGCTGACCCCAACACAGAGCAGGATGGGTTCTGAACGTGGAGGTGGGCGTCCGCGACCTGACTGCGACCCCCCTGCCTCCCGAGCCCGCCCCGCGGACATCGCTTTCTGGAGTAGCGAACGCGCCCGGAAGGAAGCCCAGGACACGAGACCTGCGTCCCCGGCGTGGAGCTCTGTGCTGACAGGCCGGGTTAGCAAGCAAGGAGCAGCCCGCCTGTCACATCAGAAGACGGCCACTAACACACATGGTGCACGCTCAGAGCGCCACGCGGGGCCAGCGCACGGCTTCACTGGCAACAGCGGTGGGGAGTGGCCGGGCACTGATGGCCAACCCGGCTTCAGGGGATGTCCGGCCGACGCCCTCGGCCATGCTGTCGATGTCAGGGCCTGCCCCTCCGTCTTCTAGAAATCCACTGGACTCACAAAGGGCGGGCCTGCGCCGTGTGGGCGGGGCCCCGCGGCATGCTCACCCATGTCGCCGTTCTCCATGCCTCGGATGTCAGGGCGCAGGCGGCAGTCCGTGGGGGGCAGGGTCTTCTCCATGCCTGTCTGCAGCTCGTTGAGGCTCACGGTGAAGCTGGTGAAGTTGTACATCTGCAGAGAGGCACCGGGAGTGACCACAGCCGCCGGCACCGCCCGCCACCGCCCGCCACTCATGATCTGAGCCCAGGCGCTGAAGCTCATCGCTCCCGCCAGGGCCACCTGCGTCCTCCTGTGCGAGCCGCCGCCCCACTGCTGGCTCCACCCCTGCTGGCTCCCTGCCGCCACCCGCCTCGGGCATGGCAGTGGCTGTGCCGGGACACACGGCTGCTTCTCCAGCCCAGACCCTCGACCTGACTTCCGACACCTGTCCTCTCGGCACTCGGGATGTCCGAGAGGAATCTCTCACGCCACACCACAGCCTGCTCGCAGCAGCTACCCGGGGCCCTGGCTCCGCCCCCGCTCCGCCCCGCTCCTGCAGCTCCGCCAGAATTCAGCCGCACACAGCTGTGGCTCGCACTGCCCGACTCCACCCCCTTCTGGGCGCTGGTGCCTGTCCACCGCCTGCTGCTGCTGCTGCCTGCTGGGCCGGGCTCTAGGGGCCGAGGCCCTCACAGCCCTGTCCTCCGAGTCTGCTCCCAGCACGCTGGCCCAGCCAGCAGGGACTCAATAGATAAACTGACCCCGGGCAAGGGGTGAGTGCGCTTCTCAGAAAGGCCTCCTTGAGAAACATAGCTAACTTTTCTAAAATGGTTAATCTGGGGTCAGTGTTGTGGCTAACGGGCTAAGCCTCCTCCTGCAGTACCAGCATCCCACATGGGCACAGGTTCAAGTCCCGGCCACTCCACTTCCAATCCAGCTCCCTACTAGTGCCCCTGGGAAAGCAGTGGAGGATGGCCCAAGCGCTTGGGCCCCTGCACCCACATGGGAGACCTGGAGGAAGCTCCTGGCTCCTGGCTCCCTCCAGGCAGAGCCCGGCCACTGTGGTCACTTGGGGAGTGAACCGGCAGATGAAAGGTCTCCCGCCCTCACTAACTCCGCCTTTCAGCGGAATGAGTCCATCTTTGTGGCTCTACTGTGATGCTGGTTCACTCCCTGCTCCAACGACCACAGTCAAGACCAGCGCTGCCTGTGAGTCCTGGCTGCTGTGGCCCCCTGGAGGATGGAAGCCTGTCTCCCCTGCACGCTCCGTCACTCTGCCTTCCACTGCGCGAGGCGCCGTCTCACGGGCGAATATTCTGGTTCCTTTATCTTGCTCATGCAGCACCGTGAAAACTTCATAAGAAACTCTACCTCTCACATAAAGTGTGACTGCAGGACATCAAAACGTGACTTATCACAAGTCGTGTCGGGTACCGTGTTGTTCATATATTGTTTATAACGTGTAACTTATAATGCACGGAATCACACGTAAGGAATTATGAGCACAAGTTTTCTTTTTCTCTCTTTTTTTTGACAGGCAGAGTGCACAGTGAGAGAGACAGAGAGAAAGGTCTTCCTTTGCCGTTGGTTCACCCTCCAATGGCTGCTGCAGCCGGTGCACCACGCCGATCCGAAGGCAGGAGCCAGGTGCTTCTCCTGGTCTCCCATGGGGTGCAGGGCCCAAGCACTTGGGCCATCCTCCACTGCACTCCCGGGCCACAGCAGAGAGCTGGCCTGGAAGAGGAGCAACCGGGACAGAATCCGGTGCCCCGACCGGGACTAGAACCCGGTGTGCCGGTGCTGCAGGCGGAGGATTAGCCTAGTGAGCCGCAGCGCCAGCCACAAGTTTTCAAAGCTAAATTTCACCATGCAGTTGTGGCGATCAAGTAACAAGGCAGGAAGGGGCCTCCCCTCCCACGGGGCCGCGGCTCAGGGCAGAGGGCGCGTGCGGTGCCAGTGCCGAGGTGCACACGAGCAGGCACGAGCCGTGCACCCGCACAGGGACCCGGCACGGACGGCCAGGCCTGGGGCTCAGGTCTCATCAGGAACACACAGCAGGCGGGCTGGCGCCAGGGGCCGAGCCGCAGGTACAGGGTTTGGAGACGGCTCAAGGAGCACGAAGGCCGACGGTGTGGGGGAACCCCTCTGTGTGCCTGGGGAGCTGGGTGTGAGGGGCACAGACCTGCGCAGAGTTGGGGGGCCGGGTGTTGATCCTCCAAAGCAGTTTGCTGCCAGGAATGACCTGCACCGTCTCCTGAACCACGGGTACATCATCCACCTCGTCGCTGTCCGCCTTCTCGGGGCCGTCACCCTGCAACACGGGACACGCGGCAGGCATGTCACCCTGCAACACGGGACACGCGGCAGGCATGTCACCCTGCAACACGGGACACGCGCCCAGGGGTGGAGAGCTGTTCTCAGAGCACTCTGCAGATCAGCCACCACACCTCTTTCTGCGACGCCGTCTGTTAGTTCACAGAGAACCTGGGACTTGCTCCCAAGGGGCCACGCGCCCCGTGCAGGTGCGATGCTGTGCTTCGTGGACTCCCAGACAGCAGCAGGCCAGGGCTGGCGGCTGGGAGAGCCGAGGGTGACCCCCTGAAGACGCCATGCTGGGCCTGAACATGGCTATGTAGGGATAGTGTACCAAGCAGGGGCCCTAAAAATGAACTTCTCAGAGGAAAAGGCTTCCTAGTGGGGCCGGCGCTGTGGTGTACAGGGTCGAGCTGCTGCCTGCAGTGCCGGCATCCCATATGGGCGCTGGTTCTGGACCCGGCCGCTCCAGTTCCAACCCACTCCCTGCTAATGCACCTGGGAAAGCAGCAGCAGACGGCCCAAGTGCTCGGGCGCTGCACCACGAGGCAGGGCCTGGATAAAGCTCCTGGCTCCCGGCTCTGGCCTGGCTCAGCCCCACCCACTGCAGCCACCTGGGAGTGACCCAGCAGAGGGCAGATCTGTCTCTCTTTTCTCCCCCTCTTCTTCCTGTAGCTCTGCCTAATAAATAAATAAATAAAAGGGGGCTGTGCTGTGGCATAGAAGGTTAAGCCTCCACCTACAAGGCCGGCGTCCCTTATGGGAGCCAGTTCGAGTCCGGGCTGCTCCACTTCCAATCCAGCTCTGCTGTGGCCTAGGAAAGCAGTGGACGATGCCGGAGTCTTGGGCTCCCCCCTTAAGGGCGGGAAGAGCGCCTGGCCTCTGGTCTGGCCCGGCCCAACCCCAGCCGTTGTGGCATCTGGGGAGTGAACCAGTGGACGGAAGACCTGTCTCACTCTCTCTCTGTCTCTCCCTAACTCTGAAATTCAAATAAATTAAATAAAATTTCACTTAAAGCTTGCAGAGTTGGAAGGCACAGTCCACACGCGACGCCCAACGCCGAGAGCATGGCCGTGCAGAGGAGGGGGTTCCGGTGAGTCCCGGCGCCCGAGCTGTCACAGGCTCCGGTGGGGACCAAACCTGCGGCCAGGGTCCCACAGGCAGCCGGGGGAGCCCAGGGCCTCGGTCCTGGTCTCCGGTGCCCACTTGACGCTGCGCCCGAGGAAGCCGTCTCCCGTTCAGGAGACTGAGCCCGGGTGAGACGCTCAGGCTGCCCAGCAGCCTGTGTGGACCGCGGCACACAGGCCTTTGTTTGAATCAGATCATTTGCTGCCGTTGTGGCCACCGGGGAGTGAACCGGAGGGTGGAGTGTTCTCTCCCTCTCTCAGTCCCTACCTCTTTTCTGTAGCTCTGCCTTTAAAGAAATAAACAAATCTTAAAAAATATAAGAGAATCGGTGTTCCAATGTTCTAGAAGGAGTCCTTGCCGACACTTTCTGGCTGTTGTGGTCAGAGCTGACACAGTCAACTCACGTGTTTTTCAAGGATGTCTCAGCTAACTCAGCAGAGGAAGAGGCATTACCCGGACAAGAGCGTGCAGCTCCAGGAAAGGGAGGGCTCATGGGAGGCCACGCCCACCCACGGGCCACGCCCACCCACGGGCCACGCCCACCACGGGGCCACGCCCACCCACAGGGCCACATCCACAGGGCCACGCCCACCCACAGGGCCACATCCACAGGGCCACGCCCACCCACAGGGCCACATCCATGGGGCCAAGCCCACCCATGGGGCCACATCCATGGGGCCATGCCTACCCACAGGGCCACATCCACAGGGCCACGCCCACCCACAGGGCCACATCCACGGGGCCACGCCCACCCACAGGGCCACATCCACGGGGCCACGCCCACCCACAGGGCCACATCCACGGGGCCACGCCCACCCACAGGGCCACATCCATGGGGCCAAGCCCACCCACGGGGCCACATCCACGGGGCCACGCCCACCACAGGGCCACGCCCAGCCACGGGCAGCCTCCAAGCCGGCGGGGCGCAGGCAGTGGTCTGACACAAACCTGACACCCCTGCTGCTGTGGCGGCTGTGGGGGCCCCTGTGCCCCCAGGGTGGGCTGCAGGCCAGGCCAAGCACCCGGCTCCTGGGGGAGCGCCGGCAGCCCTCGGCGGCCCGCTCTGCTGGGTGTCAGCACTCACCTGCCTGGCCTTCCGCCGGGGCTCGCCTCTCCGCTCCTGCTTCCTGAAGGACTCGTAGGCAGCGGGGTCGATGCCCCACAGACACTCTGTCCACTTGCCGTAGATCACGAACAGCTTCCTCTTGCTGTGTCACAGGGTCACACCAGGGCAGAGAACACAGCGTTCTGAGCACGAGTGCGGGTCCGGCCCTGCCTCAGTTTCCCAACTTTGAGACAAACACGGGGTCAGTTTGAGTTCTCTCTCTTGCCACTCGGCAGCGACTGTCCCAACCCTGCAGCGCCAAAGCAGAAAAAGGACAGAAGCACCGAGCCCAAAGGGAGAACCGGGCCCACGGGAGACAGCGTGGACAGGAGCAGGCGCCCAGGGCCTCCCACTGAGGCCGCACCGGGTTCCCTGTGCCGGCGCCCACGCGCCATCTTCCGCCCATGCCTGGCCGGCCCCTGGTGTCTGCTGACTGCCCGCGCTCCCCTGAGCAGCAGCTCTTGAGACCCTGGCTCACTGGCTCAACCCCCTAAGGGGCGGAGCGACCACAGCCCTGCACTCCCTGCCGGGCCCTCGGCCGCCTCTTCCTGAAAGTGGGCTCAGGCAGGCTGGGTGCCCACACAGAGCCGGCGCACGGGGACGCAGGGAGGCAGGTATACGGGGCCACACCTGTCCCCAGGGAGGGTGCACTCAGGTTCACGACGGAAAACCAGAGACGCAAGCACGACGACACGCCGTCAGTGCTGGCACACACAGCACAGGCTGTGGGGCCGGCTCCCGAGGCGAGGCCGGCACGGTGCACACGCCAAGTCCTAGCTCACCGCTGCAGAGTGCTGAGGCTCAAGTCCAACAGCCTTTGGCAGCCGTCTGTCCCCAGCGGAGTGGACACAGCAGAGCCCTCACAGCTCGAGGCTGGGAGCCAGCTTCCGGCTGAGCCCGCACACATTTCAGGAGCCGGAAGGAATCTGCAGGTTCCCGGCCCAAATCCTTAGCGGAGAAAAGCCCGAGAAATCTGATCCGAAACATAAAGTAACCCAAAGCAAAGGCGACACTCGCGAAACACAGCTGAGAACTCCGCTCGGCAAAGCTTGTAAAGGCCCCGAACACAGACCAGAACAAACCAGTCGTGTGACAGTGACGCTTACACAGCCGGTGTTTGCGCTTTGCCTGACGCGCAGGAGGAAACGCACGGTCAGGGCTCCAGCCTCGGCTCTGTCTGCAGAACCGCAGCCCTGTCCCTAGCAGACCTGTCCAACTTCCCAGGCTGACTCGGAGGAGGACACGGGCCCAGCTCTTGCACACTCCCCGCGGTCACGCACTCGGCACTGGCCCGGACTGGCTGCTACGCTCAGTGATCAGACTACTTCCCAAACAGAGCCCCAACTTCTCCCACCACAATAGATGCTGCAGGGCTAAGCACTGCGTTTGCACACCATGCACTGCCCCCGGGCACACCGTCCCCAAGTACACCATCCCCCAGGCACACCATCCCCGGGCACACCGTCCCCCAAGTACACCGTCCCCGGGCACACCATCCCCCAAGTACACCGTCCCCCAGGCACACCGTCCCCCGGCACACCATCCCCCAAGTACACCGTCCCCCGGCACACCATCCCCCAAGTACACCATCCCCGGGCACACCGTCCCCCAAGTACACCGTCCCCGGGCACACCATCCCCCAGGCACACCGTCCCCCAAGTACACCGTCCCTGGGCACACCATCCCCCAGGTACACCATCCCCGGGCACACCATCCCCCAAGTACACTGTCCCCGGGCACACCATCCCC
>CM027394.1:110454629-110465855 GCA_015711505.1 Sylvilagus bachmani | reverse complement strand
GTCCCCCAAATACACCGTCCCCGGGCACACCATCCCCCGGCACACCATCCCCGGCCACACCACCCCCAGCACATCGTCCCCGGCACACTGTCCCGGCTGCACATGGACCTACTTTCTGTCCTGGATGTGCCCCTCCACTCTGTGAAGCTCTTTCCCAAACAGCCCGCAGGGTTTGAAGTGCAGCACGCACGTGTCTCCAGTTCTGCAGGAGAAGTGAACACGGCCTCCTTGTAGGACACACGACCCACAGAGGCAGAAAGCAGAGCAGGGGTGGCCACACCGGGGCATGCGGGGCCGTGCTGGGTGCTGGCGATGTCCTGGGGCTGGCTTGTGGCGCCAGCTACAGAGCTGAGCAAACCCACTAAACACCACATACGCGTGGATTTTACTGTTGTGAGCCTCTCCAGGGTTAGCAACACCACCGCCCGGACAGTGGGCGCGGGGACGTCACTGCGCCGCCTTTGTTGCTGAGCAGAATCTCAAAGTAAATTACGACTTAGACTGAAGACGAAACAGCCAACGCGGCATTTCATGGTGCCCTGGACGCTGGGCGGGACCCCAGCACCGTGCTGGGGCTGTCACGGGTGGCGGGACCCCGGCACCGTGCGCGGGCCCCGCGGGGAGGAGGGGCTGTCACCTGTGGTTCAGGATCTCCACGGTCCCGTACTGCTCAATCCACAGCTTCCCGATGATGACGTTGTGCACGCAGCAGGTGGGGTTGGTCCAGGTGTAGGCTTCATTGTGTCTGCAAACAGCAGAAACCAGACAAACAGACGCTGCGTGACCTCAGACGCAGAGACCAGACAAGGGCCCGGCAGAAGGCCACGACGTCCCTTTGAAGTCCCCGGGTGGCTGTTAGGCTGGCATGCATTTGAAATCTGTTTCTTGTTCCTTTGTAGAATCAACAAAGCTTTCTACTTAAATGCCGAGCCAGGTCAGCGAGCGATATGGACTGAGACAGAGAGCAGCGCTCCCCTGTGAAGTGGCCGGCGCTCCCCAGACACACGCTGCAGACACAGGGCCCTGAGAGAGCCCTGGCCACCTGGGGGGCCCAGCAGTGGTCTGCACCGTCCAGCCGTGAACGGCCCTGCCCAGGCAGCGCCGTGGCTGACGCTGACCTGCGCCTCTGAGGGGCCACGGTCAGGAGCCGGAGCACTGCCTGGAGTCACCAGACCTTGAGCTTCCTGGCAGAACCCAACAGCGCTCACCAGCCCCGAAGAGCAGAGAGCACCACTTGGCACAGGGGCCCGCCACTGCGCCTGGAGCCACGTCAGCCCCACATACGCCTGTGGGCAGAGCGGGGACCATGCTCCTCTGGTCCTGGCAACCAACCAGGCAGGGCCAACGGGAAGCAAACATGGCTGGCAGAGAAGCCAGAGGCCAGCTGGGCCTGCTCACCTGGCCGTGTGTGCAGGACACTTGGCTTCTGCTCTGAGCAGCCTTGGGTGGACTTTGGACTGGACGCACCGAGTGTGACTTGAAGGGGGCGCTGGGCAGCCTCGCAGACAGCCCCTCCAGTGAGCCTTCCCTTTGCCAGACCTCTGTCCCCCTCCCACTGTGCAAGTCAGTGCGACCAAGGACACAGCAGGTGTGGCTGGGGGGGGCCTGTGAGTTCCACAGCCTCCGTCTCAGCTGCTCCCCGTGGGCCCGAGAGGGATAAAGGAATCCAGCGGCCAGGACTGGGGGCCAGGCCTGCTGCCCACAGCTGCCGCATTCGGGGTCAGCCTGGCCCAAGCCTCTGTGTGATGTCATGGGAGTGCTGCCCAGATACCAGCGGGATTTCACAGAGCAAAAGGCAACGAATGCAGTAAGTGACAAAAGCACTTCAGGACCACGCGGGGGGGGGGGGGGGGGAGGGCGTGGCCCCGCGGGACCACGTGGGGGGCGAGCCCCAGGGGATGGGTAGGGCTTCCTTCCAGCCCGGCCCTGGCGCCACTCACTTGAGGAGCTCCAGTGTGATGGTCCCGCGGGGCTCGGCCTCCACGCTCTTCCCCCAGAACCGCAGCTTCGGGTAGATGGAGCCGTGGAACACGAAGTCTCCACTGAGCCCTTCCGAGTAAAACGCGCTGATGGGCGGGTGGTGACTGACCTGCTCGGATATGAACCTGAACCCCAGGTCCTCCCTAGGTCCAAAAACAAGATGGGGTACGGATAAGAGGACGAGGGAGAACAGGCAGCCACCTTAGGGTCAGAGGAGGCCAGCACGCCCGCCGGTCACACGAGCCCGCCGTCCATTACGCGCACCCGGCAGGCTCATCAAGGACTGACGGGGGTACCGCACTGCACGACAGACATCCAGCTCCAGCCTCTGCCGTCACCAGCGGACGAGCAGTGACAGCACACGCCCCTGGCCACCGCCGGAGCACAGCTGCCAGCTCACCTCCCCGGGGCCACCCAGGCCACGCGGGGCCAGGCCAGAGGCGTGCGTGGACGTGAGTCCCTCCCACGGTGCTCCCTCAGGCCCCTCATGAGGCTCTCAGACTCCCACGAAGCAGCTGTCCTTCACCCGGGCCAGGAAACAGCAACTTCACACCATCTTGTTCAATAAGAACGTCCGCTGTTAATTGTTCCGGAACTGTGAACACACCTACAGCTGCAGTCACTAACAATCATAAAAGCCAAACCATTGGGCCGGCGCCGTGGCTCACTAGGCTAATCCTCCGCCTTGCGGCGCCGGCACACCGGGTTCTAGTTCCGGTCGGGGCACCGGATTCTGTCCCGGTTGCTCCTCTTCCAGGCCAGCTCTCTGCTGTGGCCCGGGAGTGCAGTGGAGGATGGCCCAAGTGCTCGGGCCCTGCACCCCATGGGAGACCAGGAGAAGCACCTGGCTCCTGGCTTCGGATCAGCGCGGTGCGCCGGCCGCAGCAGCCATTGGAGGGTGAACCAATGGCAAAGGAAGACCTGACTCTCTCTCTCACTGTCCACTCTGCCTGTCAAAAAAAAAAAAAAAAAAAAAGCCAAACCACGCAACTCCTACCTTACCTGGACCAGCATTTCCAGCCATTCCAGAGGAAGGAAAGCCGGGAAATGAGCTTTAAGGGGCCGCCTCCAGGCCTGCGACTCGCAGGCAAGCACCTGTCTCAGTGTTTCCAGCTCTCCCAGAGCATCTGCAGGGATCAGACACCGGGAAGCGACCCGGTCCTGGACGTGGCACCACGCACAGCCGACACTGACACCCGGGCCTGGGCCACGTGACACAGGGCCTCGATTTGGTCAGCCCTGAATTCAATGCCCGGGGCAGGATAAGAACCGGGCGGACCCGTCCCAGCTGGTGTCTGGGGCTGTTCCTCTCTCTTAACCCAGGTGCCTCTTTTCCAGCAGTCGACACCTGACCCCACTGGAGCATCTGGGTTGACGTCCCACCACTGCGTGGGCCCACGCTCACCTTGTGGGCAGCGGCAGGTGGTTCACGTAGCTGGGTCCCTGCCACCCACAAGGGACCTGACCGAGCTCTGGGCCCCGGCTTCAGCCTGGCCCAGTCCCAGCTTCTGAGGCCCTCTGGGGGGCGTACCCACAGGTGGGAGCTCTCTGTCTGTCCCTGTTTCTTTCTTCCAAATAAATAAAAATAAAAACATAGAACTCTTTTTGTTCTGGTTTGTTCTTCAAGATATTTTAATATTTCTCTTTTGAAAGAACCTTATTAATTGATTTGAAAGGCAGAGTGACAGAGAGGGAGGAGACAGAAACCTCGCGTCCTCACTCCTCACTCGGCTACAACACCCAGGGCCGGGCCGAGTCCAGGAGCCAGGCGTTCTCTCCAGGCCACCCTGGGAGCCCTGCCGCCCCCGTGGGAGACCTGGATGGAGTTCCGGGCGCACGGCTTCAGCCTGGCCAGTAACAGCAGCTGTGGCCATGCGGGGAACGAACCACTAGATGTCAAGACGTTCCTGTCTCTCCCTCTCTCTCTTAACTCTTCTAAATAAATAACTCTTGAAAAAAAAAAAAAAGAGCAGGACTGGGCCACCCAGCTCCCCAGAGCTGCCAAATCAAACCAAGACCTCCAGAGGTCCCCAGCCCCACCAAGCTGAGGTGAGAGGGGCCAGCAGCAGAGCCCTGAGAATCAGAGGCCCTGGCCCCAGCGCCTGCGCCCAGCAGGGCCGCATCACCATGGTAATGCCCCTGCCCTGTGGGCAGAAAACCAGCGCCAGCAACGAGGGGCTGAACCTCTGGTCGAGGCCTCCAGGCCCCAGGCAGCCGCCCCCCCCCCCGCATGCACTCACCACCAGGGGGCTCCTGGTCACGAACAACTGTGATACAAAGGCCCCACGACAGTGCCCTGTGATTCCAAAGCTTCTGTGCTTCTCTGAGTTTAAGGAAAAATGCTGCAGATTAAACCATGCCATGCAGGAGCTGGCGTGGGCACCGAGGGTAGAGCCACGCCCACAACGCCGGCGTTCCACAGGGCGGCAGCAGGAGACCCGGCTCTCTCTCGTGCATTTGGGAAGCAGCAGAGGGTGGCCCAGTGCACGGCAGGCCGGAGGCTCCAGGGCCTCAGGACTGCGGCCACCGGGGGCGAAGCAGCAGACGGATGTATGCTCTCTCTGTGACTCCACCTTTCAGACAAATACATGCGCCTCTCAAACACACACACATTACAGAAATGCTGCCCTGTGCAACGTGTCTTACCCTCAAGGAGACACTGTACAGAAAACCTCAGCATCCAGGAGTGACCCCGTGAGCCCAGCACACTGGTGAATGCCCCATCGCAGTCGCACACACAGGTCCACTACAGCGTCGACGCTGACTGGCTTTAGGGCATTATGTCTGAGTTGTCTTTTCTACTTCTGTCGATATTGTACTTTTTTTTTTTTTTTGACAGGCAGAGTGCACAGTGAGAGAGAGAGAGACAGAGAGAAAGGTCTTCCTTTGCCGTTGGTTCACCCTCCAATGGCCACCACGGCCGGCACTGCGCCGATCCGGAGCCAGGAGCAGGTGCTTCTCCTGGTTTCCCATGGGGTGCAGGGCCCGAGCACCTGGGCCATCCTCCACTGCACTCCTGGGCCACAGCAGAGAGCTGGCCTGGAAGAGGGGCAACCGGGACAGAATCCGGCGCCCCGACCGGTGTGCCGGTGCCGCAAGGCGGAGGATTAGCCTGTTGAGCCGTGGCGCTGGCTGATATTGTACATTTTCTAGATAGATCATAGTCTCGTAATTAGAAGCAGACTTGACTTTAATGAAATAGCCGGGGAAACCAGTGAACCAGAATTCAGGTAAGAGGCGGCATTTTGGCAGGACTTCCCTTTCCACAGAAAACAAGATGACGGGGCCGGCGCCGCGGCGCAGCAGGTAAAGCCACAGCCCACAGTGCTGCCATCCCATGTGGGCGCCGGTTCGAGTCCCGGCTGCTCCACTTCCGACCCAGCTCCCGGCTGATGGCTGGGAAAGCAGCAGAGGGTGGCCAAGTGCTTGGGGCCCTGCACCCGCGCGGAGACCTGGAGGAAGCTCTGGGCTCCTGGCTGTGGCCTGGCCCAGCTCTGGCTGCTGCAGTCATCTGGGGAGTGGACCAGCAGAAGGAGGACCTCTCTGCCTCTCCTCTCTCTGTGTAACTCTTTCAAATAAATAAATAAATGTTTAATTAAAAAAGCCAAGATGATGAGGGATCCCTCCCTCCACCCGCCTGCTGGCTCCTGTGCTGTCGTCCGTCCAGCACCACTGTGCGCCCACGTGGGATGCCGGCACCACAGGCCAGGGCATTAACCCGCTGCGCCACAGCGCCGGCCCCCCTGAGCCAGTCTTGCGGACGTCCGTTTGTTGCCCACGAGGATGAGGCTGGAAGGTGTGGGGGGGTGTAGCCTGAAGGACTCTGGCATGGGTGGCGCTGCCCAGGAGAAACTCGTGGGGAGTTGAGGAGCGCTTCAGCGCGAGGGCGCCATGCTGTGGGTGCCGCTCGATGCCCCGCCCGAGCCCCGCAGCCCCCGCGGTGCCGTTGTCCCCCCCCCCCACACCTGCCCTTCCCAGCACCTACACCGAGAAACTTGGGGAAACGGCCTAGCATCACTGTTTACTGTCTATTTCCACTTGAGTTCACTGCTTGGAGTCTGGCCCGTGTCACACACGTGCCCGCGTCTGTACATCACAGCCACTTCCAACTCTGCTGCCGTCACGAGCGGTCGGCGGCACCATCAGCACCACGCTCCACGTATGTGGCACGTCTCCTCCCTGGCCACAGCACTCCAGAGCCGGCAGGGAGACGCTCCCCAGCCCCGTCCCTCCCAGGCCTGGGGGCTCCCGACGGCCGACACCCGCCACGGACAAGACGCTCCGGCGGGCCTCTTCCCTTACCTGATGAGTTCGTATGTCTCTCCCAAGAGCGGATTGAAGGGCTTGCCCGTCCTCTCCCACTGGGAAGCCACAGCCGACACCGCAAACGCAGCCACGGACTGCAACAGGCACAGGACCGGGAGCGACTCAGCGCGGAGCGCCCGCGGCACTCGGCATCTGTCACTCCCTCCGCGACGTGTCAGCTCCCCACTGGCCCCACGCTCTGTGACACGGGACGTCCGGGGATGCTGCCCCTCCCCCACTCCTCAAAGCCCCCAGAAGAACCGCACTCGCTTCTCTTCAGGCTCAGCTCTGCCTGGCACGTGCTGCGGCACGCTGTCTGCCTGCCTCACACATATGCACCCCAAGGACACAGCTGCACATACATGACTCAAACACATGTACACGTGTGCATCTACACACGTGCACTGCACACAACACAGCGCACCCACACACAAGTGTGCAACACACGTGTAGCCATGCATGCACACACATATACATGCATGCAGCTGCACCCGCAAATGTGTGCACATGCATACACATGCCCACATACACATGAATTCACACATTTCAGTGCACACTTGCACATGTGTGCCCACATACACACACATGCACACTCATTTACATGCACTCACACACGCACATACTCGTGCAAGCAGAAATGCACACACTAGAACTGTGGCCACAGTCACACATCCCAGTACACACATGTGCACACACACCCCTGCACACTCCCACACACACACACACAGCCTAGGAAGCCAGCACCACGCGGCGCAGACACGCCGCTGCTGACCGTAACCACGACGCACACACCTGCATCCTGTCCAGGGCCTGGGGCTGGCGGGAGGCCCGGTGCACGAGGTACACGTGCTCCATGTACTCTGTGATCCGCTGCAGGAAGCTCAGGGGCTCGTTGAAGGCGATGGGCATCGTGATCTTCGACAGCTCCTAGGGAGACCTGCTCTTACCTCCCGAGCCCCGGGCCTCACACGCAGTCACTGCACGGAGCTGCAGAATCCGGCCCTGGGCGGGATTGAGACGGCGCAGACCCTCCAGGGGGTG
This sequence comes from Sylvilagus bachmani, assembly GCA_015711505.1. Lineage (NCBI taxonomy): Eukaryota > Metazoa > Chordata > Mammalia > Lagomorpha > Leporidae > Sylvilagus > Sylvilagus bachmani. Next base: position 110,458,529 of record CM027394.1, on the reverse strand, counting down.
CCAGCTGCCCTCGGCACTCCTGCCCCAGGAGCGTCGCTCGGCAGCTTCCGTCCGACCCCATGTGGAGCCACTGCCGAGCCCAGAGAGGCCTCCCCCGCGTCCTCGCCATGCTCCAGGCACTACCCCAAACCCAACCCGCGGTGCGCAGGCAGCCTGGGCAGGAGCCACCGCCAGCCACCTGCAGCTGTCCCTGCCCACTCCACTTCCACATCGGGTACCGAAGGCGAGCTCCCCTCACGTCAACCAAGATGGCCATGATGCTCACGGAGGCCCGCGGCCCACACGGCAAGGCCTGGCTTAATCCCGGCTCTGGGAGGCAGTGGTGACGGTTTAAGTGGTTGGGTCCCTGCCGCCCATGAGGGAGAGCTGGACCGGGCTCCCAGCTCCTGGCCCAGCCTGGCTGTCGTAGGTGTCAGAGGAACTGACCTGCAGATGGGAGCTCTCGCCGTCTCGCCTTCCGTCTCTGTCTCTCAAACACATTTTTCAGACTTTTTTTAAAGGGGCCGGTGCCATGGCACAGCAGCTTCCCTGTGGCCCAGGCTCAGCACCCCGTACCCGAGTGGCTGCTCTGATCCCAGCCCGCCTCCCCCATGCCTGGGAAGGCAGCGGAGGTCACGCACGTACTTGAGCCCCTGCCACCCACACGGGAGACCTGGAGGAACTACTGACTCCCGGCTTTAGCAAGGCCCAGACCTGGCTACTGTGGCCATTTGGGGAATAAACCAGCAGACGAAGACCCTTTCTCTCCTTTCTCTGCTGCTCTGCACTTCAAATAAATCACCTAGTTTCCATTGCCCCCAGAATGACACTGCAGTGCCTTGGGCGACAGGCAATGGCTCAAGTAATTGGGTCCCGGCCACCCCCACGTCCCCAGCTTCCAGCTCTGGCCTGGCCTGGCCCTCACCACAGGGCCTGGGCAGTGAACCAGTGTGAATGTCTCTCTCTCTCCTCCTCCCTGTGTCTCAAATTAATTAATTAATTAATTAAAATGTAAATTTAAGAAGCAGAACCCAGGCCCAGCAGTAACATCTCCCCGAGCCGACAGGAGCCAAATGCCCACGGGTATCTGTCCAAACCTCAGGGCACAAGGTGGGGCTGCGGCTCCCGCTCTCTGAGCCCCCAGCCCAGGGGAGGGGTCACGTGCGGCCAGCCTCGGAGTGTTTCTAGGGGGATGGACTTTGACAGAGAAGGCAGGGGGGCGGCCAGGAGGAGGCACAGCTGCTGTGGGCAGCACGGGTCCTTCAGAGAAGCCAGGGCCGGGGCGGCGGACGCAAAGGTGGGGAGGCCGAGTGAGAGGTGGGGCAGGAGGGGCCCCAGGTCAGAGCTGCCGCGGCCGCCGGGACCAGAACAGGCTGCGGTGCCCGTGCTGAGCGCCCTGCGTCCCTGCCCACAGCATGGGGCAGAGACCCTCTGAGTGCTGTGGCGGCACTCCGGGAGGCCCCGGGCCCTGGGGGGCTCTGCTCACTCACCGGGACCCACAGACCTGAGGCCGGGGCAGGGGCAGAAGCGGGACGAGAGCCCGGGACCCCGGCTAACTCACGAGGAGTGGGCGGGAGACGTGGGTGCTGAGGAGACTCAGGAGAGCAGAGAGAAACAGACATAGCCTGCGGTTTTTACCCCTGACGAGAGTTAACTTCCCTTCCACGAGCCGAGGACGCCACAGCTGGTGGCATCTGGGGCCAGGGAAGCTGGCGGTGGGCAGGGAAGAAGCAGCGCTAAGCGCAGGAGACGCTGGCCCTGCTCAGCTGGGGAGACCGGCGCTCCCCACGCCGCGGGCAAGGCTGCGGAGCCCAGGCCCCGGCCCCTGCTGCTGGCCGGACACCACGCGCAGCCTGCGGGTTCCGCGTGGGCAGCAAAGCTCCACACCCGATGACCTCTGGGCAGTGGTGTCCGGCCTGGGCGGACATCCTGCAGGGCTGGCTCCCGCAGCACCGCAAAACTCAGCCACGACCAGAAATGACCCAAATTTCCAGCAACAGGACATCGGGCCAGAAAACTGCAGGGAGCTGTGTGAGGGCGGAACACCTTCACAAAGAGAGAGAACCACACAGAAGCCTCTCCCCGCCCCACCCCCACGAGCTTCGCTCTGCCTTCCCAGCAGATGCAAACACACACAAGCATCAGAAACGGGGCAGCACTGTGTGCAGCAGGCTAAGCCTCCACCCGAGCAAGAGCAGCCCACGGCCCAGCTCCTGTCCCGGCGGCTCCACTTCCCACCCAGCTCTCTGCCGCGGCCTGGGAAAGCAGAGGAGGATGCCCAAGTCCTTTGGCCCTGTACCCACGTGGGAGACCGGAAAGCAGCTTCTGGCTCCTGATCGGCCCAACTCTGGCCGTGGCGGTCATTTGGGGAGTGAATCAGAGGATGGGAGACCTTTCTCTCCATCTCTCCCTCTCAAATAAATACATAAAATCTGAGAGGAACGAAGGAACGAAAGAAGGAAAGAAAAGAAAAAAAAAGAAAAGAAAAGAAATGAAAAGAGAACGAACGAACGAACGAGCTATCTAACATCAAAAATTAAATGCACAGACCTACCTGGTTCCCTCTCTGGCATAATCGCCCAGAGAAGAATGACCCCGATGATTCTATTTTTTAAATATTTACTTATTTAAAGGCAGAGTGACAGAAACAGAAGAAGAGACAGACGGACACAGAGACGTTTTCTGTGTGCTGGTTCATTCCCCAAACGGCCACAACAGCCAGGTCTGAGCCAGGAGCTCCACCTGCGTCTCCCAGCCCATCACAGGAAGCTCAATTGGAAGTCTGAAGTAACCGGGACTGGACCAGGCACTCCAATTTGGGATGCCAGCGGCTCACCCCACCGTGCCACAGCACCCACCGTGCCACAGCACTGGCCCCCAGAGCACTTCACAGCTCAGTAATCTAAGATGTTCCCTAAGGACACAAAGAACCACAGAAGCCAGCAGACATGTGTGGTCCCAGGGCTGTCAGCACACGCATGGGACAAGGTAAACGTGTCACGTCTGGGTGCAGCACCCTGGCACCCTGGCACCCCGGCCAGTGAGGAGGGAGAGACACAGAGGCCAGGACACGCCTGCCGCCACGACCCGAGGCATCGTTGAAACGAACAAAAACATGGTTCCCAGCTCCACGCCTGAAGAGACCCAGAAACAAGACCCACGGCCCCCCAGCTGCAGCCTGGCCGTGGCCCTGACAGCGGCCGTCCCGGAACCGGGGCAGGGAACGTGCGGGGTGACCACGGCCCCCCAGCTGCAGCCTGGCCGTGGCCCTGACCGCGGCCGTCCCGGAAACGTGTGGGGTGAGCCTGGGGTGTCTTCTCAAGGATCAGAACTGCCTTGCAGAGGCTTCCAATGACCAAAGACAGAGCTACTGGGCTGGAAGATGCCCGACAGGTTAATCTCAGCAGTTAGAACAAAAGGCGGGGCCAGCACAGACAGACAGAGGTGCCTGTCGGTCCAAAACAGTCGACATTTCAGCAAAACTGCTGGCAGAAGAGCAAACTCCACACGCGTGGTTTTAGACGCTAACACACGGGTGCCTGTGCACATGGCACAGCACACACTCGTCCAGCTGGAGAGCCAACGGGGGTGGGGGACACAGCCGGCCAGGGGGTCCTGCCTCCTGGACCTCAGAAGACGGCTCCTTGGGCAGAGGCAAAGAGAACGCAGGGGGACCCAGGGGTCCCCAGGAGCCTGAAAGCTGGGGTTCACGGCAGGTGGGGCTCCCCCGCAGGGGCTCCTGAAACCAACAGCCCAGCAAGCTGAACGAGGCACCGAGGACCACGCTGACTGCACCGGGCAGAACACAGGTGAACGGGGGAAGGGACGCCACCCTGCTGGGGCACGCGTGCCTGGCCCTGGGGAAGACGCGTGCCCGCTCCTGGGGAAGACGCGTGCCCGGCCCTGGGGAAGACGCGTGCC
>CM027394.1:110441460-110454129 GCA_015711505.1 Sylvilagus bachmani | reverse complement strand
GGGAGTGGGCCCAGGCCAGGGGGCTGAGTGGACAGGAAAGAGGAGTGGGCTCAGGCCAGGGGGCAGTGTGGACAGGAGAGAGGAGTGGGCCCAGGCCAGGGGGTAGTGTGGACAGGACGGGGGAGTGGGCCCAGGCCAGGGGCAGCGTGCACAGGAGAGAGGAGTGGGCTCAGGCCAGGGGCTGCGTGGACAGGAGAGAGGAGTGGGCTCAGGCCAGGGGCTGCGTGGACAGGAGAGAGGAGTGGGCCCAGGCCAGGGGGCTGCATGGACAGGAGTGGGGAGTGGACCCAGGCCGGGGGGCAGCATGGATAGGATGGGGGGCAGCGTGGACAGGAGTACCCAGCACAGCAGAGAGCATGGGGGAAGGAAGGCTGCTGGCCTCGTCCTGAGAGCACGCGAGCCACCAGCCCACTGCCCAGATCGGACGCCTCTGTGAGGGCAGGAGGCCGCTCGGCGCCACACAGCCCCAGGAGTGCAAGGCCAGTGGCGAGTGTCTGGCAGAGCATGGCGGTGGTGCCGTCAGATGTGGTCTTGGAAAATGCCCTGCACACAGCCGGAGCAGAAAGGGAGAGGGAAGAACAGGGGAGGCCAGGCGGGGTGGGGCCGTGGGCTGGCACGTGGCCGGCAGGCAGAGAACCAAGCACGCAGATGCACGTAGGCAGGCCAGAGCGGCAGAGCGGCACCGGGTGGGACCAGGGCCTCCCTGGCTTGCTGCAGGCGTCCAGGTACCAGGGCTGTGTCCTGGGGAGGGGCGGCGGTGGAGGCCGAGGCCAGGGAGAGGCCCGGGGCCCTGGAGAGGCCCTGGGCGAAGGAGGCCAAGGGCGTGAATGGGGCAATGTAGGGAAAGGGAGGCGTCCGAGTGGGCCCACCCCACACACGCTGAAGGGGCTCCCTGCGGCCAGAGCCCCCCACTCCCCACCCGTGCCTGTCCTGTTTCTGTTTCCGAGACTGAAGGCTGCTCGTGGGTCACTGTCGGCACATGGAAATGAACAGGCGAGGAGGAAACGCACGTCCTCTGTGCGCGCTCAGCCAGCCCGGTGCCTGAGGGTCAGGGGGCCACGCCCAGCGGAAGGCAGAGGGGGCAGTGTGGAGGACAGGCGGACACGCACACCACCAGCCAGGGCCTGCTGCCAGCGCGTTCGGTGCCGCCTGCCCGGCCCTCGGCAGAGCCTGCACTGCCCCCAACACCTGTGAGTGCCCCGTGGCCACCTCCCTCGAGTGCCGAGGACAGGGAGGGGAGTGACGCCATCGCCGCATGGGGGTCGCCGGGCACATGGCATCATTCCGATCGTCAGCAACCATGCCGAGGGGCGTGGAGTCGGGACCCTGGGGGGCAGACGCTGGGCGTGCCTGGGGGAGCCGGCCAGGACCTCGGCAAGGTTGGCTGGGTCCTAGCTCCAGGCTCGTGGGAGCCGAGGGTGCAGTGCACCGTGGGAAGTTGAACACGGGCAGTGGCATACCTGTGTTTCTGAACTCCGTTCTCTTGAGGGGGTCTCTCCCCAGCTTTCCCAATCCTCCCGCTTCTGCTGGTGTCCAGGTCAATCATCCCGGTGACTTTCTGATTTGCCTCGGAAAATTCCCCGGAGGAGTTGTCGGAGTCAAAGCCTGCACGAGACAAGATAGCCGTCATCGCCGCGGGGCTGGAGGAGTGCGGAGTCGTGAGAGCCCCACAGGCCACGAGGGCACCGCACTTCACCGTCACACTCCACACCCCAGGCAGAGGGGCCGCGCTGAGGAGCACAAGGCTGAGCCACAGCCACGTCACAGCGCTGGTCAGGTCCTGGCTGCTCCGTTTCCGGTATGGCTTCTGTACATGCACCAGCAGGCAGTGGACGCTGGCCTGAGTACCTGGGTGCACACCACACGTGTGAGAGGTCTGGACGGAGTCCCCAGGCACTGGGGAGGGACCCTGGGACTGGAAGACCCTCTCTCTCTCTGTCACTCTCACATCAACCTAAAGGAGCGGCCGGGTGACAGCTTCAGCAGCTCCCGTTCCAGCAGGCGCTCCACCTGCTGCCCAGGGGACCCTGCCGTCACGTGGCCAGGGGCTCACACCCTGCTGGGGGGTCACCTCTTCAGGTGCAGTGTGCTGTGTGCAAGCTCTAACCACGGCTCCAGTCTAAGAGACCCCCACAGGGCACGACCACTGCGACACAGTACATGTGAGCACCCCACGTGCACAACCTCCACAGTGCACACGTGACCATCACATCAGGTGCATGACCACATGTGGCCACGTGACTGCCACAGTACATGCATAATCACACAACCACAGCACTCGCAACCACCACAGCCCACACATGACCATCACAGCACACACATGACCACCACAGTGCACACATTACCATCACAACATGTGCATGACCACATGTGGCCACGTGACTACCACAGAACATGCATGACCACACTCACAACCACAGCACTCGCGACCACCACAGCACACACATGGCCATCACAGTACACACATGGCCATCACAGTACACACATGACCACCACAGTACACGTGACCACCACACACACATGACCATCACAGCACACACATGACCACAGTACACATGACATCACAGCACACACATGGCCATCACAGTACACACATGGCCACCACATCACACACATGGCTGTCATGGTACACACATGACCACCATAGTACATGCACAACCATACTTGTAATCACAGTACTTGCATACCACCACAGCACACACATGGCTATCACAGTGTACATGTGACCACCACAGCATGTGCCGGACCGCCACAGCACACGTGACCACAGCAGTGTGTGCACGACCGTGGCACACTCACGAGCACCACAGGATGTGTGACCACTGCAGCCAGCACACGGCACCGTGGCAGGGCCCTCACAGTGCAGCAGGCACACATGCCTGGCTACGGAAGGAATGAGTGAACGCGGAGGATGCTCCATGGAACTCGGGTGCACACACGTGCACAGCCACACGGCACCCCCGCACCACGAGCCCAGGGTGCCGGGCGGCGCTCCACCGCGGAACAAGCGGCCGTGAGAGAGCCAGGCTCAGCTCCGGGGGCTGCTCTGGGGCCGGTTCAGCAGGAGACGTGCTGGACCATGAACCTGACGCTGCGGAGGCCGAGGGACCCACAGAGGACGGCGGGCCTGGGGGGCAGGCGGGCAGCGGCGGTCGGACCTTCGGCTGAGCCCAGGCAGTAGGGAAAGCACCCGACTGCCACCTCCCACGTCTGCAGGGCTCAGACACGGCATCGAGAGATGCCGCAGACAGGGGAGCACGTGGCACGCAGATGGGGGACACGTGACACGCAGACTGGGAGCATGTGTCACATGCAGACTGGGGAGCACGTGTCACACACAGACTAGGGGAGCATGTGACACGCAGACTGGGGAGCACATGTCACACGCAGACAGGGAACACGTGTCACACACAGACTAGGGGAGCATGTGACATGCAGACAGGGAACACGTGTTACACACAGACTGGGGAGCACATGTCACACGCAGACTGGGGAATATGTGTCACATGCAGAGTGGGGGAACACATGTCACATGCAGACTGGGGGAACATGTGACACGCGTGAACTGGACAGCCCGTGTCACACTGGACTTGGAAGGATCCCACTAACACAGCTGTCACCTCTGACTGTGGCTTCACTGTGCCCCCGGGTGAAGCCACAGTGGAGACACCGGGGCTGCGGGAAGCTCTGAGCCTGCTGGCGCCGTCACAGGACCTCGCCAGCCAGGTCCTGCTTGTCAGATCAGCCGGGGCCTGAGCGTCGGCCACACGGCACCAGGCAACAGAGGAGGAAGCCGAGCGCACGTCGGGGGCCCTGGTCCCGCACACGCCGCTCGGCGCCTGTGAGGCCTCCAGAGGGAGCAGTCCCCTGTGACGAGTTCGTTCAATAACCACTTCGCCCAGAGGGGCTCAGAGCGGCGGCCAGGCTCCGGCCCTCGAGGCGTCGCCTCCCTGCTCTGCTCCCGAGCCGAAGGCCAGAGGTGGGACGCGACTATCTCCACGTACACAGCGTCGCAGGAGAAGCACGCGTGGCGGGCGGCGTCGCCACTACCTGCCCTCGGCTGCCCTGGGACGGTGGCGCCCACCCCGACTGCAGCTACCAAGAGCACGAGTCAGCTCCGGGGAGGCCGCAGGGGCTGACGCAGGAGGTTCTGGATTCGCACCCACAGCAGGGCAGGGGTCCGCGGGCAGAGCCGAGCAGCACCCGACTGAGGGTCTGTGGACAAGCTCCCCGCAGCACCCCGGAAAGGAACAGCGGCAGTGCGGAACTGCAGCTCACACGCCACAGAGCTGCCGGTCTCACTCAGCCTCCGCAGAGGCCAAGCAGCGCCCTGGGGCCTCGCCGGGATTCCAGGCCGCCGAGCTGCCTGGCCAGACAGCGGGCACTCCCGGGCGTGCCGCGGGCTGCGTGAGGCGACCGGGAGAGCCCCATGGGGCAGCAGCCACGGGAGGGCTCCGAGGAGCAGCCGGAGGCTCTGCCCCCTGGGGGCTTCCGAGCACCTATTTCTGTCTCGACCTGAGGCTGAGAGAGCAGAGTCGTCGCCAAGTCACGGAACACCCAGCACGACGGTGGCCGTGGGCTCTGAGGGCCGGAGGTGCCCACAGCCCTAACACCCGCGATCCTCCAGCCTCTCGGTGCCGGGCAGTCCCAGGGTCACACACGCAGGCGCCCGCACGGTCTCTGCAGCCCCCGGGGTCACACATGCATGTGCCCGCACGGTCGGCAGCCAGGAGTGTGTGCTCTCCTCGCGCCGCAGGCTGCACACCACTACTCAGCGTGGCCACGCAGGAAACAACTTGAGACGCGGCAGCCGCGGGGAAGTAACACGTGCCCGGCAGGACCGCAGGCCTCACACAGCTGGACAAGACAGGAGCCTGGCGGTGCCGAAGAGCACGGGGCAGGTGTGACGTGAGACGCCCACCTCTCACCCCGGCTCTCCTCGTGAGGACGGGAACGCCCGCCCGTGTACACGCCCTCCGCGTGCCCACGGCTGGGCCCGCGGTTGCCAAGGGGGCCGTGTCACGGGGCCCCTGGATTCCCGCCCCACGCTGCGGCCCTGGCTCACCTGTGACGGCGTCGAAGAATTCTTCCTCGCCGTTCATGCTGCAGGGTGGCCGCGGCCCTGGCGGGCGGCCTCCTACTCCATCATCGCAGCCGAGCTGCAGCGGAAGGGCGCGGCGCGGCACGGCACGTCACGCCATGGACCTCTCCTCGGGAAGAGGCCGGCAGATCCTGGAGGTGTAAGGGGAAACACTTGACGCACTCAGCTTCCAGAAGGTTCCAGTTTACAAACGCTTTTTAAACACCCATTCGCCACTCCTGAAATCAATCCCGATGACATCTGAGCAAAGAAATGAATGATCTCACGACGGACACGCAACTTCAAGGTCAATCGACGATTCAGGAAGTCATCACCGCGTGGGGGCTGCACCCCAGAGCAACAGCTGGGGAGGAGACGTTCATTTGAGAGCGGAGGGCAGGTGCAGGACGCAGCGCCCCAACAGCCCCCCGAGTCTCCCCAGAACCTCGGCCACAGCTCCACGCCCGCCTCCAGCAGCTGTCACTCCCACGCGTACAGATCAGCGGCCGTCAGCATGAACTGGGCACGCGTCATTCTCCCGAAGTCATCTTCAATGTGACTTTCGCATGTGGTGGCCCCTACCGGGAAGGTGCGAGGGCCAGGACAGCCCCGGGGGGGGGCACAGAAGTGAAGACAAACATGCACAGGCCAGCTGGCCCCTCCTCCCTCCCCACTTGCAGAGCCCGGAAAGGCAGCAGCTGTATCGGTCACACCCCGCTTCTTCCCTGTCCCTCCCCCACCCCTCCACACGCCCAAGGGGGGAGGAACAAGGGAAGCCTGAGCCTCCCCCACAACAAGGGATTTGATTCCAGCACCACCTTCGGTGTTGCCCCCACCATAAACTGTCATTAAGAAACGAACCAAATTTTTCCCATTGAAAAGGGAAAAAATAAATTGCGCCCCTCACTAGCGATGCCCTGCACTGCCTGGGTGCTGCAGGGGCCAGCAAGAGAGCCCCTCCCCACGCAGGTGTCAGCCTGGCACCCCCAGCCCCCAGCACTGTCAGAAACACACCTTAAACCGAGCAACAGAAGAGGGAGAGGTGTAGCAGCAGGTCGAACCACTGCCTGTGACACCGGAACCCCATCTGAGCGCCAGCTTGAGTCCCGGCCGCTCCACTTCCGACCCAGCTCCGGCTAAATGTGCCTTGGAGAGCAGCGGAAGACGGCCCGAGTGCTTGGGCCCTGCACCCCGGAGGACACTCGGATGGAGTTCCAGGCTCCTGGCTGCAGGCTGGCCTAGCCCTGGCCACTGAGGTGTGAACCAATGGACAGAAGATTCTCGGGCCGGTGCTGTGGTGCAGCGGGTTAACACCCTGGCCTGAAGTGCCGGCATCCCATATGGGCGCTGATTCTAGTCCTGGCTGTTCCACTGCCCATCCAGCTCTCTGCTGTGGCCTGGGAAAGCAGTAGAAGATGGCCCAAGTGCTTGAGCCTCTGCACCCACGTGGAGACCCGAAGGAAGCTCCTGGCTTCTGGCTTCGGATCAGCGCAGCTCCGGCCATTGCAGCCAACTGGGGAGTGAACCATCGGATGGAAGACCTCTCTCTCTCTCTAATTCTGACTTTCAAATTAACAAAATAAAGCTTGAAATAAGAAAGGAAGAGAAGAAGGAAGGAATTACTGGTCACCTTTGGGTGACGCCAGGAGACATACTGTTGTGGAAACCACTGCCCAAGGGGAGGGTGCTTGGCCTTTGCCCTGCCTCGCCCACCATCTGTGCCCTGTTGCCAGGTGAAGAGCAGACCTCACTTCACAGATCTGGCAGATCAGTGGAGGACCCAGAGTACGCCGGGCGCATCACTGCCCACATGGTGGATACGTGTCCCAGGGAGGACCACGGCACGACCCACACTGGCTTCACCCACGCATGTCAGGGTGCAGAACACAAGGCCACGCCAAGCCCGTCTGGGACACGGGCAGCCACAGGCAGCGTTACAGCCCACTCGGCAGTGTCCGCGCAGGACGGCGACGGAGCAGGAGTCGCTCCCGGGTGCAGGCTCACTGACGGGTACAACCAGCAAAACCCAGACAGGACACAGCCCTCTTTCCCTGCTGGGAAAGCAGCAGCAGATGCCCAGGGCCGCCTGCAGCCTTCCTCAGCTGGGGCTACAAGCAGTCCCCACGTCAGCCACTAGATGCTGCACGTGACCCCAAGCCACGTCAGCTGAGCCACAGGCTTCAGCCGGAGCAGCCGCCACATCCACACTGGCCGAGCGAGTTTAGCCGGCACCACGGAAGAACCTTCTGGATTCTGTCAGGAAGACTTGCGTCTGGACTGGAAAGGACAAGCCTGCCCTGGGGCCACATGGCCGTGTGTGTGTGTGTGTGTGTGTGTGTGTACTCGCCCGCCAGCAGCGGGGTCTGTGAGCACAGCCCTGGAGCGCCACTGTCCAAGACCGGTTCCCTCAAGTGTTTTCCTCAGCTCACCACTGAACAGTGAGTGCCAAAAACATCGCACAGTTCAAGGAGCAATCGTACGTGCAGGAGCAGCGCCATGCGCGCGCGCACACACACGGGATGGCTGCAGCGTCTGCATCAAAACATTTGTTTTAATCAACCTCATCATTATGCAACACAGGAAAACCGCTGGGCCAATGCAGCCTGGGAGAGGGAGACCAAGTTCTGGGCAGGTGCTTCCCCTAGGAGAGGCGGGGAGGGAGGGGGAGGGGGAGGGAGAGGGAGAGAAAGGGAGAGAGAGAGGGAGGGAGGAGAAGAGAGAGGGAGGGAGGGCGGGAGGGGGAGGGAGAGGGAGAAGGAGGGCAGGGTCCCACCCTCCGCCCTCTCACCCCTCGGATCGGCCCTGGGAGAAGCTGTAAAGGAGGAAGATTACCAGAGGGACAGGGAAGGGCACCCTGTGGGGAGGGGCTGCTGCCCACAGGGCCCCTGGAGAGCCCGGGGCAGGGCCAGGCCCCCCCACCGGCTGGGCCACCCCCGCGGCACCCTGGCTGGTCTCGCTGCCCTGAGTTCACCTTCCAGACTTGAGGCCCGTCCAGGTCACCCCCGACGGCACTCTGAGCCCTTTGGGGAAGGGGTGTTCACAGTCAGGGAAATGTGCGAACCTCACACATCCCCAGCCCCCTCCCCCCCCAAAAAAAAAAACAGGAACGTAAAGAAAAAAAGGCAAAATCCGGTTCCTGTTCCTCTTTTCTCCTGAAAACATGACACAAACTACTCACACTTTACAAAAACACACTAGGCTTTTCAAAGATATTTATTTATTTTAAAAGGTAGAGTTAGAGAGAGGGGGACAGACAGATCTTCCATCCACTGGCTCACCCCCCAGTGGCCACAACAGCAGAGCTGGGCCAGGCTGAGTCTCGTGAGAAGCCAGGTCTGAAAACCAGACTCTGGCCCAGGAGCCTCCAGCCCCACGCGCAGCTGGCCCCCCGCAGGGCTCAGGCAGCTGGGGCTGGCACCCCCGGACCAGGAGACCCCCCACCCCGACACTTTCCACAGTTACCAACTATGGTTCTCTGGAATGCAGGTAATTCCTAAATGCAGAGCGCTGGCTTGGGGACAGCCAGCACAAAGCCGGGACAGGGGCGGGAGCGAGGCACCATGGAGCTGGCCCTGGTCCTCCTCCAGCATCTAAGCGGGCGGCCCACACCCCCGCTGCCATCCCCCGGGTGCTCCCCTCCACGCTCCACACTCCCCGTCCTCAACCACAGACACCACTTCCGGCCACGCAGGCCCTCCCTCAGAGCCCTCCTCTACAGACCCTGCCTCAGGGCACAGCCTCCCCCCACCCCCAGGCACTCCCTGCACCTTCCCAGGCAGGCAGCCTGCAGGAGCAGCCAAGACCCAGGACCCTCCCCCCCACTGACACACGGCAGCAGCAGGGCCAGCGCTGCGAGCCCTCAACAGGTGCACCCAGGACACCCAGCGGCCAGCTCAGCAGGACTAACCCAGGGCTTATTTTTCAAAATCAACCAAGCGGGTATTCAGCTGAGAAGCAGCGAAAGCAAGCGAGGAGACAGACGCCAGCATCCAAAGTCTCCACACGCGTGTTCTCGGCTCCAGGGCTCGCGGGAGGCGGGGACCCCAGGGCTGGTTTTACCGGCTGCTCCGGCTTGGCAACGCGGAAGCTTTGAAACCCCGCCAGATGACCCCTCGTTCTTTCTGAATTTGGAATGGAAAGGAAGGGAGTGCCGGAAGTGCGCGCAAACTCGTGGAGGCCAATTCCGTGTTATTAATGAGAAATGCAGCAGGAGCTGATGGGAGGCACCGTGTTTCCACGCCAGGACTCAAACCCAAGGCAGCACCGGAAATCCACTGGCAAAAGCGATCTGAAAAGTCAAACTCACCCCGGTGACGGCACGCGGAAACTGGAACCTAAAATACCCGCGGGTCTGTGTCTTTACTGTTCAGCTGTGTTCAAACACTAACTAAGTTCCTTCTGACCCCAGGAGGCTGCGGATCAACCTTGCTGTGCACCGAGCTCGCAACCGACCTCGCACTTGGCAGCCGCGCAAACCCGCATCAGATGTCGCCAGCCAGCGGGAAGCATGGCGACGGGAAACAATGCCACACACCAGACGGTGCAGCCCAGGGCCCCGGGGGAATCAGAGCAGCCCGTGCCCAGTGTCCAGGGACCCTCCCTTGCTCACAGTGGCTCATTCTGAACAGAACACAAGCCCGCCCGTCAGCTGTCCCAGGCTTCCTCTCTGAACTGGGCCGTGTGTGTGTGTGTGTGTGTGTGTGTGTGTGTGAGCACCTGTGACACAGTCAACACTTAGCTGGAGACCAGAGCAAATGGCGACCCCTCCCACCAAAAAGCCCAAGCGACAGCAGCGGCACTCAGGAGCCCAGCCAACACTCGCCCCGCTCCCCGACCTCCACAAAGTGACGACACACAGCGCGCTCCCGTCAGCTCCAGGTGCCTCAGCCCCCAAAGCCCCCGAGGCCTCGGTTTCCCCCAGGGACATCAAGGACATCGTGGCCAAGGCACAGCAGATCCCCGCCGGCAGACTCACGGCACAGAGACCGTGGCAGCGCTGTGGCGCAGCAGGTGAGGCTGCTGCGTGCGACCCCCACAGCCACAGCCACGTGCCGGCTACTGCTCTGATCCAGCGTCCTGCCGATACACCCAGGCAGGCCGTGACGATCGCCCACACCCTTCTCCCTGCCGCCCACGTGGGAGACCTGGATGGGGCTGCTGGTTCCTGACCTCGGCCCCGGCCCCGACTGCGGCAGGAGTTTGGGGAGTGAAACGGCGATGGGAAATCTCTCCCGTTCCCTCACTCTGTAACTCTCAAATAAATCAATAAGCCACTTGAAAAAAAAAAAGCGCCACATTTCCAGTGAGCGGACCAGAACCCGCTTCGGGGTGTGCGCGGCACCGTGCGGTAGACGTTGAGCACCGCTCACCAGAGCACTGACCGCAGCACAGCTGGGCCCTGCAAGTGCCGGGGGGCCAGAGGGACGGCCTGTGTGTCCACGTGGAGACGCCGGCGTCCATGCAGAGACGCCAGTGTCCACTCAGAGACGCCGAGTGTCCACTCAGAGACGCCGAGTGTCCATGTAGAGACACCGGGGTCCACTTCACCGAGTGTCCACTCAGAGACGCCGAGTGTCCACTCAGACGCCGGTGTCCATGCAGAGACACCGAGTGTCCACTCATAGACGCCAGTGTCCACGCACAGACGCCTTGTGTCCACTCAGAGACACCATGTGTCCACTCAGAGACGCATTGTGTCCATGTAGAGACACCGGGGTCCACTTCACCGAGTGTCCACTCAGAGACGCCAGTGTCCACTCAGAGACACCATGTGTCCACTCAGAGACACCATGTGTCCACTCAGAGACGCCGAGTGTCCACTCAGACGCTGGTGTCCACTCAGAGACGCCAAGTGTCCACTCAGACGCCGGTGTCCATGCAGAGACGCCAGTGTCCACTCAGAGACACCATGTGTCCACTCAGAGACGCCGTGTGTCCATGTAGAGACACCGGGGTCCACTTCACTGAGTGTCCACTCAGAGACGCCGGTGTCCATGCAGAGACACCATGTGTCCACTCAGACGCTGGTGTCCACTCAGAGACACCGAGTGTCCACTCAGACGCTGGTGTCCACTCAGAGACGCCGAGTGTCCACTCAGAGACACCATGTGTCCACTCAGAGACGCCGGGTGTCCACTCAGACGCTGGCGTCCACTCAGAGACGCCTGCACAAGCTTAGGCTCTCCTGCTGCACCCCCGCCTCCCCTTCCCAGTGACGCAGGCGCTGCCCAGCAGGCCGGCCATTTCGGCACCCTCCAGGACAGCCAGATGGAGAACCACTCTATTAAAATAAGGAGGGGCCGGCGCTGTGGCGTAGTGGGTACAGCTGCCGCCTGCAGCGCCGGCATCCCATATGGGCGCGGGTTCAAGTCCCAGCTGCTCCTCTTCCGATCCAGTCTCTGCCATGGCCTGGGCAAGCAGTGGAGGATGGCCCAAGTCCTTGGGCCCTGCACCTGCATGGGAGACCAGGAAGAAGCTCCTGGCTCCTGGCTTCGGATTGGCACAGCTCCGGCCGCTGCATCCAACTGGGGAGTGAACCAGCAGATGGAGGACCTCTCTCTCTCTCTCTCTCTCTCTGCCCCTTCTCTTTCTGTGTAACTCTTTCAAATAAATAAATGAATGAATCTTTAAAGCTGGTTTGCAGACACGCAGGCCCTCGGAAGCGTACATGCTGCTTCCCCGCGAGGCCGGGCCAGAGCGTGGCTGGACCTCTGCGTGGCCGGGGCGCGCGGCCTGAGCGCCCTGCTCCTCGGCTTCCCCAGGGAGGCGGCACCCATGGGCCTCTCCAACAGCCGCGTGGACGAGGAGGCCTCGGGGAGCCAGCTGAGGCGCCGCGGGCAGTTGACCCACGCGTGGGTGCTACGCAGCCCAGGGCTCCCGGGCCGGCAAGGAGAGGGCCGGCGGCCTCCGCGCACCCATCGGGCGTCAGAGGCTGCGCTGCCCTCACTGGCTCAGGGCCACAGCGGAGGGAGCCCAGGCCCTGCCCCTCGGCTGCCGCCCACCCGCGGCAGGTGGCCAGCGCGGCAGGCCCTACCCTCCCCCAGGTGTGCACACAGGCGGGCCCGGGGCTCTGCCTAGCTCGGAACAAAACCTGCTGGACAGGGAAGGGCGACAGCTGGGCCTGGCACATCCTACCCCACCCACCTGCCCGGCCCACCCGCGCGATTAGCCGTTTTGATGCGGGCTAAGGGGCCTTCTCCCGAGCGGAGCAAGCGAGACCGCGGGGTAAAGAGCTCGGCACGTCCGAGGGCAGCGCGCAAGCTGCGGGGCGCAGGTGCACACGGGTGACCTCGGCAGAGGCGGCGGCCGGGAGAGCCAGGCCCGCGGCCCCCCCCACCCTCCCGCGGGCGGGACGCGCTGCCGGCCGCCTCGGCGCCCACCGCAGGGCGCAGCACGCGCCAGGCGAGCCCACCCCGCGCTCCTGGCCGGCGCCCGGGCAGGCGCGGGGCGAGAGGCCCGGGCCAGGCACCCGGCGGCCGCCCGCAGCCAGGTTCGAGGACTGGGCCCGCCCGGAACTTCCTCGGAATCCTCCCGCGGCCTGAGGCCCAGGCCCCGCACGCCCAGGCCCCGCACGCCCAGGCCCGCACGCC
>CM027394.1:110398847-110432161 GCA_015711505.1 Sylvilagus bachmani | reverse complement strand
ACTTCTCGCTCTCTCTCTTTTTTAAGGTATTCAAATCTTTTTTTCTTAAGATTTATTTTTATTTTATTCTAAAGGCAGTTACAGAGCTGGGGTGGGGGTGGAGGGCACACACACACACACACACACACACACACACAGATCTTTCAATCGCTGGTTCACTCCCCAGATGGCCTCAAGGCTGCAGCTGGACCAGACTGAAGCCAGGAGCCAGGAGGTTTTTCTGGGTCTCCCACATGGGTGCGGGGCCCAAGCACTCCGGCATCTTCTCCTGCTTTCCCAGGCTTCAGCAGAGAGCTGGATCAGAAACGGAGCAGCTGGGACTGGAGCCGCCGCCCATGTGGGATGCTGTGCCACAGCACCGGCCCCTCTCTTCGCTTGAGCTTGATACTGAAGCAACACCCGGCAGTGGGGAGCATTTTAGAGCGCCTGAGACTCCATCTTGAGAAAGCCCCTCTCCCCGTGAGACTGGTCTGAAACTAGGACCTAA
The DNA here is from genome assembly GCA_015711505.1 of Sylvilagus bachmani. NCBI lineage: Eukaryota > Metazoa > Chordata > Mammalia > Lagomorpha > Leporidae > Sylvilagus > Sylvilagus bachmani. The sequence goes on along the minus strand of CM027394.1, from coordinate 110,431,674 downwards.
AACAGTCAGACAGCAGTGCACTGCGTCCCCCCTGGCAGGCAGAGACCCCTGGGCGACGGCCCCGCTGCTGCACCGGGGTCAATGTGTCCCGCGGACGGTGTAGGCCCACACCCCAGGTTAATGTCAAGATTATAATTGGAGGCTGGCGCCACAGTTCACTAGGCTAATCCTCCGCCTTGCAGCACCAGCACACTGGGTTCTAGTCCCAGTCGGGGCGCCCCTCTTCCAGGCCAGCTCTCTGCTGTGGCCCGGGAGTGCAGTGGAGGATGGCCCAGGTGCTTGGGCCCTGCACCCCATGGGAGACCAGGAGAAGCACCTGGCTCCTGGCTTCGGATCAGCATGGTGCGCCGGCCGCAACGGCCACTTGGGGGGTGAACCAACGGAAGGAAGACCTTTCTCTCTGTCTCTCTCACTGTCTAACTCTGCCTGTGAAAAATAAATAAACAAATAAATTGAAAAATTAAACCAGATTATAATCAGAACTGTCCAGGTTGTCGTTGTGTCGTCAGGATTCTGATGGACATCAGTCTCGCACAGGCCTTAGGTTGGCCTGACCCCAGTAACACGTGTTCCCCCTCCCGGTTTTGTGAGTTTTGTGTTTATAAAGCCTGTTGCTTTGGGTTTGGGGTGGAGAGCTCCTTAGGGCACGAGCCCGCTCCCCGCCGTCCGAGTTCATCCCTCGGGCGCCTCTGTGTGCCCTCGCTCGGGCACAGCAATGCATCGCCCACGACGCCACGGCTCGGTGCGGCTCTGCAAGACTTCGTGCTGTCTGCAGCGGCTGAGCCTTTGCCCCTCGCCGCTCCCCGAGCAGAGACCCGGGCCCGGGGCCAGGCGGTGTGCAGTGAGGGTGCTGATGTGGGTGCTGTTTGCCGCGCTAGGGGCCACCGACCCAGCTCAGCGCTGGAAGAGCAGTGGGCAGACGCAGGGGGCGCCGCAAGGCTCCTTCCTGCCGGCGGGTGGTCCTGGGGTGGGCCGGTCTCGCACTCCACACTGCAGCCGGGCAGCAGGAGACAGACAGCCACAGCCAGGCCCTGTCCACAGTCCCATCTGCCCACTGCCGTCCCCGCCCAGGCCCTGGTGGCATAGCTGTGGGCTCCGCGGGGCAGCGGGCAGAGGCTGCTACACGATGCGCCTGCAGCTGCGATGGCCACGGCCCCTCCCGGACACTCCCCCATACCTGACGGCAGAGCCAGGCCAGGGTGGCCGATTCTGGGTTCTGCCGGCTGCTCCCCTCCAGTGGCGAGAGGGTGGGGGAGCAGCAGAGCATCCCGGAGCCGCGGGGAGCACAGGGTGCAGCGAGGAGGGGCGGCTGTTCGAGCACCGGTGCAGCTCTGGCTGGGGATCGTCACCCTGGACGTCTCCTGTGGGCGACCAGACCCCCGTCTCCTTGGGCCTCTGGGCAGTTTCTGTCCCTTCAGCCAAGTGTGCCAGCTGCGTCCCTGCCTCCCGTGCCCCTCCCCCACTCCGGGCCCACAGACAGGGACGGTCAGACGCGGCTTTGGGTTCCAAGTTGGTGGCCTCAGATGGCTCATCACACCCAGGCCCTGAGCTCATCCCTCTCACCGGGAGCCGGCTTAGAATGTCACCAGGGGAGAGAACGACATGGAACAAAAAAAGAAACATCTACATTCCCATATTCAAATGAGCTCCTGCAGGGAGACAGGCGGCTCTGCGAGGAGGGGTGCACGCGGGACCCAGGCCGCGAGGGCCGTGGCCGAGGCTGGCAGGACACCTGTCTGGCCGCTGGCCTCAGGTGGCCCTGCTCCCTCGTTAGTCCTCATTAGCGGGCCGTGTCCTCACACAGCAGGCGCGGAGCTGTGCAGCGACAGCGCGGGGCAGCCATCGGTCCAGGGCAGAAAGGCCTTTCCTGGCGCTGGGAGGCTGGCAGAGCCGCGGCCGGCACGCTGCAGGTGCACGGGCCAGCCTGCGGCAGGCGGAGCTGCCCACCCGTGTCCTGTCTCCCCCGGCGTCCAGCTGTTAGCTGGGGGCTGAAGCCCTCGCACTGACTGCAGCTTTCCGCTGACGCAGGCCCTGGGAGCCAGAGGCGATGGCTTCAGGAACTGGGAGACCAGTTCCACGTGGGAGACCCTGGTGGGGTTCCTGGCTCCGGGCTTCAGCCTCTAAGCCACTGCAGTGAGCCAAAGGGTGAGAACTCTCTCTCTCTCTCTCTCTCTGCGCCCCCTCACCTCTCAAGTTTTCTAAACGTTAAACAAGCAAGGACCCCGTCTCCCCAGTGCTGCTCCATCGTGTGCACACCAACACCGTCCTCCCAGGTGTCACAGCCCACACGTGGTGCCAGCCTGGGCCCCCTCACTTCTCGCAGCTCACGCGTCAGCTTCAAAAAGCTCCCAGAGTCTGCCGGGGTCCCCTCCACTGCCGCTACTGTCGCCGCTCACCTGAACGTCTCTTGGCTTCTGCCCTCGTCCAAGGGGACTGCTTCCCCACAGCAGCCAGGGGTCCTGGAGTCCCCACGTCCCAGGGGGCACAATGACACCACCTGCCCCTGTGACCTCTCCCCAAAACGTCCCCTGTCTGCTCCGCACTGGCCTCCCAGCTGCACGCAGAGCATCTGGACATGCCCCACCTCTCGCCTTCACCCCTGCTGTTCTCTCGGCCTGGAACTCTGCACCCCCGCCCCCCAACACCCCCCCTTCCTTAGGTCTCTGCTCGGGTGTCCCTTTCTCACGGGAGACTCCCTGGCCACGCCTCCAAGCCTGGAACCTGCTGTGTCCACTGGGGCCTCCAGGGAGCAGACGCCAAGAAGAAAGTGCTGGTCAGGAGATTTGCCGGGACGACACAGGGGACAGAGCAGGTGACCTCAGGCCGTGCCCCTGCCTCAGCGGTCGTCTCTGCAGATCTTGGGGCCACGCTGGCTCCTCACGGCACTGAGCCCCTGCCTACCGGATCTTCTCGGACTAGGATGGCTGCACGCACGTCCCGCAGAGGCGCAGTCCCACCGGGGGTCCCATGGTACCCAGGAGGGCCCGCCTCCTCTCTGGACCCTGGAGACAGCCACGGCCCGAGGTCCTCTGGGGAGAGGGTGCCCTCTCCTGGGACAAGGGCTTCTAAGCCCACGCTTTCGGAACAGCTGCTCCCTGCCGTCCCGCCTGCGCCTCGCCCTGGGCGCTGTGCTGCCTCGGCGGGGGTGCCCCCCCTGCATGTGAGGCGCCCTGACTCGCCCACACCCTGCAGGACAGCACCAGGCCCCGTGCCAGTGTCCCCACACTGCCAGGTCTTCCGAGGCCATTCCCACCCCTGCCCCGGGATGGCCTGGCAGGCGGTGCAACCACAAGGCCTTGGGACCGTGGGACCACTCCTGCGCCCCCTCCACCATGGAGCCCTGGGGGGATGCTGGGGAGCCAGCCTCCTCCATTCCCGGGACGCCAGAGGCAAACCCAAGCCCCAGCCCTGTGAGGACGGGCAGCAGTGGACCTGACGCATCAGCTCGCCACCAGGGGGCGCTGGTCCTGGAGGAGGGAGCCCTTCTGGGGCTCAGTGCTGCACCCATTGCTGAGGTCAGACGCTGAGAGGCAGCAGTGGGGGGCGGGCCCCGGCAGATGGGAGGCCGCGCTCCTGGACCTGTGCGTGGCTCCCCACGCGAGCCCTCCGTTTGGTGGGCTGGGTGGCCGGGGGCGGGGCTTGCTCATGGGCACCTTGGTCGTTGATGCCTTCTGATGACCGCATGTGACCCCAAATCTTCCATGCTAGACCCTCACTCCACGGTAGGGAGCTCCTTGTCCCAGCCTGCCGTGCGGCCCCTGGCCCCTGGTCCCAGCCACTTTCCATTTCCACACACTGTCAGACGGGGTGGCCACTCCTCAGGAGGGTCCCTCAGAGCAAGACACCCTGTCCTCGGCCACACGGAGGCCTGCCCCATTCACCCTGCAGTCCTTGGCAGGTTGGACCCCCACCCAGAGGGCACCAGCTTCCTGTCTTGCTGGTGTGGGGGCCTCCACCCCACGGGGCTGGGCCAGGGCGAGGCTGCTTGGAGCCTGGGCTCGAGGCCTCGCGTGACCCTGGGCGGGCGGCTCGCTTGGGCACGGTGGCGATGGCTCCAGTGCCGCCTGTAGGTGACTCGGGGTTGATGACGTCATGTAAGTGCTCACAGCGAGCTGGCCGGTGGGAGCAGCGAGGGCCTGAGGCTCAGGGGAGCTGCTCGCCCACCTCAGGGCCACACAGCTCAGCCCCCAGTGCTGGGGTGTGAACCGCGCCCACAGCGATTCTTAGCAAGGGGCTTGGCCCTGAGCTTTGATTAAAAAGTGGGAGGTCTGGGCCGGCGCCGTGGCTCAACAGGCTAGTCCTCCGCCTTGCGGCGCTGGCACACCGGGTTCTAGTCCCGGTCGGGGCGCTGGATTCTGTCCCGGTTGCCCCTCTTCCAGGCCAGCCCTCTGCCGTGGCCCAGAAGTGCAGTGGAGGATGGCCCAGGTGCTTGGGCCCTGCACCCCATGGGAGACCAGGAAAAAGCACCTGGCTCCTGCCATCGGATCAGCGCGGTGCGCCGACCGCGGCGGCCATTGGAGGGTGAACCAACGACAAAGGAAGACCATTCTCTCTGTCTCTCTCTCTCACTGTCCACTCTGCCTGTCAAAAAAAACAAAACAAAACAAAACAAACAAACAAAAAAAGTGGGAGGTCTGGAGTGCAGCAGATAAAGCTGCCGCACGTGACGCCAGCATCCATGTGGACTCAGGTTCATGGGCGGCTCCACTTCCCATCCAGCTCCCTGCTGATGTGCCTGGGAAAGCAGCGGGAGATGACCCAAGTGCTGGGCCCCTGCACCCACGTGGGAGACCTGGAGGAGACTCCTGGCTCCTGGCTTCATCCTGGCCCAGCCCTGGCCATTGCAGCCTTTTAAAGAGGGAGCCTGTGGACAGAGGACCTCCCTCTCCCTCTCTCCCTCCCTCCCTCCCCCTCCCCCTCCCTCCTCTCTCTCCCTCTCCCTCCCTCTCTCTCCCTCTCCCTCCCTCCTCTCCCTCCCCCTCCCTCTCTCTCCCTCTCTCCCTCTCTCTCCCTCCCTCCCTCCCTCTCTCTCTCCCTCCCTCCCTCTCCCTCCCTCCCTCGCTCTCCCTCTCCCTCCCTCTCTCTCTCTCCCTCCCCCCCCGTGTGTGTGTGTGTGTGTGTGTGTGTGTGTGTCTGTGTGTGTGTGTGTGTGTGTAACACTTACTTTCAAATAAGAGCAATCTCTAAAAACAAACCAACAAACAAGCCAGGCTGCCAGGGTGGATGACCCACAGGACCCACACCCGCCATCCTGACGCCCCAACGAAGGGAGCGGCAGGCGGGGCTCAGGTGTCCCCACTCCGCTGCTGTGGGCAGGGCCGCCAGGGGAACTCCCCCACGCGGGGGGGGGGTTGTGACCTCAACCTTGGGGGTGGGAGGCAGGTGTTGGGGGCCCTGCCCGTTTGGGAGAACGGGAAGGCGGGCCTCCAGAGCCCCCAGTCTTCAGTCCTTCAGGGTCCCAGACTCTGGTGCGGCTTCTCCTGCCAGTTCCCGGGGTAACGACACCCTGCTCCAGCTGTGGCTCAGCAACTTACACTCCCCATGCAAGATGGCCGCACGGTGGCCCCAGCCGGGGAGGGCGGGAGCCGGGCCCCTCTCAACCCCCACCCCCCATGCAATTCCGCCATCAGAGGCTTCCGCCAGTGGGGGGACCTTGATGCACTGTCTGGCTGGAGCCAGCCTGGGGGTGGGACGGGGGAGCCGCAGGGAGCAGGCTTTGGGGCGGCTGCTGCTGGAGCTGGGGGCAGTGCCTGCTGCCCAGGGCCACACGTCACGGGCCCGCCAGCTCCTTGCCCACGGGGTGCCGCCCTGCACAACCTGGCTCAGCCCAGGAGTTAGGGCAAGGGGCAACCGGCCGAAACCAGGGGGCGGGGCTGGCTGGCAGAGGGAGTATGAGCAGGGCTTGCCCCTCCCCCAGAACCCGGGAAACGGCTGGAGGCTGGGGTGGGGCTGGGGGCAGCACAGGAGCGGAGACCACACTCCGCAAAGTTGCTGAAGCACCACTTGGGGCTGGGGGAGGGGTGGCTGCGGCGCATCACAGCGTGGGGTGCCTGCGCCAGCCCCAGGGCCCCCACCCCCACCCAGCCACAGGCACTTCGTCCGCCTGAGCCGCCGCAGCCACCCCCAGGCTGTTCCCTGGCTGTCGGCTGTCTGATGCGGCTCCCAGCGCTCCTGGGTCCCCAGCCTGTGGGGACGCTGGCCGTGGGGCCCCGGCTCCGTGGGTATTTGTGTGTCTGAGCGCTAGCGCGCCTGTCAGTCTGCCCTTGACCCCCTGTGTCTGGGGGATGGGGGCGCTCCTTCACGCCAGCCCCCCGCCCGCCGGCGCAAACGCAGCTGCCGCCGCCTTGTCTGCGCCCGAGCGCAGTGACCTCGTCTGTCCACAGCCGCAACAGTGAGCGCCCCACCGCGCTGCCCTCCGGGGGGACCCGCGGTCCCGCTGCAGCCGCTGGAGGCTCCCAGGTCAACCGGCGGCCACCTGCCTCCCGGCGGGGCGTGCTCCCCTCCGGCTGAGCCCGCTCGGGCTCCCAAGCTCCCTTATGTAACCACACATCTGGCCGCGCCTGGCAGGTCACCCTGGACCCTGTGCAGGGGCCTTGACCGCGGGAGGCTGAGACCCAGAGTCTCCCACACTCAGGGTTTGGAGCGGAGTCCGGGTCGTGGCACCGGCTCTCGAGACCCCCTCCCCATCTCGTTCTCGGAGCCTTCCTCCACCCCCAGGGAGGCTTGCACACCGCGAGGAGCGAGGAGGGGCCCCGCAGGGCAAGTTCCCCCGAGCGCGACCGCGGGCGTATCCCTCCCCCCACCCCCCAGGTCTCCACCGGCGCTCCGGCTGCAGACGAGGGCCGGGCACGGGTCATCGGGGCCGAGGGCACGGAGGGGGCCGGGCGTCGCAGAGACCGCCTCCCCGGTGAGCCGCGGCGACCCCCGGCCCCAGCGCCCGCCGCGCCCGGAGCGGGCTCTCCGCCAGCCGCCGTGCGCTCCGGGGCCGGGGCTGCAGCCGGGCGGGCGGGCACGCGGCGCTGTCCGTGGTTCTGCCGGCGCCGGGCGGGGCGGGGGCGGGGCGGGGGCGGGGCGAGGGCCGCAGCCAATGGCGGGGGCTCGGCGCAGGGCGCGGGGGGCGGCGGGCTGGGCGCGGGGCGCACTCGGCTGCGCGCTGCGCTCGGGGCGCACGGACGCGCCGGCGGCGGCTGGGGCTCCGGCTCCGCTCGGGCTCCGCTCGCCTGCAGCCGCCGCGCCACCGGTCCCCCTCGGCTCGGAACCGGGCCCCGTTCCCTCGGTGCCTCCCGCGCAGGTCCCGCGGACCATGCGCCGGGCGCCCCCCGGGGAACCGCACTGGACGGAGAGTCGGCCACGACGAGGCCCCCGGGCCGGGGCCCCTCCCGGCCACCTAGCCCGCGGCCCGCGCCCTGCCCCGCGTCCCGGCGCCGCGTGAGCCTGCGAGGCCATGGAGCGCGCGCCGCCCGACGGGCTGCTGAACGCGTCGGGGGCGCTGGCGGGCGAGGCGGCGGCGGGCGGGGCGCGCGCCTTCTCGGCTGCCTGGACCGCCGTGCTGGCCGCGCTCATGGCGCTGCTCATTGTGGCCACGGTGCTGGGCAACGCGCTGGTCATGCTCGCCTTCGTGGCCGACTCGAGCCTCCGCACCCAGAACAACTTCTTTCTGCTCAACCTCGCCATCTCCGACTTCCTCGTGGGTAAAGCCCCCGCCCCTGCAGCCCGCAGCTGTAGCCCGGCCGGGCGTGCGGGGACTGGTGCACGGACCGGGGTGGCTCCCGCGGGCGCACGCTCCTCCGGGGTCCCGGCTGGGGCAAGGGCGCCGCAGCCTGTGGGGCGGTGGGCGCGAGGAAGTGCCTCGCCTCCCCGCCTGCGGTACTGAGGCTGGGGAGGGACGCCCCGGGGGAGGGGGCCGAGCGAGCGAGCGGGAAGGCGCGGGGCGAGGCGCGAGGCGCCGCGACCTCCGGTGCTGCGCCGGCCCCTGCGCCAAAGCCGAACAAACAAAGGCGGCGGCGGCTCCGGACGCGTGGAGGGCGCCGCGGGGTTTGGGGAGAGGACTCGGAAGGGGGGTTTTAGATCCGTGTTGGGGGAGGGTGCCGTGGGGTAGGCGGGGGGCGGGGAGGTGCTGCCAGGAGCGCGCTCTCACGTGTCCGTGCTCCGCTGCCGGCTGGGGGGCGGGGCGCGCGGAGGGGGCCGAGCGCCAGACACCTGTTGGGGCTGCGAGGTGCGTCTGGCAGGCAGACGCTGAGCGGGCCCTGGCGGTGGGAGCGGCTGGCGGAGAGGGGCTCTCTGGGTTTTCTCGCCCAGGAGGGAGGGCCGTCCAGGGGCTAGGATGGGGGCTGGGGCGGGAGTAGGAATTATCCTCCCTCTCTCTGGGGGCTGGGAGCGCTGGGCAGAAGCCCAGAGTCTCCACGCCAGGCCCCCTTGCTTGGGCCCTCCCCTCTTGCCCCCAAGTCCGGAGGGGGGGGGCAAAGGCTAGCAGTAGGGCAGGGCTTGTGCCTGGGAGACCCCAGGGAGGGGCGTTCAGAAGATTGATGGTCCCGGGAAGGTGGCCACTACGGTACTTCCAGGTCTTGCCCGCTGTGGCTGATCTGGCTCTGGCCCCTGTCCAGCTGTGGCCCTACTCCCCCCAGGTGCCTTCTGCATCCCGCTGTATGTGCCCTATGTGCTGACTGGCCGCTGGACCTTCGGCCGGGGCCTCTGCAAGCTGTGGCTGGTGGTGGATTACCTGCTGTGCACCTCGTCCGTCTTCAACATTGTGCTCATCAGCTATGACCGCTTCCTGTCCGTCACGCGAGCCGTGAGTCCCGGCGTGTGGGTGTCAGCATTCACTGCCGGGGATGGTCGGGGGTGGCCACTTCTCGGTGCCCCAGGGCTTGGTCCTCACCGACCTCGTCCCTGACCCACAAGGCTCGCGCTCTGCGGCCTGCTGGCCTGACCCTGGGGTAGGAGGCAGAGTGCGACCTGACCAGAGGTTCTGAAGGGAGCGGGGCCGTCCCAAGTCCCTGGGTGGAGGCAGGGCCCTGGCAGGTGCACTCAAAGATGCAGCCCCAGGGAGACGCAGCTCCTGGTTCCTCAGGCCCCGTCGTGCCAGGGGCCGCGGGCCTGTGAGTTTGCTGTGCAGGTCCCAGGGGCCTGAGGGGCCACCAGACACCGCTCCCTCCCCACCTCGTCTTCCCCGCCCACCCCGGGTTCTGTGGGGGGCATCTTCCCTCCTACTCTGGGAAGGTGGAGGGACAGTGTGTGAGCGGGGGTCCTCCCGAGCCCATCCGCCTGTGGTCTGCCGGCGCCTGGGCAGTGGTGGGGCCGTTGTGAGGACGGAACGAGGCGCCGTCCAGAGGGTGTCAGGAGCAGGGCTTGGCCACAGGATCCCGAGCAGTGGTAGCTTTTTTTTTTTTTAAGTTTAAGATATTTGCTTCTTTGAAAGGCAGAGTTACTAAGAGAGAGTGAGAGCAAGAGAGAGAGAGAGAAAGCGCGAGAGAGATTCCGTTCACTCCCGAAATGGCTGCAACAGCCAGGGCTGGGCCAGGCCAGAGCCAGGACCCCTCCCAGTCTCCCGCGGGGCTCAAGCACTTGGCCGTCCTCGGCTGCTTCCCAGGCGCATCGGCAGGAGGCTGGATGGGAAGTGGAGCAGCCGGACCGGAGGCCGCGATGGCCTCGATGGTGCTCCTGTGCTCAGGGAGGTCAGCGCCAGAGTGGGGGCGGGGGTCCTGAGGGGCGGGCTCAGGTCCTCATCACTCCCTCCCCACCAGAGACCCTGCAGCAGGCCCTCGGGCCCCTGCCGCGCCCGCTCTCTGCACCTGCAGGTGCGTGGCCTCCTGTGCCGCCCCATTTCCTGAGACCTGCCGGCCCCGCCCTCTGTCCAGCCCCTCGGGGGGTCTGCGACCCTTGGTTCCTGTGTGTATGGGTGTGTGTCACCGCGTGTGTTATTGTGTTGCCCTGTGTATCACCATGTCGCCATGTATGTTACTATGTATGTGTCACCACATGTGTGTCACCATGTGTGACTGTGTTACTGTGTGTTTATTACCATGTGTTACTGTGTGTTCGTGTGTTGCCATATATGTGTTACTATGTGTTACTGTGCATTCGGATGTGTTACCACATATGTGTGTCACCATGTGTGAGTGTGTTACTGTGTGTGAGGGTGATTTACCATGTGTTACTCTGTGTTGTGTGTTGCCATGTGTTACCATGTATGTGTTACCATGTGCAAGCGTGTTACTGTGCTTACCATGTAGGCATGTTACTGTGTGAGTGTATGTTATCATGTGTGATTGTGTGTTGCCGTGTGTGTTAGCATGTGTGTTAGCATGTGTGTTACCATGAGAGTGTGTGAGCGTGTGTGAGCGTGTGTGACCATGAGTGTGTGTGAGCCTGTGTGAGCGTGTGTTCTCCCAGCAAGGGGCCAGCACGGAGCTTTCTGCACTTCCACGCCCAAGGACGCTGCTACACGTGGCAGGGCTGGACTCTGCCCCTTGAGCACGAGAGCCTCTTTTTTAAATTAATTTTTATTTGAAAGGCAGAGTGACAGAGAGCCGGGGAAGACAGGCGGAGGCGGGGAACCACCCTTCCACCGCCGGTCACTCTCCAGATGGCTGCATGTGGGCCAGGCCGGAGCCGGGAGCCAGGAAGGCCGTCAGGGCTTCCCGCGTGGGTGGCCGGTGCCCGAGTACCTGGGCCACCCTCCTTCGCCTTCCCGGGCAACTTAGCAGGGAGCTGGCTCAGGGAAGCAGAGCAGCCGAGACTCGAACCAGCAGCGTTCCAACACCAACCCGGCTGGCGGCATCACGAGGGAGGCTGACCCCGCTGTGCCACAGGCCTCGCCCTGGCCCGGCGCCCTGCCCGAGCCGCCGAGCGCTGGAACCAGGGCGCCCCTGTGTGGCCCGCGCTGGGTCTGGACCCACGCCCCCAGGGAGTGCACAGCTGGTGGGGGTGCCCTGTAGGGACCAGGGTCGGCCAGGGGACACGGTGGGGGCGGGCGTGAGGGAGGGCGGAGCCACGCAGAGGCCGGTCCAGCCCCACGTGTCCCGCGCAGGTCTCGTACCGGGCCCAGCAGGGCGACACGCGGCGGGCGGTGCGGAAGATGGCGCTGGTGTGGGTGCTGGCCTTCCTGCTGTACGGGCCGGCCATCCTGAGCTGGGAGTACCTGTCGGGGGGCAGCTCCATCCCCGAGGGCCACTGCTACGCCGAGTTCTTCTACAACTGGTACTTCCTCATCACGGCCTCCACCCTGGAGTTCTTCACCCCCTTCCTCAGCGTCACCTTCTTCAACCTCAGCATCTACCTGAACATCCAGAGGCGGACGCGCCTGCGCCTGGACGGCGTCCGCGACGGCGCCGGCCCCGAGCCCCCGCCCGAGGCCCAGGCCTCACCGCCCCCGCCGCCCCCCGGCTGCTGGGGCTGCTGGCCCAAGGGGCACGCGGAGGCCGTGCCGCTGCACAGGTACGGGGTGGGCGAGGTGGCGCCGGGCGCGGAGGCCGGGGAGGGCGCCCTTGGGGGCGGCAGCGGCGGGGGCGCCGCGGCCTCGCCCACCTCCAGCTCTGGCAGCTCCTCCCGGGGCGCCGAGCGGCCGCGCTCACTCAAGAGGGGCTCGAAGCCGTCAGCGTCCTCGGCGTCGCTGGAGAAGCGCATGAAGATGGTGTCTCAGGGCATCAGCCAGCGCTTCCGGCTGTCACGGGACAAGAAGGTGGCCAAGTCCCTGGCGGTCATCGTGAGCATCTTCGGGCTCTGCTGGGCCCCGTACACGCTGCTCATGATCATCCGGGCCGCCTGCCACGGCCACTGCGTCCCTGACTTCTGGTACGAGACGTCTTTCTGGCTCCTGTGGGCCAACTCGGCCGTCAACCCCGTGCTCTACCCGCTGTGCCACTACAGCTTCCGCCGGGCCTTCACCAAGCTGCTCTGTCCCCAGCGGCTCAAGATCCAGCCTCACGGCTCCCTGGAGCAGTGCTGGAAGTGAGCAGGGCGCCGCCCGGCCGCCCGCAGCCTCTCCGGCTCGGCTGTCACCGTCTGGCCGCACGCTGGGGTCCGCCTCCAGTGCCACGGCAACCCCCAGAGAGTATTTGCTGCGTGGTGGAGGTGGTCTGCTGGGCTGGCCGGGGGGGCCCCGACTGGCCAAACGGGGGTCCGCCCTGCTGCCTGCCGCGCGACTCCAGCCCAGCAAGGCCACACGAGGCTCCCAGCCGTGCTGCCCGCCCACGGGCACTGTGATGGCTGGGGGAGTCAGCCCTGTGTGCGTTACTGGTTCGTGTTCTGCTTCCCAGAGCCACTGCTTAGTGCTTGGCGCGTGCCCCGGCCCCCGAGCCCGCACACACCCGCACACCGCCCCCTCCCCGGGCACGCCTGGACACTGCCCTTGCTGCCCCCATGTCTCGCTCAAGCCCAGGGCCTGCCTCCTCCTTCCCTCCCCTCGCTCCGTCCCCGGAAGTGTCAAGTGGTCCCAGGACCTCGAAGTTGTTTCCTGCTTTTCCATTCCGGGCGTTTTCGGGAAGACGGAGACGAAAACACGTCTGTGAACTTGATGTTCCTCGGCTGTTTAATCAAGAGGCGCTCGGGGCTGGATTGGCAGGTGTGGGCTCCCACGCCCTCCTCCCTCTGCGCGGCGCTTCTGGCTGAGCTGTGCCAGCTGCTTCTGCCCGCCCCACCCCCGGCTCGGGACAGCGGTCCCCCGACAGCGGCTCTGAGCGCAGCCGGAGCAGGGTGCCTGCGCTGCCCCCTCTGCTCGGCCAGGACCGCCTGAGGCCACCCGCTGGGAGGGTCCCGAGGCTCGCGGGGGACAGCAGGAGGAGCTCGGGCCGGGGTTGCCGGGGCGGGGCTGCTTTGCTGCGTCCTGTGCGCCTGCGTGAGCGTGCATGCCCGCTGTCTGCACACTGTGAGGTCATATTAAAGTGTATTTTTTTATTGGTGCTGATTCCTGAGGACGTTGTGTGAGGGGCTCTGGGGGGTCAGGGATCCGGAGAGAGAGGCACAAGTCTCCCAAGCCTGGGACAGTGGGGCCCGGAGCCTGCCCTGCCCTTCCGTCCAGAGTCCAGCCCTCATGAGGGCCCCGCCACGGCCCCTCCCTCCCCAGGCGCTGGGAGCCTTGCCCTAGGACAGGGCGCCCATCTTTCTTGGCCACGGGCCCAGCCATGACTTTCTGCAGGGGGGGTGGGCTCAGGATCTAGGTCACATCCAAGAACCCCAGGGAGTGCGGGGGAGGGGCAGCAGAGGGGCTGTGGGGGCTGAGGAGCCTGGGCTAAGGCCTGGAGGTGGGGCTCAGGGCGCAGAGGGACACGCGGAAGGGGCTCGGGGGTCGCATGGACAGCGCTCTGCCCGGCCGCGCCCGCCACCATGCCAGCAAGCAGTCCCGAGCGTGAGGCAGACGCCGTCTGCGCCAGGACATCCCTACCAGGTCTGCAGAGGCCGCAGGCGGGCCGGGGCGGGGCTGTGGCCCTCCTCCGGAAGCCCCCTGCAGCCCCTGGGGGCCCTCGGCCGCCCACGCAGTCTCTCCTGACCTCGGCCTCATTCCACCCTCAGTCGGGAGCCGCCGGTGCCAGTTGCCAGTCGGTCAGCTCAGCGCAAAACCTGTCCTCCTCCCGCCCCCGCAGCTCCCTGCGCTTGCGTTCTCCAAACTCCCTGGAGAACTTCCTGCCCCCCCCCCCGCCAGCCCTGCCCCCACCCCAGCTCTCTGGCCTCCCTCTGGGATTCTGACCCTGCCCTTCCTGTTTGGAAACCCCTTGGGGGGGGGGGCGAGCCCAGGGATGCTGGGGCCTGCACACCCCAGGCCCCAGGGCTGGGCGCTGTCCGGTGGGCAGCCTCCCCTGCACCTCACCTCTGTGGCTCCTGCCACAGGCTGGCTGTTGTCCAACCCTCCGGGCTCACGCCACGGGGCCGGACCCCAGCTCACGCCCTGCGTCCTGAGCCGTCTGGGAAGGACAAAGCAGTGTTCTCCGCTGCGCTGGGCGCCTCCGCACTGACAGCGCAGCCGGGCCCCGGCTCCCCTCCGCCCGGCCCTGCTAAGTGGCCACAAATTGGTGGATAAAAGCGCAGGCTTTCAAGCAATTTTGCCTTCAATCTCGGGAAACGGCCGCTCCCTGGAGCTCCTGTGCGGGGACGGAGTGTGGCGGGCGGGGCGGGGTGGCAGCTGCCAACACACGCCGAGGGGCCTCTCTTAGGGGTCGGGGCCGCACCCCTGCCTGGGGGTGTCCCGGAGCCCCTGCTGTGTGCCAGGCACCAGGGCGGGCACAGGGCTGCAGTGGGGCAGCACGGACCTGGGCTCTGAGACGCCAGCAGGGGACAGACTCAAAGGATGTGGCAGGGCCCAGGGCACCGGGCGCTGCCCCGGAGTGCGTGAACAGCTGGCCACCCGTCAGCTCTCCTGGGGCAGGGGCAGCCCTCAAGGGACAGGGCTCGGGGCCAGGCGGGACCTGCAGGCTCCTCCCCACTGGGCCCCTCTGGGTGTCTGGCTGGCTGCCTCTCCCACTGTGGCACTGGCCCTGAGGGTGCCCCCAGGGACAGTTCCTGGGCACAGGCAGGGTGAGGACGAAGGCCTGAAGCTCCCACAGCACCGAGCAGACAGCTCCACCTCCACCTTTCTGGGGAGCCGGGACCACAGGGGGAGGAGCCCCGAGACACGGCTGCCCGGCCCCCAGCTCTCTGTGGCCCCGTCTGACCCTGGCGCTCGTGGCCGGGCACGGGGAGCGTGAAGGCACCCCCACCAGCAGTTGCCGGCTCCGTCTCAGCGCCGGCCCAGGAGGGCGAGCTTCGCCGAGGCCGCTCGGAGGCCCCTTCTGCAGGCCGGACCCGCCTGTGGTCGCACAGTCCGCATCCGGGGAGGGCGGGCGCCAGGACTGGAAGAGCCCACAGTCTTTCCACCCGTCACACCCGGCCCCGGCACTCACTGTGTGCTGGGCACCGTGGGCACCTGTGGGGTCTCAGAGCAGAGTGGGGTCTCAGGACCAGGCCCAGCCCCGTTGCTCCTGACGTGAGCACAAGAGTCCCGGCTGCCTGTCCCCCACCACACCGGAGAAGCAGACCCCCCAACCCCTGCTGTCAGCGATGTGGGGGAGAGGAGGGTAGGGAGGCAGGGTGGGCTGTGGGCCCCCGCCCCCGGGTGGCAGGAAGTGCTTGGAGGGGAAACTGAGGCCCGGGGTTGGGTGCTGCCCATCACGTCTGCACGAGGCTCGGATGGGACCCGGCAGCCTCAGGGGATGTCCAGCCTTGTCCCCTTTCCATCCCGTGGGCAGGACGCGCCTTCCTTCACAGAACGGGCTGGGCTGTGGCCCAACGGGGGACGCCGGGTAGCTGTCCCTGAGGTGGCCTCTGCTGGACCCCCAGTGCCAGGTGGCACGGGCTCCCCTGCCTGGCCCTGTGGGTGGGAAGTGGCTCCGCCTTTGCCAGCTGCTGCTGCTGCTGACGGACAGCGCCGCGGTGCTGACTCGTCATTAAGTGCTTGGTCCCGCCTTCCGGCAGGAAGGACTGACAAGGCTGACAAGGCTGGGGGAGGTCCCTGCTGCTTGGGGTCTGCAGGGTCGCTTCCCCCCACCCTGCTTCCCTTCTCCGCAGTGGGAATGAGCAACGGTGCCACCCCCAGCGGTGACCTTGGGCAGGCCCCTCAGCCCCTGGGGACCAAACAGCCCCTCCCTCCCAGAGTCGGGGAGGACAGAGGGACGAAGCCTCGCAGGCCTGTGGCATTCGCAGGGCCTGGATGTCCAGGGCCCTGGGAAAGGGCCTGAGCTCCTCTCGAGGACGCAGAAGGGTCAAACGTCAGGCTGGACCCAGCAGGGCCAGGGCCGCGCTGGCCATGAGGCTCCGACTGTGTTCCAGCGACAGGAACAGGCTGGGCACTTCTCTCTGCTGAACTCGGTGCTGGAACGGGGGGCTCTGCCGTTCCCACTTCATGGCTGGGGAGCCGAGGCGGCCCGGCGGTCTCTCTCCCACGTCCACCACCCTGGGCCCTGGCTCAGGAGACGCCGACCCCTCCCCTCCTCCTCCAGGGTGGACACGGCTGCCAGGCCTGCCGGTCAGAGTCGCCACGATGGGTTTGATTCAGCACCCATACCCCTGTCCAGCTGCAGCTGCCAGCCGGCAGCCCCAGGGCTGTCCCCGCCAAGGCCACGGGCAGGTGAGGGCCCACCTGGTGCAGAGGGAAGCCAGCCGAGAGCGGGGAAGGCCTCCTTGCCAGGGCTGGCCCTGCGTCTTGGCTCCACAGCTCACCAGTCCTCCTTCCTTCCCCACACTGGCGCAGCGTGTGGAGTGTCCGTGGTGGGAGTCTTATCCAGACCAGCTTCTCTCTGCCGCCGGGGAGGACCAGTCACATGCCCGGGGAGGCACCGGCTTTGGATTTATTAAAAATGGGGAGTGAGTTAATTATTCAGCAAATAATCGTGACTTGTTTATAGCAGCTGTGGTTATGAGAGCAACGCGGTCTTTACGATTTGTAATCAATTAACGGAGAGGCAGAGATTTCAAGATAAAGAGGGAAGAGCCACGGTGACTCGCTCACCAAGCACTCACAACGGTCCCCGTCAGGGCCAAGGCCGGAGCCGGGAACCCCGTCCAGCTCTCCTACGTCTCAGCCTTGCAGGGCCCGCCCCAGTGGGAACTGGAGTCAGGAGCAGGGGCAGCGGACGCAGGCGCCCCGAGGCGGGCGCGGAGGTCTCCCCTTGAGGCCAGCGCCCCCCCGAGCAGTCTGCAGCTGGGGGCGGAAAGGTGACCTCCTGCCCGTCCAGAGGGGGCCACGAGGGGACCTCCGCCAGGGAGACCGCCTTGGCCTTGGGGGTGCGGGTGAGCAGAGGGGCTGCTCAAGAGAGGGGAAGGAAAGGGGAGCTACAGAAGGGGCGGCACAATGGAGGGGGACGGCGAGGCGGGCGGCACCTTCAAGCCTCTGTGGTGCGCGGTCTCTGCTGGGCGCCCCGCTGGTGCCAAGGCACCAGGGCCAGCAGCCAGCAGCCTGCCCCTGCCCTCTGCCCTGCCAGGAGCTGACGTGGCGCCTGGACGGCCTCTGCTCCCCGCTGTGTCCACTCTGACGTGTGGTGGACCCCTCTGGGGAGGAGGGAGACGGACACTTCAACACAGGGCCATCCTGAAACCTGACGCGGTGACAGGACATCTCCCGGGGCTTCTGCGACCTCACAGCCACATCTTTCCAGCTGCGAGCCAGCGCCTCTGTCTGAGCTCCGGGCAGGGCGCCCCGGCGGCCACGAGGGTGTTTCCAGGCCCTTCTAGAACTCCCCCTCCACCTGCGCTGGGCTCCAGACACCCTCCGAGGGGCCCTGTGGGCAGGCACTGGGCCAGGCCCACGTCGGACTCCCCAGGGCTCAGAGCCCCATGTCCCACGCCCCCGACCCAGGCTCAGGCTACCATCTCAGAAGGCAGGCTCCTGTGGCCACCTCGCGTGTACGCGGGCAGGGAGGGAACGGGGGAGGGGCCGCCTCGGCCGCCCCAGGGTCACTTAGGCAGGGCTGGGGACTAACGGGGTTTTCCCACCACTGCTCCCACAGCTGTGCACCTGTGCCAGCTCCTGTGCGGAGCTGGCTGGAAAAGGTCCCAGTGAGTGTGGTGGCCGAGGAC
The DNA here is from genome assembly GCA_015711505.1 of Sylvilagus bachmani. Lineage (NCBI taxonomy): Eukaryota > Metazoa > Chordata > Mammalia > Lagomorpha > Leporidae > Sylvilagus > Sylvilagus bachmani. Next base: position 110,414,130 of record CM027394.1, on the reverse strand, counting down.
CTGGCGGGGCAGTGGGAGCCCAGCCTCAGGCCCCTCCCTCCCTGGCTGCCCCCTGGCCTCAGGGCCTGCCTCCGGAGCAGGAGGCAGGGGAGGCTGTGGTGGGCAGTGCCCGGCTGGGGCAGGGAAGTTGGTGCCCACCAAGGCCCTGTTCTGCTGCCCCCACTGTACAGATGAGAAAAGTGAGGCCGGGGAGTGACTGACACTCCCGCCCTCCCCAACCACGTCCGCCCATCCCATCTGGGAGAGGTGCATGCAGGCCACAGCGCGACAGGAAGGGGTCCTGGACCCACCGGCTTCTCAGAGAGGTCTTCCCCTCAGGAGGCGGATGACCTCCGAGGACGGTGTCACACGGCCCTGTCCCAGCACCCACTGCTCCACCCCACGGGGGCCGCCCACAAGTTCAGTGCCACGGGCTGTCGGGTCACTGGGCTGCATCCCGGAGGCCATGGGTTGTGCCACGGGAGACCTGGGAGAAGCTCCAGGCTCCTGGCTTCAGACTGGCCCAGCTCCAGCCCGTGTGGCCATTTGGGAAGTGAACCAGCAGAAGGAAGATCTTTCTCTTTCAATAATAAATAAATCTTTATTTACTTATTTACTTGAAAGGTAGAGAAATGGAGGGAGGAGAGACAGAGAGAGATCTTCCCTCTGCTGTTCATTCCCCAGGCTGCACTGGCCAGGTCTGGCACGGGCTGAAGCCAGGAGCCAGGACTCCATCCAGGTCTCCCCCGGGGTGGCAGGGCCCAAGGACTTGAGCCCTCTGCTTCCTCCCCAGCCCGTCAGCAGAAGGATGGACAGGAAGTGGAGTAGCTGGGACTCGAGGTGGCACTCCAATCCAGGATTCTGATGTGCAAAGTGTGGCTTAACCCTCTGAACCACACTGCTGGTCCCTGTGGCAAAATCTTAAATTTGTCTCTTTTTTTAAATATAAATTATTTATTTATTTATTTGAGAGGCAGAGTTACAGAGGGAGAGACAGAGAGAGAGGTCTTCCATCCGCTGGTTCACCAGCAACGGCCGGAGCTGAGGTGGGCCAGTCTGCAGCCAGGAGCCAGGAGTGCAGGGTCCAAGGTCTTGGGCCATCTTGTACTGCTCTCCCAGGCCACAGCAGAGAGCTGGATCAGAAGAGGAACAAGACGGAAACCAGTGCCCATATAGGGTGCGGGTGCTGCAGGGGGAGGCTTACCCGACTGCCCCAGCGCCGGCGCCAGTCTCTTTACCGTAACATGTGCAGGTTAGGTGTGCAGCTGGCTGGCACACAGTTCATTCATACTGCTGAACCACCGTCTCCCTGCAGAACGTCCTCACCTTCCCAACACCTGTAACCATGACACACACTCCACGGGACGTCACCAGGGGAGACGCGCAGCACCACCAAGGCGAGGACCCCGTGTGCTGCCTCTGCGGCCATGCCACCTCCGTTCCTCTGTCCTAAAGTCCCCGATGACGGCGCACCTGTCCACTGCCTTGGACCCCAGCCACGCAAGGAGGCGGCCTAAGCACAGTCAGTGGCAGGCGGTCTCCTCTCCGGCCAGACTCCCTTGTGGCCCACGGGTGCTCTGTGCATCCCGAGCTGGTTCCCCTCGCTCTGAGCAGGGTCCTGCAGCCTGCTGGGCGCCCCGCTGACTGGACAAGGCGCGTCCTGCCCTCACAAGCTAAGGGTCCAGCTTGAGACCCCGGCAGGGCCTCGGGTGTGGGTGTTGCTTTTGGCTACCCGAAGAGGGGTGGGGTTCATGGGGGCCTTGGAAGGGCACTGAGGCCACAGGGACCCCAACATAAAGGCCTCAGTGCGGGCTGTGTCCTTAGAGAGGCGGTGGCATGGCAGGGGTGGGGGAGGGTGGGCTCTGCTCCAGAAGAGGGGGAGGTGGAGGTGACGACATCGTCTCTGGCTGAAGGGGTCCGAGGGCAGAGCAGGTGCGCTGCCGTGGATGTGGCGCCACCCTGTTCTGTGCCTGCTACAGGACACGGGACGCCACGGTCTGAGGGGTGCCATGCGGGGTGCAATAACGTGCCCCCAAGTGACGGCCACGCGGCCTTACGTGGAAAGTACGTCTTTGTAGTTGGCCCAGGATCCCGAGGTGAGGTCGTCCTGGATGCAGAGCGGGCTCAGCCCAACTGGCGTCCTCAGGACAGGAAGCACAGGGGGTCAGGCTGCTGCTTGCGACGCTGGCGCCCCGTATCGGAGCCCTGGTTGAGTGCTGGCTGCTCCATTTCCAGTCCAGCTCCCTGCTAATGAGCCGGGCGAGCAGTGGGGGATGGATCCGCGTGGGAGGCCTGGATTGAGCGCCTGGCTCCTGGCTCCGACCTGCACCAGTCTGTGGTCGCAGCCATTTGTGGAGTGAACCAGCAGGTGGGAGGCACCTGTGTCGTTTCCTGTCAAATAGACAGGAGGACCTGGGGACACACAGGAAGCCACAGGAGGGCTGAGGCTGGCGCGATGCAGACATAGCCACGGGGTGCTGGAGCCCCCCAGGAGCTGCAAGGACCAGGAGGGGCCTCCCTAGAGTCTGCAGAGCGGGGAAGGCCCTTCCCACACATGGACCTCAGGACCCTCCATCTGCAGCACTAGCCCTAGGAACCTGGACATCCCGCGTGGCACCCAGGGGCCCTGGCTTCTGAAGAGGGGCAGGGGCAGGCACCACCCCGCGGCCGCAGAGCGCCTGGGATCCCTGGGCAGGAGCTGGGCACCCTCTGGGCCACTCTGGGGATCAGCACTTCGTGTCTGGCTGAACAAGCACGCTGGGACTCATGTGCCTAACACTCCCAACAGGGCAGTCCAGACCCAGGACCAGCGCCAGCGCCAGCACCACCCCCTGCACAGCCACTGCGCTGGTGCACGAGCTCGGCTGCGCGCCACACTGCATCTCGGTGGTCTTCACCCCCACCCGGAGTCCAGCCAGGTCTGGGTCATCTGCTGGACGCCGTGGGGCCCAGAGAGCAGAGTGGAAGCTGCGTGACCCCTGGAGGCGTAGGCAAGGCCGCCCTGTTGTCAGGGCTGCCCAGGGAAGCCCCGCAGGAAGCCGGGAGAGCAGCCCGGAGCTGAAGCCACCGCTGTGCACCCGGTGGTCCACGCTTTGAGCTTGCTAGAACCCAGCGGAACATTTTCTTGGCATCTGCCCCTTGGTTTCCCAGGCCTCTGAAAGCCCTGGCCGCCGGTGACACCACCTGTTCCTATGTGACAAAGGAGCAGCACGGGAGAGGCGCACACGGCTGCGGGTCAGGCCTGGCCCCCTGCACCCGGGGAGCTTTGCAGGAGGGGTGCCAGGTCTGGGGGTGCATCAGGCCCACACGCTGGGCGCTACAGGGAAACCTTGCGTCCTGAAGCTCGGGCCCCATCTGCCCCACAATGGTGGCGGTCAGTGACAGGAAGCCCACCAAGCAGCACCGGGGAAGAGACCCCATCTCTGGATGGCCTCCGGGATGAAGGGAGGCTGAGCATGGACGGTGCGCCGGTCGGGAGGGCAGAGGGAGCGGGGTGACAAACACCAAGGCACAGAGGGAACTGAGCAAGTCCACGGGGCCAGCCCCCACCGCCTGCAGTGTCCAGGCACAAGGCCTGGCCAGCACGCAGGGGCCGGCGTGGGAAAGCCGAGCCCTCGGCCCACCCGCTAGGCGTCGGCCAGCAGCAGCTGACTGAAGGCAGCCATGGTGGTTTCAGCAGAGGCCAGTGTTCACAGGAATGGCCAGAGAGGGCAGCGGGGCGGGCAGGCCGCAGGCACCGGGGCTGTGCTCGGAGGTGCTCGCGGCACCTGCCTGAGAGGCAGTTTGAAGGAACCTGGACGCACTCACAAGCGGCCACCAGCCCCTTTCAGCCACTCACTTCCCAGGCACCTTCTGTGTAGGGGGAGGATGCGGGGTGCAGCTGCGGGGGGAGACCCTGTCCCCGGGGAGCGGGGAGGGGCTTCCCCTGGGGCAATGCAGCAGCTGAGACTGTCCACTCACAGGAAGAGCCTGGGCGACAGGAAATGGACAAGGGCTTGGACGCAGTGGGTGGGGGAGGGGACCAACGCCTCACGGGGGTTCCTGGAGTTGTCGGTGGTGACGGCTGCCCCACCTGGTGAGTGTACTGACTGCCACTCAGGAGAGCCCCCCCCCCCGCCCACTGGTTCACTCCCCAAATGCCCACAAATGCCGGGGTGGGGCCAGGCTGAAGCTGGGAACTCAGGCCAGGCCTTCGTCACCTGCTGCCTCTCGGGTCTGCACCAGCAGGAAACTGGTCAGGAGCCGGGACTGGACTCGAACCCAGTACCGCAGTGAATGAACCGGGCTCGCTACCCACAGGCCCGGTGCCCGCTGCAGGAGCGGCAGACCTCCATTTACGGAGGAAACTACAGTGAAAACGTTGTTTCTCAACAAGACAGCGCCAGGGAACAGAGCTGGCTTCCCTTCCTGCACCGACAGCACCGGGGAGAGATCGGCCACATCTGAAACACGGCGAAGCTTCTGGGTGGCAGCCAGAGGCCCGGGGGTGGCGGCAGTGATGCGCTGCGCCTTCCACCCAAGAGGCCGGGCCAGAGCCGGGGAGGGAGGCGCCGAGCGTTCCCCTCCCCAGGGCTCGTGCTGGGGGGCCCAGGACACAGATGAAAGCCACGGACAATTAGGGCTCGCGGGCACGGTCTGACTACACGCTCATCTGTGGTAGCCTCAAAGAGACAGAAACAGATGCAAAGCCGTCCTGGCTTCTAGAACACGAGTGCCTTTGAAATTACACGACATTAAAGGGACGCTTCTGGTAAAAGGCCTCTCCCGCTCTGGCTGCACATCTGACGCAGGATCAAACTGGATCGCTGCTGAACGCCCAGGTGCAGGCTCACCACTCAAGGTCTGAGCTGCCTGGCTCGCCTGGGGACCCCGCGGCTAACCTCCCCCATGGCACCCGACTCCCCAGCGTTCCAGTCTGATCACCCTCCACTTCTGTCCGCCCCCCTCACTCGGTTTCTATCAGACCCCACCCCAACCCTCCTACACGCCGTGGGGCGGACCCTGCTCTACACGGAGACCCTGGGTGGGACTGAGACTTGGACCACGGGACAGACGGAGGCCACTTTCCAAACCTCGGCAGCTGTGAGGGGCACTTACAGGACTCGGCGCCGTCCGCCCCAGGCAGGAGGCCGCAGTGGCCTCCGGCAGGAGCAGGTAAGCTTGGTAAGTGCTTCCCCAGCTCTTTTCAAATCCTCACCCACGGAGCCGAGTGGAATTTCTCACCACACATCGCCCGAGCCGCGGGCTCCCCCAGGAACAGTGCCCGGAACCAAGGCTGCATCCCCTCCAGCAGGAAGCCGAGCTGGAAACCGCGTGTCCCTGGCTCGAATGTCGAGTGCACTCAGTAGTGAAGGCTCAGGCTGCGCTGACGCAACACAGAGTGGACGCAACAGGGGACGCTGAGGGAGGCATGGCAGCTGCCCGGGCCCCTCAGGGACACCAGTGCTCAGCCCTGCTATCCTGTGGGCTGCCGGGAAGCTGGGCAAACGCGACCCCACTGCAGACACAAAGGTTCACTCCTGGGTCCGGCCCTTGGCGCTGGCATCCCATGCAGGTGTTTCAGATCCAGGTCCCTGCGAACGCGCCAGGAGGAACTGCAGCACACGGCCCAGTGCCTGGGCCCTGCCGCCCGTGTGGGAGGCCAGGAAGGAGCTCCAGGCTCCCGGCTCCGACCCAGCCCAGCCAGCCCCAGCCACTGTGGCTACTTGGGAAGAACCAGTGGATGGATCATCTCCTTCTCCTGCTCTGTAACTCTGCCTTTCAAATAACCTAATAAATCTTTAAATAAATAAGTAAATAAAGGCCCGCCTCTGCAGCCAGCCGCTACCTGGAGACGCAGCGTCAGGAGCTGCGGCTCTGGCTCCGGCCTCTGGCTGGGCTGCTCGGCGGAGCTCGCCCATGGCGGGGGCAGGCACAGGGGGTCTTCCCCTCACTGGGGTGTTACTTAGCACACATCGGTCACTGTCAGCAAATCAGACTGCAGGGAGCAGACTGGGTGTCAGCCGCACGCAATGTTCTACCACCCAAGGGAATCCCCACCCTCCCGAGGGGCCCGCGCCGGGGGGTGGGGAGATGGAGAAGCATCAGCGGCTCCCACAGCTACAGGCACTTTCTTTCACACATCCAGTACCCAGATCACAACCGCCTGGCCGTGTGGCCCCTGCCCGGGCACCACGCGAGGGGCGGGCGGCTGCGCCCCAGCTCCGCCTCCCCATAGGCCTCGTGTAGCCCCTGCCTGGCTACCACCTGAGGGGCGGGCGGCCGCGCCCCAGCTCCGCCTGCTCGTGGGCCTCGTGCAGCTCCCTCAGGCGCAGCAGCAACTCCTCCAGGTTCTCCCCGGTCACTGCCGACAGGGCAATGACCTCCTGGCCCAGGTGGGCCCGCAGCTGGGGCAGCCTGGCTTTGGCATCGGGGAGATCGACCTTGTTGGCGACGATGGCGTGGGGCCGCTCGGACAGGCCTTCTTTGTACCTGTCAAGCTCGTGCCGTAAGTCCTCCACCTGAGTCCAGGGCTCTGGCAGGGAGAGGTCGACCAGGAACAGGAGGCAGTGGCAGCGCTCGATGTGTCTCAGGAAGGCAAGCCCCAGGCCCCTGTTGCAGTGGGCGCCCCTCACAATGCCGGGGATGTCGGCCACTGCGGGAGGAGAGCACGTGAGTCACGGCCACCGTAGGCCACTGCTGCCCTCCGCACAGGATCCTGGGAGGGAGACTGGAGCCCACCTGTGGCCAGACCGGCTGCACTCGGCCTCGCCTTGGCAAGAGGCCTGCAGAGCCGAGGCTGTGCGTCACAGGCCGACGGTGTGCTGTCTGCGTGACAGGCACGGGGGCCAATCAACCCGATAGCGAGTATTTAACACGCTCCTCTGGCTTCAAAAACGATTCCAGAGAGGGGAAACCGGCTTCCTGTGCTCTGTTATAAGGGGGTCACCAACCGAAACGGCGGCGGACACTTCGCAAACACCCAGTGCCGTGCAAACAACCTACTGCGGGCTGGCCATTTTCAACAGGTCCACTATCTTCTAGAAAAAAGTCGTCCTTTCTCAGAACGGTACCGGGGAAGCTTTCTAACTGCATGTTGTCTACACGACTGACGCCGCCGTGTCCCCAGATGACAGGGAGGACAACGCACAGGGAGGGCCATGCCCGGGCTGGGGATTCAAACCCCGGCTCCTCGGCCGGAACCAGCGGACGACGGGTGGGACTCTGATCTGGAGAAGGGACACTCACTAACATCGTTCCAGTCAGGAAGACACTGCTGCATTTTAAACAAGAGCTGAGTCTCGGGGCCTCACGGTTTCTCTGCACCTTGGACAGAGGTCAGAGCGCTACCTGCTATCCGGAGGTGGCCCTCGTAGTGGACGATACCGACGTGGGGATTCAGGGTCGTGAACGGGTAGGAGGCCACGGCGGGCCTGGCATTCGAGATGGCTCGGAGGAGCGAGGACTTTCCAGCGTTGGGGAATCCAACCTGGAAGACAAGTGAGGACCGGCACAGGCTCAGTGGAGGGGACTTCAGGCCGCGGGGTCTGCAACGGGCCGGGCCCTGAAGACAGCATGTGCGCGGGCCAAGTTAGGGGACACTAACTGGACAAAGGCACGACTTCCAGGCCTGCAGGCCTCCTCGTCCAGGGTGTGCGTGATGACGGCCACTCACCAACCCGGCGTGGGCCATGGCCTTGAGCTCCAGGTGGAGAACCCGCTCCTGACCCGGCTGTCCGGGGGTGCAGGTCACCGGGGCGCGGTTGTCGTTGGCCAGGAAGAAGCGGTTGCCTTTGCCTCCGGCCCCGCCGAGCGCAGCGACGTACTCATCGCCCGGACGACACAGGTCCGCCACGACTTGACCGCCCTCCTTCACCAAGGTGCCCACGGGGACCTGAAAGCAGCGGTTTCGGGGCTCAGTCCTAGGGCAGCAGGTGAAGACCGTCTCGGCCAATCGAGCCCGAAGGGAAGGGAAGCAGGGAGCAGCCCTGGTGCGGCCATGCAGGTGCAGGGGCAGGGGCAGGCGCAGGGGCAGGCGCAGGCGCAGGGGCAGGGGCAGGGGCAGGGGCAGGGGCTGGGGCAGGGGCAGGGGCAGGCGCAGGGGCAGGGGCAGGCGCAGGCACCGTCTGCCCTCACGGCCACAGAGTAAGGAAAAGGTCTCGGCCTCGTGGAATTTGATGCGCCGGTCACACACCCCTCCAACCACACAAAAGGCTTTTCAAGTTGTGTTCCTAACACACAGGGCAAACGGAAGCCTCTGGAAAACCAGCGCATCCAGGAGTAAACCCTCCGCACGGGGAGACGCCCTGTGGGGCCTCTTGGGCAGAGGCCGCAGGAGGCCCGTGCTCTGTGGCTCACCTTCCTCCTCACGGGCCACCATGTCACGGTCTGTGACGCTGTCGGACCCACGTGGCAGCAGCACGTGTCCGGGAGACCCTTCGGGGTCTGCCTCACAGGGGCCAGAACTGCTCCCCACCTGTCCATCTGCCCCCCTCTCTCACGCTCGAAGTCACAGGGGCCCTCTGCGTCAGCCCATGGGCCCCGGGAGCTGGACGGCCTGCAAGAGGGACAGTGCGGCTCGAGCAGCCGCGGCTCACCCGGACATAGAGGACGGCACCACCTCGCCCAGAGCAGTTTTTGCTGCCGCCGTCTTCCCCGCTGAAGCCCTGGTACTGCGACAGCACCGACGACAGGGACTTGACCTGCTGGTCAACTAAGATCAGAGCAAGTTACGAATGGTAAGAACGTGTGCGGGACACGGCCTGAGGTCCCAGCACAAGCGACCAGGCTGGCGGCAGGACGGGCAAGGCCGATCCTCGCCCTCCTCTAACATCCTGCCACTGAGGGTCTGCAGCCACAGCCCAGCATCAGAAGGCCCCGCATGCGCCTCTGCTCCTGACCTCCCCCAGCTGCACGGACAGGGAGGCCCTGCCTTCAGCACCCACCACTGTCCTGACGTTCAGGGGCACGAACCAGGGCTACCCACACACATGCATAGGGTAAGGACCTCCACAGGACCCCTCCCTGGCGGCCCCTGCCCCTCCCGAGCTCCCGGGCACATGCCTCTCAGGATGACGTGGCCGCCGCTGCCTCCGTCCCCGCCGTCGGGGCCTCCGAACTCCTTGCGGGGCTCGCTGTGGAAGCAGCTCGCTCCGGAGCCTCCATTTCCTCCACGGACGAGCACTCGCCGATGGTCCACAAAGTGCCTTTTCTACGAGAGCACACGCATCCCACACGGTCAGCAATGCTCCGGGACCTTCCCGGAGGCCCAGGGTCCAGTGGAAATGCACCTGTTCTACCTGTGACAGGCTAACAAAGCTGGACAGTGCTGATACCAATACTGCTCCTCTCCTAAAATCCAAAGACAGAAACCAGCTCCCACAGTGAACCAGCATTTGTAGGGCAACGCAAACCAATGCACACAAGAACGCCTTCCAAAGGAGCTGGGGCGGGCTTCTGGCTTGGCTGTCAAGATGCCCAAGCCCATAGCACGGTGCTGGGGGTCGAGTCCCTGCCCCGTCCCCCATTCGAGCTCCTGCTAGTGAAGACCCTGGGAGCAGCAGCTGGGTGGCAGCCGCCCGTGCAGGAGATCTGGATTGAGTTCCTGACTGCTGATTTTTAAGCCATTGTGGGTGTCTGGGGAGTAAACAGTGGATGAGAACTCTCTCTCAGGTAAATGAAAAATAAGGAAATAAAGAAAAGTTTCTAAGAGATAAAATATTCTCCAAATATAAGATATTTTTCTAGCTTTTAAAAACACAAGCACAGGGCCAGTGCTGTGGTGTAGTGGGTAAAGCCACTGCCTGCAGTGCCGGAATCCCATATGGGTGCTGGTTCAAGTCCTGGCTGCTCACTTCCGATCCAACTCTGCTGTGGCCTAGGGAAGCCACACCCACGTGGGAGACCCGGAAGAAGCTCCTGGCTCCTGGCTTCGGATCAGCACAGCTCCAACTGCTGTGGCCACTTGGGAAGTGACCCAGTGGATGGGAGACCTCCCTCTCTCTGTGACTGTCTTTCAGATAAATAAAATAAATCTACACACACACACACACGCTACTAAAGGAACAGGTCTTCAGTGGTAGGAAGTTCTAGGGGAGGGAGGTGCCATCTCTCTGGGACACTCCCAGGCTTGCTCTGCAGGGGCTCCTGTGCCCTGAGCTCGTCACCTGACAGCAGGCACCCCCTCAGCCCCTAAGGGAGGTGCAGTGCAGCTAAGCAGAACAGACAAGGTCAGAATTAGTACCTATGAGCTCATCCACACAGGAAGCTCAGCTGCCCAGGCCCCAGGCGCCCAGGGTGTGCCACAGAAGCCACACCCTGCAGCCCCACAATACCCAGGCCATCCACGGTCCCGGGCAGGCCCAGGACACCGGCATTTCTATCCAGTACTCTATGACGGTTTTTGTTATTTTTAAAGAAAATACACAAAATTTAAGATTCTCTGGCACCACCACGTGGAAAAACCATGAATTACTACTTTAAAACCTCAGTGTGCGGCCTCGCTACAAGGAAGATCCAACTACAGACTCAGGGGTGCCGCTCCGGGGGAGAGAAGGTTGAGCAGGGGCCAGCTGCTCGGGCGCACGGCCTGACCGCCCAGCCGCGTCTCCCCTGCTGCCCCGCCCGCAGCAGCAGGCGCAGGCATGCACAGAGCCAGGCTCTGGAATGGACTCCGGTCGTCTGTGTTTTAAAGGGATTGGTGAGCAGAACAAGAAAAACCTGAAAGGCTGCAAGAGCTGTGACGCCTCAGGTAAGAAATACACATGCCCACTAGCGAGCACTCGGCACTCAGCAGCCCAAGGGGGAGCCTGTCCAGACCCACGATGCCCCGGTCCCCCAAGTGCGCTGCTCAGCACTAGGCGTCCGGGCGTCCCCTCATCGCCCACACACTGCATGTGGCCCTCCGGCCGCCTCATTGGGACACACGCACGCAGGACGAAGAGCACGCAGACACCCTGCCCTTCCAGGAGGGAACACGCAGCCGCTCCAGCCCAGGTCTCACCAATTTCTTCTCAGAGAGCAGCTTCTTTCTGGGGGGCTCCTGGTGCTGGCTGCAGGCTGCAGAGCCGAGGGAGAGGGGCCTGGGAGACACCTGCTGAGGGAGGCACGGTCTGGACGGGCGGCTAGGCTGTGTGGATGGAGCGCAACGCCCCACGCTTTCCAACGCGGTCCGAGATCTTGCCGAAAAAAGCCTCAGAGGCACCATGGCCCCTGAAAATCAAGACAAGACACTGGTTGGAGCCTGAGCTGCAGTGAAGCCGCGGAAGCTGCACGGACGCACGTCTAACAGAGCAATGAATTGGATTGTTTTTCCTTAAGACTTTGTTTATTTGAGAGGCAGAGTTGGGGGGTGGGGGGAGAGTGTCTTCCAATCTACTGGTTCACTCCCCAGATGGCTGCAATGGCTGGAGCTGGGCCGATCCAAAGCCAGGAGCCAGGAGCTTCTTCCAGGTCTCCCATGCAGGTGCAGGACCCAAGGACTTGGGCCATCTTCTACTGTTCTCCCAGGCCACAGCAGGGAGCTGGATCAGAAGTGGAGCAGCCAGGTCTCGAACCACACCCATATGGGCTGCCGGCGCTGCAGGCGGAGGCTTAGCCTACCACGCCACAGCACTGGCCCCATGAATGACTTTCTCAAAGCAAAGCGTGTGGTATCCTGGGAGCCCGCCTGCTCCCTGGGGCAGGATCTGTGTACAAGAATTCAGCCATGAAACGTCTTGAAACATGGACACACCCTCACGAAACACCAGGATCTGCTCAGGAAATCTGAACCTTCGGTCAACACGGAAACACCGCCTCCCTCCCACGCTACCCTGGGTGATGTCTGTGCTGCAGCCATGCCTGGCACACCGGCGCACACACACCAGCACTGTGCTCCCGGGCTCCCCCGTGCCGGGGGGGCGAGCACGTGCCCGGCCGTCAGGTGGGGACAGTGAGAATTCTCTCCCGGTCTCTGCCCCAGACTTCCTGAGCGACGAGCCCAATCAACAGTGTCTGACACGGAGTCATCAATCCACCAGCGTTTCCTGAGGGACAGAGGGAGAGAGACATCTTCTGTTCCACCGGGGCGACTCCGAGCAGCCCCCAGACAGCCTCCCGTCGAGGGCAGCTCACCAGAGAGGCCGAGGCCGAGTTACAAGTGCGGGACTTTCACCCCCACCAGGCAGGCAGAGGACAGGGACACCACGCGCACAGCTGACCACCTCCGGCAGGGAAGGCTCCTACAAACCCAGGACTCTGGGACTTGCACGGAGGGTGGTGCCGCCCCTGCACGAGGCCTGGTGCCACGCAGCCCCTCCTCTGTACCCTCTGCCAGCAGCTGGGGGACAGTGTCTTCCTGCATGCCGACGCTGCTACGGCACTGTCAAACCTGACAGGGCTGCGGCAGCGTCGGGGGTCGCCAGGCACAGCTGGCCTCTGTGGGGGCAAGTGTGGCTCCCGTGGCAGTCAGGATGAGCTGAGCTGTAGGACCCCCTCCGGCGTCCCTGCAGCCATGACACACGCGTGGGGTCAGCAGCTCTGTGGGCGCCACAGATCACAGTGAAGCGCCCCTTCCACCACGACTCGTGGTCACGGGGCCTCGCAGGTGCTGAGGGTCGAGAGGACGGCAGCGGGAGGAGGGGCCGCATTCCCATCGTGCACTCCCAGACGCCCCCGCCCTGCGTGCCCGACACAGGACACTCAGAGGCTCCCCGCTGTGAAGTCTGACACAGCTGTGCAGAGCGGACACGGATGCATGTATGCCGTTTAAAAGCCCGACCCAGGGAGGACAGAGCCTGCTGGCCCTCTGCAAGCACCCGTGGGTGCCCACTGCACACCCTCGCTCCTCCTGAAGAGGGAACGCTGTGGTGGTCGCCCGTGCAGCAAGGCGCTCAACAGCCTGCTAACTCTGAAGCGACTGCAGCCACAGAAAACGTTCGCCTTGAAAGTAACTAGGCCGCACCTCTTCCCCGCAGAACCTTCCCACAGACCCAGGTACTGAGGAGCCAGCCCACGGGTGCAGCGGGTGAAGCTGCTGCCTATGACACTGGCATCTGATATGGGCGCTGGTTCAAGTCCCTGCTGCTCCTCTTCCAGTCCAGCTCTCTGCTAATGACCCTGGGAAAGCAGGGGAGGACGGCCCGAGTGCTTGGGCCCTGCACCCATGGGAGACTTGGAAGAAGCTCTGGGCTCCTGTCAGGCCAAGCCCTAGCCATTGTGGCCATTTGGGGAGTGAACCAGTGGGTAGAAGACCTCTCTTCCTAACCCTTTCAAAGAAATAAAAATATCTAAAAAAAATCCCCAAAGCCCAGCCCACGCAGAGCCATGCCCGTGGGCTAGATGCACAAGGGTTGATCACACACAACGGAAGGGGTGGGGGGACTAAGGGGACCCTAAGGAGGGCGAGGTTTCCACACTTCTGGAGAACACACAGATCAACCCCCAGGAGACGAGAGGTCAGGTACAGAGACTGCAATCCCCAGAGCGACTACTAAAGCCAACAGAGAAGTTCAATGCAGAGGCAAAAAGTATTCGGATAAACAAGCCAGGAGGAAGAGTACAACACAGAACAGAGCCCGAGGGAGCGCGCGGGGAAGGAACGGTGGCACGGGACACCTGGACTCGACTACCCGAGGGATTCCACCATGATGCTTTTAAAATTCCAGTGGATCTCTCTCTCTCTGCCTTTCAAATCAATACTTTTTTTTAAAGGAGGGCTTGGTGTCGTGCAGCAGGCTAAACTACCGTCTGTAACGCCAGTATCCTTATGAGAGCTGGTTCAAGTCCTAGCTGCTCCTCTTCTGATCCAGCTCCCTGCTAATGCACCTGGGAAAGCAGTGGAGGACGGGCCAAGTGCTCGGGGCCCTGCACCTGCGTGGGAGACCTGGATGGAGCTCCTGGCTTCGGATTGGCGCAGCTCCAGCGGTTGAGGCCAACTGGGGAGTGAACCAGTGGATGGAAGACCTCTCTCTCTCTGTCTCTCCTTCTCTCTCTGTGTAACTCTTTCAAATAAATAAATAAATCTTAAAAAGAAAAAAAAAAAAAAACCCTGAGAATTGCGGGAAGAAGCAAATACAACTGACCACACAGGCAGGGGCAGGTGTCTGGCCTAGAACTGAGATGCCCACATCCCACTCTGGGGGCCTGGGCTGATCCCTGCTCTGGCTCCAGCTTCCTGCCACCCATGTGACCCCGGGACGGAGTTTCCAGCTGACCTGGGCCTTGGCTCAGTCTGTTGTGGGCATCTGTGGGCTCCCTCCCTGGCTCTGTGCCTCCACAGTCAATGCATGCATTAATTAATCAAAACAGGAAGAAATAAAACAAAATAGAAACAAAACCTGAACGAGACAGTCAACACCGACCTGACATTTCTAGAACAGTACAGCCGACAGCCACAGGATGGACAGTAACCCCGAGTCCCCAAGGAGGCCTGCATGCCATCAGAGTACAACCTCCACCCGCACGGAACGGAGTCCACGTCGACCGCTCCCTCTCTCGGAAACCTCAGGTATCTGGGAATCCGAGGCCTTCTTACAAGCAATCATTCGTCAAGTCAAGGGGCCGTGTGGCGCGGCAGGGGAAGCCGCCACCTGCGCTGTTACAGCCCGGCTGCTTGGGCGCCGGCCACCCCTGGGTGGAGTTCCAGGTCCTGGCTTTGTGCTGGGCCAACCCCAGCCACTGCGGCCATTTGAGGAGCGAACCAGTGGGTGGACAATCTAACTCTGCCTTTCAAATAAATAAATCTTTTTTAAAATAGGAGAAAATAGAAAATATTTTGAACTGAGTAACTAAAACACAGAACACAGAAATGATGGAATTCACCTAGAGTGGTGCTTGGAGACAGCAACAGTCTGAAAAGTTGTGTTCCTAAAGGCCCCTGGACCAAGGCTCAAGGCTCGAGGCTCCAAATCAAGAACCAGAGGGGCAGTGCTGGCTAGCAGGCCAGGCGGCTGCATCCCCGTGGGCGCCGTTTATGGAGCAACCAGAGGATGCTAACCCGCATGTCCCAGGGGAATGTCTAACCACCTCCTCCTCCCCCTCCTCCTGCCCCCCACGCCCGTGGGCTAGATGCACAAGCGTGTCTCTCTAACCCCGCACGTCCCCAGGTCTCTAACCCCGCACGTCCCGGGTGTCTAACCCCGCACGTCTCGGTGTCTAACCCCGCACGTGCCCGGGTGTCTCTCTAACCCCGCATGTCCCAGGTGTCTCTCTAACCCCGCACGTCCCCGGGTGTCTCTAACCCCGCACGTCCCCGGATGTCTCTCTAACCCCGCATGTCCCGGGTGTCTAACCCCGCACGTCCCCGGGTGTCTCTAACCCCGCACGTCCCCGGATGTCTCTCTAA
>CM027394.1:110366589-110398347 GCA_015711505.1 Sylvilagus bachmani | reverse complement strand
CCAGCTGCCGTGTCAGGTCTCAGCGTGAGCCCTCAGTGTGTGCACATGCGTGCCCGCTGCCGTGTCAGGTCTCAGCGTGAGCTCTCTGTGTGTGCACACGCGTGCCCACCTCTGTGTCAGGTCTCAGCGTGAGCCCTCAGTGTGTGCACACGCGTGCCCGCTGCCGTGTCAGGTCTCAGCGTGAGCCCTCAGTGTGTGCACATGCGTGCCCGCTGCCGTGTCAGGTCTCAGCGTGAGCTCTCTGTGTGTGCACACGTGTGCCCACCTCTGTGTCAGGTCCCAGCGTGAGCCCTCTGTGTGTGCACACGCGTGCCCACCTCTGTGTCAGGTCTCAGCGTGAGCCCTCTGTGTGTGCACACGCGTGCCTGCTGCCGTGTCAGGGCCCAGGGTCCTTACCCCCTTCGTAGTAGTGCTGCGTGGACTCCTCGAACGAGCGGTCATAGCTCTGCTCCGTGTAGGGCGACTGCTGGTAAGCGTAATCGCTGTGGCCTGCGAGACACCCATGGCCACCGTCAGCTCCTGTGCCCATGCCTGGGGTGAAGACGGAGCTGGACACGTGTCCATCTCCCCAGACTGACCACTCCCCGGCCTCAGGGCCCTCGGCCTCCCCTGGAAGCACAGGCATCCGTTTCCGCTCCTCGCTGTCTCCGGAGGCCGAGTCCCCGCGTGGAAGGAGGTGGAGTCCACCGGATGCCCGTTTGGTGTGGGCACTGGGGACCACCTCCCCTTCTCACCACACGTCCAGGAGGGGGCGCTGTGACCTCTGTCACGTGCAAGGGATGGCTCTGCCCGCCCAACCCCTGCCCTGTGGCTTGGCTGATGCCGTTTTCCCACCGGGCCCCTTTAAAGGCCACTGCCACCAACGAGCGGGCAGCTGAGGACGACAGGGACAGCGAGGAGCGGCTGCAGCCCCGGACGGTTCCCAGGGACCCCTGGGCTGGGGCTGCACCTCCCGGCCTCCCCTCCATCAGCTCTGGGAAGGGGGGCAGCATGTACCCATGCTTCTCTGCAGAGGACATGCACTGTCCACTCAGGCCAGCCCTCGGCCTGCCCCAAATGTGCTCCACAAAGGGGCGCGTCGTAGGCTCCGCTGGTGAGAAGTTGGGGACCGTTCCTCCCCTCCCCCACAACGTCCTGGGGGAAGCCAGGACGGTGTGGACACGGAGGGGGTGCAGGATGTCAGGGAGCACACACCAGCACGGCACACCCCAGGAGAAGCTGGGTCAGCATGGACCCTGCGCCCCAGAAGCCGGGTTGGTGGGGACCCTGTGCCCGGAGGAAGCTGGGACGGTGGGGACCCTGCACCCCAGGAGAAGCCGGGACGGTGGGGACCCTGAGCCCCAGGGGAAGCCGGGACGGTGGGGACCCTGAGCCCCAGGGGAAGCCAGGGTGGTAGGGACCCTGTGCCCCAGGGGAAGCCGGGACAGTGGGGACCCTGAGCCCCAGGGGAAGCCGGGTTGGCGGGGACCCTGTGCCCCAGGGGAAGCTGGGATGCCTGCATGCCTTGGGCGCCCTGGCTGGATGAGGGGCGGGCCTCACCGTCCGGGTAGTACTGCTGGCTCATGGGCTCCGAGGCGCCCTGGCTGTGGCTGTACTGCTCACTGTAGTACTCCTCCTGGCCCAGGTACTGCTGGGAAGAGCCTGCGGATGGGACGGGGACACTCAGGAGCCGGGAGCACCGTGCCCGAGCTCTCCGGACACAGAGACGTTCCTCACAGGCTCAGAAGCAGGGCCCAGGGCAGCTCTGCCCACAGAGCACCCCTTGGGGTCACCCCGGAGACGGGACCACCTGCAGCATAGCTCTTCACTCTCCTCCAACTCCCAGCCCTGAGAGGTGGCCCTCAGACTGCTCCCCCCACCCCCAGGAGCCCCCAGGGCACCGCAGCCCCTCCCCTGCTAATGTGGACAGACCCCCAGGGCTGCCCTTCCGGGGACCGCGGTTAGGGTCGGGGGCTCACAGGCGTTACCTTGCTGGGACGGCCGGTAGGGCGCCATGGGCCGCTGTCCCATCATGCCGCTCCCCTGGCCGCCTTGGCCCATCATGGCCATGGGTGACTGGCCCTGGTAGTGTTGGCTCCCGGCCTGCGCGGAGCTGTAGTGGGACGTGGCTGCAGGCTGATGCATCATGGAAACTGCACGCGTGACAGAGCCCAGGGTGACTCCAGGGAGCGGCCCCGCCCCTGCCCCCGCCCCCGCCCCTGAATCCGCCCCATGCCAGCACTCGGCCCCACTGCCGTGCGAGTCCGAGGCAGGGGCCGAGCTGCCGCCGGGGACGCCCACGTTGCCCCCGCCCAGTGGACAGCCTGAGCTGCTTCAGCCCTTCGGATGCCGCTTCCTGCTAGCCACGCCCTGGGAGGGAATGGACGACGCCCCGGTCCTTGGGTCCCCCCCCCAAGGACCCCGACTGACTCCCAGCCCCAGGCATCGTGGACACGTGAGGAATGCACCGTGCACGGAAAATTTCTCTTTTTCTAGTAAAATAACAGAGTTTTCAACGTGCTGGCGTCCAGCAGACAGGGCGAGAGACCCGGGGACGCACACGGCTCTGCCCGTTCCACGCCACAGACCCAAGTTCTGCTCGCCCCTGCCCGAGGCGGGTCTCAGGAGGAGCGGCCTGTCACTCTGGCCACCTCCGTGCCCCGTGGTCCTCTGCACTGGCCGGGGGCCGGCCTGTCCCTTCACGGCGCCTGCCCCAGAGTCCCCGGAGCAGCTGCCCGAGGGAGGTGGGACAGGAACACGCCCCGACCACGGAGCAGGTGCAACCAGCTGGGGAGAACAGGCCTGGAGTCGACACAGCCGAAGTGACCTCGCTGGGAGATGCCCTGCCCCGAGGCCCCGGCGTCTCTTACACTCGGGGCGTCGGAACGACATCACTTCCCACTTGGGCCCACATGGCCAGCCCAGCTCGGGGCTCCCTCTGCCTGGCCCTACTTTCTTGCCTTGTCTGGGCCGTGGGCCAGGCTGCAGCCCGCGGGGGACAACCAGCCCTGCGTCGACGCTGGTGCCCTCCATCCAGACCCACACCGGGGGCCACCTTCTCCTCGGGACCCCTCCGCAGCCTCCGTGAAACGGCCCAGCCCCCTGCGAGCCAGGGTAGGACCCCCGTGTCCCTTCCAGCACGGGGCACGGGCGGGGGAGTACCTGGGTTGGACGGCATGTTGATGTTGGCCCGAGACACGTAGCTGCTGATGGTGCCCTGGCCCTGCATGGGCACGGTCTGCGAGGCGGGCCCCGAGTGGCTGTAGCCGGGCCCCGTGCCATGGCCGCCGCCCGACATGCTCATGGAGGTCGTGGGCAGCGTGCTTGGTGCCGTCTGCTGCATGGACACGTGGTTTGGACCTGCCAGGGCGGGGAGGTGAGGACACCTGAGCGCCCAGCAGGCAGTTCTGGGGAGGGGGCGGGGCCGAGACACCGCCTCTGATCCCAGCTTCTGACCCTGGGACGCAGCGATGGCTCAAATACTTCCCTTCCTGCCGCCCCGGTGGGAGGTCTGGGTTGAGTCCCCGGCTCTCCGCTTCAGCCCAGAACACTGCAGCACTGAGAGCCACACCAGTGAGTGAGAGATCTGTCTCTCCCCAGAAACAAAAATTAACAAAACCGAGGCTGAAGTCAGCGAGCCACTACCACGGCCACACAGGGTCAGCTGCTGCCCATGACGACTCCGGATCTCCCTGCACCTGCCGTGGGCACACACCTGCAGGTGGGCTTCACCCCCTGCAGACGCGCACCTGTGGCCACGCCCTCGGCCACGCCCAGCCCCGTGGGGAGCGGGCCCGACCCCTCGAGGGCTGCCTCCACCCGCGCCCGCTCACCGTTGCCGATCTGGCTCTGCATGAGTGAGGACGGGGGCAGGCCCGTGCCGATGGCGTCGCTCAGGCTGCCCTGGGAGTGCAGGCCCTGGCTGGAGCCGCTCTGGGCCAGCGCTCCGGGGCCCAGGCTCATGTTCTGGGTCGGCGGCTGCGGGCAACAGGGAGGGTCATTTCAGCGAGGGTGGCCGACCGCTGGAGGACGCCCACCACGAGCCCTCCAGAGGGCTGGCGGCCACGAGACGTGCTGCCATGTCTCACGGCTGCCGGTGAACGGCTGTAGCCAACAGCTGCTGTCACACTCAGGGGGGTGACCGGGAGATCAGCTCCACACAGCTCAGGCTAAGGCGGGGATGACAACCAGTGTCTGCGTAGACACCAGGACTCAACCGCCGCGGGGGACACCTGGGACCGTTTCAGCGGCCATCAGGCCACGCCCCTTCGCCCTCTTGGGCTGAGCTGGCCAGGCGTCCCTGTGCCCCTCACCCAGACCCCTCTGCACCCAGGGCCTGTGCACGAGCTGGCTCACCTTCCTCCACGCACCTGCTGGGCACGCCGTTCCCCTTCCCCCCGGCTCTGGTCACAGCGCGCTTACAAGTGGCCCCCGACCCTGCACTGTCCACACTGGGCCAAGAAAACCCAGTTCCCGGTGGGACCTGCTGGCACCCACAGGGCGGAGGCCCTGCTCCGACAGGCCCCACCAGGCAGGCTCCCGGCATTCACGCCGTCACTTCCGGGGGCACCAGAGCAACGTCCCCCTGGTGACACAGCGGTCCTGGCACCTCATCGCTGGCCGTGCAACGAGGAAGCAGGCCACGGTCCCAGGGCCACGGTCGCCACGGCAGTGGTGGAGGAAACACACTCAGCAACTCAGACTGCAGAGAAAAGCCGCGCAGTGGGCCAACAACCGAGGTTCACGGCGCTGGGCTCCGCGCGGAGGACGGCAGCCCACACGCGTGTGCTCTGGCGGTGCCGTCACGCAGGGAGCCCGAGGAAAAGCAGGCCGCCGCGGCCGCCACGCAAGGTCTGGATCTTCCAGGGGGTTCCTTCCCTTCCCTAAGGAGGGCCAAGCCCCAGGCCGGACCCACCCAATGCCATCATCGCCCCGGCACGGGGGGCAACTCCCGGCGGGTGCCTGGCATGAGCGGTACTCACAGCAGGGAGCAGCGACTGCATGTTCTGGTTGGAGTCGGCGATCGTGGCCAGGTACACCAGGTTCCGGTGCAGGATCTGCTGGTACCTGCGGGCGAGGTGCACGCCTGAGGCGAGGGACAGAGCTCGCAGACGGCCCTGGTGCCAGCCAGACCCCACCGGGACACCTGAGCAGGCCCCTCTGTGGCCCCCGAGGGGAGGGCGGGGAGAGGTCCAGCTCCGTCCCCGGAACACTGGCGAGGACGAGGTGGTGGCACAGGGCGGTGTCCCTGAGTCTGTGCAGGGAACAGACGAGCAGAGGTGTGCGGAGGCCTGATGGCCACAGGACAGAGCCCTCCTCCCGGGAGCCAGGAGCCCAGACTCCACTCACAGCCCCCGAACCTGGGCGGACGTGGGCGAAGGGAGCTGAACTGAGGCCCTCCCCATCACCCCCAGGTCTCAGCCCTCCCGTCACCCCCGGCTCTCAGCCCTCCCCGTCACCCCTCCCTCCCCCCCTGCCCCCCGCACTCACTGGGTGCACTCGGCTGCCTTGCCCTTGCTCTGGAAGTCCAGGATGCTCTGGATCAGGTGGTGGTTCTCATCCAGCATCTGCAGAGAGGCCGTGTGAGCAGCCCCCCCCCCCGCAGCCACCGTGCTAGGCACTGAGCCCCGGGGTGCCCCTCAGCCCCTGGTATGTCCATGGTAGGACCATGTCCATCCAGCAAGAGCCAGCCAAGAGGCTCACAAGGACGCCAGGACCCCAGGGGCCGTACTGGCCCACAGACCCTCGAGTCCCGGTCACACGAGGTGTGGCACAGCAGCCCCTGGGGGGGGGTCACACAAAGCAACCTAGAGGGCGCAAAGGCCCGGCTGGGGGGGGGGGATGGGGCTGCGAGGGGCTGCACAGACCGGCAGGGCTGAGCCGAGCTCTGAGCTATGCCGCCTCACCCCAGAGTGGAGACCCCGGAGGGCTCTACACGCTTCCGCCCGGCAGTAGCACGACGAGAGGTCACGGCGCCCAGGGCTGGGGCTGCCGGGTCCCGTGGCTGGCCCAGGGCACGTGGGGCCCGCTTCAGGTGTGTAGGAGTGTGGAGGAAGGTGCCGGCGGCTGTGAGGAGCCACTCATGGCCGGGGGAGACCCGGTGGGAGGCGATAGAGGAGGACAGAGAGGAAGGGACGGCGGTGAGAAATGCCACAGGCCAGGGGGCCAGGGCTGTGGTCAGCGTGCAGGACACCAGGCAGGGACAGGGTGAGCCGCTCACGGCCCGGACGACACCACAGGGAGCGGTGGCGGCTTCCTCACCACAGTGCGTGCCACGGGGCCTTCGCACAGAGGGAGGCGCGGTGCCCTCTGTCCCCGCCAAAGGTCTCCAGGTCGACTCTGCAGGTCCCTGGAGCAGGTAGGGGGAGGGGGCTGGGGTCAGGGACCACCGCAGTCCAGCACACAGGGGGAGGGGGACGGGGTCAGGGACCGCCTCAGTCCAGCGTGTCCTTCCACCCTGTGACTGCTGCCCGACCCTGGAGCACAGGCCCACAGGTCCTGGCTCAGCCCCTTCTGCCCCGCGGCCTCCACTATTGGGTTCGGCTCCTGTTGCTTCATTTTTTGGTAACTTCCAACAGCCTCCTCTCCAGTGTTCTCCCCACCGTGGCCAGTGAGCGGCTCCCAGCTGGGCAGAGGAGCTGTCCTGAGACAAGGAGACCACCAGGGGGCGCCGCCGGCCCGCGCTGCCTGCAGAGTGCACCTGCCCGCAGGGGAGGGCAGCTGCCCCCCCCCCCCACCAGCGGGAAGAAGGAATGACCAGGACGCCCGACTCCTCCCCTGGAGACCACCCTTGGACAGCCTCCTGGACTAACTCCAGGGCAGGCGTTTTCTCCAACACACCGAACACTGACCACGGAGGACTTCATGCCAATGCCACGGAGGGGGCGCTCAGGCACGCGGGCGATGAGGCAGGCAGGCAGTGTGCTGGGGGGGGGCGTGCTGCTGCTTCCAGAGCTGCACACCCAGCACCGTCTTGCCCCGGGACAGCCAGGACTCATCAGGGGAAGAGGGCCGGGCCCCATACGGACCCCAGCCGGGCACAGAGCGGCCAGGAGTGAGGCCTGCCGGAGGCAAAGTGCAGAAGTGCAGTGGGGAGCGAGGCGTGGCAGCAGCACACGGAGCCCAGGGCTTCCGACCAACGCTGCTGGGCGCCGAGCCCACCGCGCACTCCCACGAGGCCAGGGCCTTCCCAGGCCCCACGGGCAGGAGAGAGGCAGGGACACTGCACTCAGACACACCCAGGAGAAGCCCCGGGGCACCCACAGGCCGGGGTCAGGCCTGGCGTGGGACACACGGGGCCACCACCAGCCACGAGGCCGAAACCTGAGCAAATTGGCACAAAAAGGCAACTGTAAAAGCTGATGGGAAAATATCTTCACGGAGCCATGAAGAAGACAAGCGCACGCACAGAGAAGGCGGGAGCAGGACAGAGCACGTCTAGAGCACGCCGGGCAGACAGGACCCCACGGGAGGGCAGCAAACGGAGGCTGAGGGAAGCTCCTCACGAGGGCCGGGTGCGAGAAGACGCTCCTGACCCCAGCCGCCCGTCCCCAGGGCTCCTGAGGAGGAAACTCAGCGGAGGCGTCCAGCACTCATCCAGGAGTGGATGCGGGGCCAAGGACGCCGTCGGGAGTGAGCGCGGGGCCAAGGACGCCGTCCGGGAGTGGACGCGGGGCCAAGGACGCCGTCGGGAGTGAGCGCGGGGCCAAGGACGCCGTCCGGGAGTGGACGCAGGGCCAAGGATGCCGTCCGGGAGTGAGCGCGGGGCCAAGGACGCCGTCCGGGAGTGGACGCAGGGCCAAGGATGCCGTCCGGGAGTGGACGCGGGGCCAAGGACGCCGTCCGGGAGTGGACGCAGGGCCAAGGATGCCGTCCGGGAGAGAACGCAGGGCGGAAGGACACACGTACACACCCGTGGGGCCCCCATCCCAGGCCAAAGGGATCCGGGCAGCCACAGAAGAGCAGAGCGCACCTGTGGGCTGAACCCTGGCAGCACCGAGCTTCCACACCGGCCTCGAAGCTGCGGACACAGGAGCTGTGACCTGACCCTGCGGGACATGTGCAGGGGCGGGACCCGACCCCGAGTGACCGGTGGAGGGGAGCTGCCTGCCTGTGACGCCCCACGGATGCTCCGGTAGGAAGAACGCGGCAGTGTGGTCCCCAGTGCAGCCGCCGCGCCCTGGTTACCAAGTCCCGAGTCCCCAGAAGCTGGGGCACCACGCCCACGGGCCGCTCTGGGTGGGGAGGGGTCAGGTGGACGGGCAGGAGACAGCGCGCACAGTGTCTGGGAAACGCGGGGAAGATGGCGTGGGAATTCTTCCTTAGGGAGCTACAAAAAGACACGCTCAGACACAACTAGGGCGCAAACCCCAGAACCAGGAGACTCAAGGCCCAGGGAGACCCCAGATGTGTCCAGGGAACGGGAGGGGCCCAGGAGAGTGGGTCTTGTAGTGACTGAGGGCACCTTTGCTGGGGACAGCCAGCAACAGGGGAGTGCCCAGACTGTCAGCTCCAGGGCTCCACTGCCCTGCCACGCCAGCCCAGGGGCGCTCTGGGATACAGGGAGTGGGGGTGCAGGTATGGGGGGAGGGCGCACAAGGGCAAAGCCTCCCTTTCCCAGGGTCCTCTCGTGAGGCCCCAGGTCTGAAGTGGCCACCTCTGGCGCTAAGAAGATCAAGGGATGTTGCTGGGAAGTGGATGCCAGGTGGAAAAGCACCCCAACATTAACACGAGCCCCGAGCACCCCAACATTAACACGAGCCCTGAGCACCCCAACATTTAACACGAGCCCGAGCAGCTTCTGATTCTTGACTTTAAAAATTGATTTGTTGAAAGGCGGAAGGAGAGACGGATCTCCATTCACGGGTCACACCCCCAGTGCTCACATTGGCTGGACTCCATCTGTGCCCCACGTGGGTGCAGGGCCCGGCACCTGGGCCAAACTCCACTGCTCCCCCAGGCTCGTTAGCAGGGGGCTGGGTCAGAAGCAGAGTGGCTGGGACTCAAACCTGCGCCCTGGGCTGGGTGTCCGCTGTGCCCCTTTCTGATTCTTTACTTGCAAGTTCCGGGTTGGGGTGGGTTCTTCCCCCCACCCTGCACCCGGTGGTCACCGTGGCAACCCGCCAGTCAGGACATCGAGGGCACTGGACTTGGCCGTCAGGGCTGAGAAAGGGAGAGGGGCTTGGGGGGGCTCCACTGCTGGAGCCACCGGTGGAGTCCTGACTGTGAGGGTGGGGGCGTGAGAACTGCAAGGCACGACTGGGGTCCCGGCACCCAGAGCACGAACACACGCCTGAGACCACCAGCTAGAAACCTCGACCAGGACCTCTGCCTGGGGGGTACTGCTCCCCGGGAGCGGGGGTCCTAGGACGGGGGACGCAGGGGCAGCCTAGGAGCTCCACCGGCTACCTCGCCGGGCAGGAAGCCCGCCTTTCGTTTAGCTGGAAAAGGCCCAGGTGTGGGAAGCCAGACAGTCCCCTGCCTCGTCTGTCCCTGCTCCCCCTGCTGCTTCCGGAAGCATCCACGCCGCGTGTGCACTTTCCCTCCCCACCCTGCATGTGCGCACACGCTGTCCCCACAGCCTCAGGAGCCCGTCGGCTGATGTCCTGAGCCGTCTGGGGCCAGCACTCGCACAACCAGCCCACCGCAGGGTTTCCCGCATTCCAGAGGGTCCCACAGCATGGTCGCTCGCCTCCCACGGAGGCATGAAGGGTCCTCAGGGCCGCGCGCACTGCTCCACACGCACGTGGACACGCGTGTGAGACGAGTTCCTACAAGGCAGACACCGCTAACCCATCGGGGCTCTCTCCCACTGAGCCCAGCCGGAGTCTCAGTCCCTCCCCCAGCCCAGGGCCGGACCTAACACGGGAAGCCAGGGCCCTCTGAACAGCTGGCCACCTGCACACCTCCCGGGGACTGGTGTGAAGACAGCTCAGGGCATCGTGGCACAGTGGATTCAGCCTCTGCTCGAGATATCCACAGTCCACACCGAGAGCTGCTTCAACTCGCTGGCCCACTTCTGGTCCAGTCCCTGCTGCACCACCTGGAGAGCAGCAGATGGCCCAGGGTGCCTGGATTCAGCCCGGCCCAGCCCAGCCCAGGCCAACACGCGCCGACTTTCAGATGCACGGTGAAGGTGGCGACCGGAAGTGGAGCCTCCCTTCCCCTCGGCAACGCGGCAGCTCCTCCTGCCTCCAGGCGCTCACCATCACCACCTCCCGCCTCGCTGCCTTTTCGTCCTCACCCGGCCTGGGACGCGCGGTTGAGAATGGAGCCACCACCTCCTGCCCGCTCGCCACAGAGATTCTCGCTGGTTCCCTACCGCTCCAGGGCCCGATGGAAAAGCTTAAGACGGTGCATCGCGGCACCATGCACAGACACCGCCTCGTTCTAGAAGTCGAGGGGACCGAGGCTCAGCGAGTCACCATCGCCAGGATAAGACCGGAAGCTGGGAGGCCCATCCTCAGCCCTGGGGAGGCTGGCTGGGAAGAGACCCAAACAGGCCAGACCCCTGCCTGGCCTGCGGCCGGTCAGAACCAGACCCTCGTCCCAAGGACGGCAACAGCACCTTCCCCCAGCTCCTCTGACTTCTCCTTCGCAGGCCGTGGACCAGGCGCTGATGCCCGGCTCGACGTCTTCCTAGGCCCTAGGGGACTCACGTGACAGCGCACCTGCCCCCGACCACTGGCGCACAGGGGCTGTGGCGGTGGCGCCCACTCTTCAGTCCTGCACCTGCCGGGGTAGCCAAGGCGCCCCCAGGGCCCGGAGCTTGGGGTTCCAGGGAAGCTGCCCTGACTCCAGGGACACACAGGGAGGTGTCCAGATCCTGACCCACTGGCCCCAGGGACAGGCTGGGGAAAGGGGCTGGAGGGAGCCATGAGGCAGGCACCATGGGGACCACCAGGGACTGGGCCTCCCTCAGGCCTCCCCTCTGCCCCCCAGAGATGGGGAGGGGGAGATGTCCCCTCATCCTAGTCGTTGGGCTGGCCCTTGGTTGGCCATGGAGACAGTGTCCACCGGAGCACACTGCCCTACGAGAGGACAGGGGTCGGGCAGACAGGCACCGCGCCTCCCTCCACGTGAGCCCCTCTGCAGGCCCTGCAGATCTGGGCAGCACTGGGAGCACACTGGCCTTGCAGTGGCCAGCAGGGACACTGGGCAGAGTGGACGCTGCCCGGCTGTGCCGTTCCCTGCTGGACTCGCAGGGCTGCTCACGTTCTGGGCACAGATGGCCCGGCAGGTTGCGCTGCTGTAACACCGGCATCCCACACCAGCTCCAGTCCCGGCCCCGGCTGCTCCACTTCCGACCCACCTCCCTGCCGATGCACTGGAGACGTAGCAGACGATGGCCCAAGTACCTGGGCCCCTGCCGCCCTGGGGAGACCCAGGTGGAGATCCTGGCTCCTGGCTTCAGATCAGCGCAGCTCCGGCCATTGCAGCCGATTAGGGAGTGAACCAGCGGACGGAAGATCTCTCTCTCTCTCTCTCCTTCTCTCCCTCTCCTCTCTCTATGTAACTCTTTCAAGTAAATAAATAAATCTTAAAAAAAAAAAAAAAACAGCAGAGAAGCCAACCAAGGGCCAGCCCCACGCCTAGGACGAGGGGACGTCTCCCCCTCCCCATCTCTGGCAGGCTCCCGGGGCCGGGGGGGGGGTGTCTCTGCCCACAGGGAGAAACACTCCCAGCAGTGAGGGCTGCAAAGCTATTCACTGACCACTCTTCCCTGGGGGTGGGGGCCTCGGTGTCCCTGAGCCATCTGTCCCTCTGATTTCACACACGGCCGATCCGAACCCAACCCACCACTCCCTGGATCTGCGGGTGCTCAAGACAGCAAGTGCCAGGCTGGAGGAGAGCCCCGCACCGCGGCCTCCCTCGGGCCCACCCCCGGGGCCATCCTGCACCCGACCCCCTTGTACCGTGGAGCAAAGGACACTGGGCAGGGCCGGCCCAGTGTCCACTCCCTGGCTGCTGGGCCTGCGCAGCACCTGTCTTGCCAGCCTCGTCCCCTCCAGCAGCCCCAGCCCGGCCCTTCCATCTCCTCTGAGCGCCGCAGCTCCCCAGCAGGTGGACAGACGACACTATCCCTGCTCTCTAGTCAAGGGAACGACGGAGAAGTCAACTCCAACAGCAAGAACACATTCACCCTGCAACTACTGTGTGGCAAACAGCAAGGAGGCACCGGGGCCCCACCCACGGATGGCACCCGGGGTCCCCTGCCCTGCGCCCAGCTCAGGTGCCAGTCACAGCCCCACTCCTGCCCTGGTGGTCGGGAACACCTCACTGGGCACCATGGACCCCAACCTGCAGAGATCAGGATGCCCCCCCCACTCCACCTCACGGTCCCTGGCACCGTCACAGCCCCCGTGGTTCTCGCCAAGGCACCATCTTCGCTGCCCCTCCCCAGCAGTCGCTCGGTTACCACAAGCTATACCTGCCCAGCTCAGACCGGCTCTCCCCGGCCGTCCACTCAGGGGCCCCTGTACCTGCTCCACGCAGGCCACGCTCGGACCACTCAGAACCCCCTCAGCTGCCAGACTTCCTGCTCTGTGCTGCGGGGGGTCCTTCTCTGGACCCCCGCTGCTGGGGGTCAGCTGTGTGCCCCAAATTGGCAAGGTGTCCATGTCTTAAAGTCCAAATGGGTCCCCGGCAGGGGGCACCAGGTATGGATGACGTCACACTGGATGACGCTGGGCGCTAAGTCTGAGGCCAGGTGTTGTCACAGGAAGCGGGGACACAGCACAGAACGCCGAGGAAGAGGCAGCCACAGCCGGCAGCCACGGCCCTGCAGCCACGATGCCCCCTCCCAGGCCTCCCGAAGGCGCCGGCACCGCGTGTGTGGTCTCTTGCCGTGTGTTGAAGTGTCCGCTCACCCCACGCCACTCCTGGGGACAGGATCAGGGCTGCAGAAGTCCCAGTGCCAGGCCGGGGTCAGCCACTCGGGGCCCAGCAAAGCCTCACAGCACGTGATGGCGGGGGTGGGGGGGCAGGGGCGGGGCTTCACAGGAGCGGAGCTGCACAGACTCAGCCTGCAGACCCCTGCCCGGACATGCTGAGAGGACAGCTTGTGCACATCCCCCCACCTCCAGGCAGGCTTCTGAGGGGTCCCCGGCTTTTCTCTGTGCCTTTGACACAAGCTTCTGGCGGCCCCGGTGGCCACCGCACATTTCACATCCTAGCGCTCAGTCACAGGCCCCTGGGGTACACACACACCGTCGAGACGCCAAGGCTGCCCCGCGGCTCGCAGGCACAGACAGCCGACGTGAAGGCCTGCTTCCCAGGGCCGGTGCCCGTCCGCCCTCCTCCCGCTCTGAGGTCTGTGGCCAGCAATGCTTACTCCCCTGCCACCTGTGGGGTCTGGGCAGCTTCACTGGGAGGTGGGTGCAAGCTCAGAGGATCAGGCGCACGCTGAAGCCAACGGTGGCTGTGGGAGCAGGGACTGCTAAGCTCCAAAAGAGCAGGGCGTGGGGGCCGGTGCTGTGGCACAGCGGGTAAAGCCGCCGCCTGCAGTGCTGACATCCCACATGGGCGCAGGTTTGAATCCCAGTCGCTCCACTTCCGATCCAGCTCTCTGCTATGGCCTGGAAAAGCAGTAGAAGATGCCCCAAGTGCTTAGACCCCTGCACCCGCATGGGAGACCCGGAGGAAGCTCCTGGCTCCTGGCTTTGGATCAGCGCAGCTGTGGCCACCTGGGGAATGAACCAGTGGATGGAAGACTGTCTCTCTCTCTGCCTCTCTGTAAGTCTGCCTTTCAAATAAATAAATAAATGAATGAATTCTTAAAAAAAAAAAAAAAGCCAGGGCGTCAGGACACCCCTGGAATTGCCCACATGTGCCCCTGGGGCTCGTGCCTGACGCTCTGCTGATCCGGCGCTACAGCCACAGCCGTGCCGCGGCCACCATCCACGGCACTCAGCTGCCCCGTGTTTCAGCCTCCTCAGCTAATTCCACGGGGGACGCAGCGAAGACAGGCAAAGCCACGGCCAGGCGTCGTGGCTCAGCAGGCTGGCTGCTGTCAGCTGTGTGCTGCTGGCACACGGTGGAGAGGCCGTGAAGGGTGGCCCCGAGGCTTGGAGGCCTGGACGGAGTGCAGGCTCCCGGTGCCCACCTGGCCCAGCGCTGGCTGTCGCAGGCTCGTCTGATAGAGAATCCTCCCCCACCCCAAGGGGCTGGTGCTATGGTGCCGCGGGTTAAACCCCGGGCCTGCAGTGCTCGCTTCCCATAGGAGCGCCAGTTCCAGTCCTGGCTGCTGCACTTCTGATCCAACTCTGCTGTGACAGCTACGAACAACGCCCACGTCCTTGGGCCCTGCACCCACGACTCAGATAAAGCCCCAGGCTCCCGGCTTCGGATCGGCGCAGCTCCGGCCGTTGCGGCCATCTGGGGCCTGAACCAGCGGATGAAGACCTCTCTCTCTACCTCTCTGCAACTGTTTCAAAGAAATCTTAAAGAGAAAGCGCATATTAAAAGATTCGCAAAGCTCTCAAACAGCACCTGCGACTCCGCACCCTCGGAGGCTCGCGTCCGTCACCATCCCCGGCTCGGCACTGCCCAAGGCCCCCCACTCGTGACAACCCCGTGGCGACAAGGTCGGTCTCCATCTTGGTGACAGCCCGAGGACCACGTCCCCAGAGGCGGGCGCACCCCTCCCGGCGAACCCACAGAGTCCAGCAAAGGAACCCACGCAGCCGCGCGAGGCGCCGAGCGCGTGCAAGGGGCGCGGCGAACGCCAGCTTCCTTCCTTATCTGTCGGGCGGGGAAGCCGAGAACGGAACGTGCCCGCTCCCCCGCACCCGCGCGGCCCGACGCACGCAAAGGCGCGGGGCTGCACAGCACAGCCCAGCCCGGGGTTCCCGGGCGCGGGGCACCGTCGTGCGCTGCGGGGCGCCCACGCCCCGCGCCGCGTCCTTTGTGCCCCGGGGGCTCGCGCCTCGCCGAGGGGCGTCCCCGAGGCCGGCCCGCACCCCCTCGTGCGTGGCCAGCGGCGCTCGGGACCCGGACCCCCGACTCGGGCGCCGCCGCCGCCCTCTCCTCCCAGGCGGCCGGAGCCACGCGCCCTCGCCCGCGCCCGAGGGTCTCCGCGCGCCTCCGGCAGAGTGGGCGTGGGCCCCCCGGGGAGCGCCGCTGCGGACGGCGGGCGCGGGGCCGCCCGGCTGCGCCCCGGCTTTGTTCGCGCCCCGCGCCCGCCGGCTGCCCGCGCCCCAGCCCGCGCGTGCCCGCACCTCGCGTCCCGGCCCGACGCACCTTCTGAATGGTCTGCTGCGTGACCTCCCCTTTGCCCCTCGGCCGGGCGGACGCGAAGGCCACGGACATTGCGGCGACGCGGGGCTCAGCCCGTGACCATCAGGGCTTCTCCCCCGGCTGCGCTCGGCCGCCCGAAGAGCTCATTCTCCGCAGTCGCCGGGGGGCGGGAGGCGTGGGGGACGCCGCGCCGTGGGCTCGCCCGCCCCGCCGCCCCGCGCGCGCCACCGCGCCCGCCGCGCCGCCTCCCGCCGCCGCCGCCCCCTCCGAGGCCCCGCCCCGCGTGGCGCCCCCCGGCGGCCGGCCGCGCCCCGCGCCCGCGCCGCCGCGCCCCGCGCCGCCCCCCGCGCCCCGCCGCCCGTGGTCAGGCCCGGCCCCGCCCCGCCCCGCCCCGCCGCGCGCCCGCACGTCCGCCCGACGCCGTGACGTCAGCGGCGCGCAGCGTGGGCGCGGCGCAGGGGGCGCGCGCCGGCCGTGAGTGTGCGCTTTTGAGAGCGGCGGTGAGGGTGGCCCTGGGCCCGCGCCGCGGCCGCCGGCATGAGCTACGACCGCGCCATCACCGTCTTCTCGCCCGACGGCCACCTGTTCCAAGTGGAGTACGCGCAGGAGGCCGTTAAGAAGGGCTCGACCGCGGTGAGCCGCCCGCCGGGGCCTGCGCGCGCTGGGGGCCCGGGCCTGGGCGCGGCCGGGGGCGCGGGCTGCTGACCGCTGCTCCCGGGCGGCGGCGCGGCGTCCCTTCGGCCGTGCGTGTGGCCGACGGGCCGCTGGGAACCCGCGGGCGCCGGCTCCGTGGCGCGGAGAAGGCAGCCGCAGCCCGGGCGGGGCCGATGGCGGCGCTGGGGCGCGCATGGCGTCGGAGGCCGCGGGTGGGGGCCCGGGCCGGCAGCCTGGGGAGCCGAGCTGGGCGCGTGCTCTCCGGTGTGGGAGCGGGGCGGCGCGGGCCAGCCGGACGCACGGGGCCTGTCCTGGCGGCTCCCGGAGCTGATGCCAGGCCACTGCCTACCCAGGTGGGCACGCTGAGCTCGCGTCTCAGGCACCTGTGTCTCGTTCCCACCAGCGCGCCTGGGCGCACCTCGGGAGCGCGCGCGCACGTGGAGGAGCGGGTGGTGTTGCTCGCAGGAGACTGGGGGGTCCGGGGGAGGCCCCCGGGGTGCGGTGCCCGGGCAGCGTCTGCTCCCTCGCAGGCAGCGCCGAGGCCCGCGGCGGTTTTGTCCCTTAGAATCCTAGACGTTTAGGGGCACGATGCGGATTCTGAGGTCTCCACTTCCTGGCTCGTGTGACCGTCTGCAATTAGGGTCCCAAGTCCAACTCTGACCGCCCCACCCACGCTCGCTCGGGCGGACGCACGGCTGCAGCTCCCGGAGCGTCTGGCCGGAGTCGGCACCAGGACCTCCCTGGAAACCGGAATGCAGCCCGGGCCCGTGCCCCTCGGTCCGCGGGCACTGGCGTGTGGAGGGAGACTGCTGCTGGCATCCTGTGGGCGGGGGCAGCTGCCCAGGTCGGCATTGGCCGGCGGGAGTGAGAAGCCCTGTGCTGGAGGGTGCGGTTCGTTTCTAGGCTGTTTGATTGACGTGTGAGATGGCTGATTCCCGAGGTTCCGGTTCGCTTGAGAGGCAGAGCCCCCACCTGCTGGCTGACTCCCCAGAGGCCCCTGACGGCCACCAGCCAGGAGCTTATTCCGGGTCTCCCAGGAGGGGGCGGGAGCTGCACCCGGCTCTGATCGGGGCTCGGCATCCCACGCCTGACTGTTTCTGAGGCTGGGTTAGGAGACAGGAGGTCTTCCAGTGCCGCTCTCGCCCCCTAGGCCCGCGACAGTGGGTGCCAGTCTAGGCCCGAGCCGCGGCCCTGCGTGGGTGGCAGAGGCCCAGGTACTTGGGCATGGTCTGCTGCCTTGCCAGCCCCGCCCCCTGAGCAGGGGTGGGGAACCTGTCTCTACCGAGGGCCGTTTGCGGTCACACGGAATGGTCCACTTCATAATCAGCCTGCTGTGGATTCACTGGATTTGAATCCCACCCGTGGTTGTCTTGGCAGGGCCAGCCCGTACAGTGTCAGGCGGTGTCCAGCGACGGCTGACAGCAGGCGGGCCCTCCCCCGCCGGGAGGTGGCTTCACAGCTCCCTGCGGCCGGCACCCCCGTTCAGACTCCCGGCTGCCAGGCCGCTCCCGGGGGGGCTGGGAGCTGCCCACCAGCAGTGCTGGCGCCTCGGCTGTCGGGGTGTGAGCGCAGCTCCGCGTGGCGGCTGCCGGCCACGTCCCAGACCGGTGCTGCCGCATGCTCTTGGCGCTCCGCCTCCGCAGTTTCTCACGCGGGCCGTGGTTTCCCTTGAGGTTGGCGTCCGGGGGAGGGACATCGTCGTCCTTGGCGTCGAGAAGAAGTCGGTGGCCAAGCTGCAGGATGAAAGGACCGTGCGCAAGATCTGCGCGTTGGACGACAACGTCTGCATGGCGTTCGCAGGTGCGCGACGGGGGCCGGGGCCGTACTCTGGGGTCCTGGTGAAACCGGCTATGCAGAGGGACGCAGGCCCTGGGCTGTCGCCAGACATCAGTGGATTCGGACCTCAGGAGTCTCCTTGGGGGTTTTTCTGCCCCCCAAACACAAGGCCCGCCTGACCTGTGGTATGCACAGGGCAGACAGGGCCGCCCGTGGCCAGCAGCAGTACACCGGCCCCGTGCTGGGGGCTCGGGAGGCACACGCTTGGCCCCTGCGCTCCCCCAGGGCGCGGGCCGGCTCCCTGACCCGGTTCTCAGAAGAGCCCCGGAGGCTGCTGGTCCTGCTCTGGCCGCTCAGGGCGAGGGGGGCTGTGCCCAGAGGTCAGGCTGCGGAGTAGCCGGGGTCAACGCCGTCCTTGCTCGGAGTCTCCCACTCCTTTGCAGGCCTCACCGCGGACGCGCGCATCGTCATCAACCGGGCCCGGGTGGAGTGCCAGAGCCACCGGCTGACCGTGGAGGACCCGGTCACTGTGGAGTACATCACCCGCTATATCGCCAGTCTGAAGCAGGTGGGCGCCCGGGGTCAGCTGCGTCCTGCTGTCCGCCGCTTCCCCTCAGCTCTCAGTTCACACACCTGGAGGGAGGCAGTGAGGCCCGGCTCTGTCCTTAGCGGCCTCGCCAAGCATGTGGGAGGGAGCCGACAGCCTCTATGGCGCGACGCCATTCGTCTTTCGAGCCGGCGTGTGGCCAGCTGGACGGCTGCCTGGCAAGAGGTTCCCGGGTGCTCGGCGTGTTCTGCGACGCGGCCTGGGTCTCTGGAAGTGCAGGAGGCATGGGCTGGTCTCCTTCCTGCTGGGGTCTCGGTGCCTGCAGAGCGCCCCTGGCTGGGGCTCGCTCCCTCGCCGAGGCTCACGGGCATCCTGCACGGTCTCCCTGGGTCCAAGCCCCGACCTGTTTGTGCCGCTCCAGCGCTACACACAGAGCAACGGTCGCAGGCCATTCGGCATCTCCGCCCTCATCGTGGGCTTTGACTTCGATGGCACCCCCAGACTCTACCAGACTGACCCCTCGGGCACGTACCATGCCTGGAAGGTGAGTCCCGGCAGGGTGTAGCAGCTTCTGCAGTGTCAACTCCTCAGAGGCCCTGGGGCCACGTCAGCGGTTAAGGTCACCGCATCCCAGACGCTCACGCTGCCTTGACGACGGCTGTGTGGGAGCCAGGAGGCTGTTCGCACCAGATTCTCCTGCAGGACCATGAGGGTGAGGGTGTAGGGCGGTGGTTAGGATCCGGTTAAGAATCAGCAGGAGGAAGCTGCCCACGGGGCTCGGCTGGTCACTCGGAGCGGCTGCCGCTTGCCACAGCCTGCTCAGCAAACAGCAGGCCCCCTGGGGACACGGGCAGCAGCCAGTGGACCCCTGGGCCACCGCGGGTGCACATCCGTGTTTCAGGCCAATGCCATCGGCCGGGGCGCCAAGTCAGTGCGTGAGTTCCTGGAGAAGAACTACACCGATGACGCCATCGAGACCGACGACCTGGCCATCAAGCTGGTGATCAAGGCCCTCCTGGAAGTAAGCGCCCGGGGTCCGGGAAGCACAGTGGACGCCGGCCACGTGCGCATGGGCGTGGGCAGGGCAGTGTCCCGTTCCCACGGAGCTCTGGGCATATCCTTGCTAAGCTTTGTTTGTTTGAGAGGCAGTTAGAGATCTTCCATCCCCTGGGCCACTCCCTAAACGGCCGCAGTGGCTGGAGGGGAGCTGACCGGAAGCCAGGAACCAGGAGCCTCGTCCAGGTCTCCCACGTGGTGTGGGGCCCAAGGATGTGGGCGTCCTCCACTCTCCCAGGCCCTCGGCAGGGAGCTGGATGCCGGCACTGCAGGGGGAGGCCTAGCCCGCCGTGCCCCTGCTTTGTACAAGTGGCGCAGGCGGGTCATGAACCCGCCCCTCAGCCAGGGAGTGTGTTCTGCACACAGCCAGAACTCGGCCTTCCTTCCCGGCCTGAGCTGTGCGGGAGGGAGCTAACCACACTGGCAGCAGTGCCTGGAGGGGCAGCGTCATGAGTGCCCCAGCTGGTTTGGGGTATCTTCAGGGACTCCCAGGCACTGTCTGGGCCTTCTGTGGGGCGAGGTACCTCATGTCCTGTTGTCTGTCGTCTCCCCTCAAGGTGGTTCAGTCTGGTGGCAAAAACATCGAACTCGCGGTCATGAGGCGGGATCAGCCCCTCAAGGTAATGCCAGCTGTGTTTGGAGCTTCCCAGGCCAGAGCTGGGCGCCGGCTCAGACAGGCTGCTGTGGGGCGGGCCTCGCCCTGCGAGGGGGCCTCTCCCACCGTCCTGTCATGGCGAGGCGGCCTCTCCCACTGTCCTGTCATGTGTGGTCTCAGCACGGGGAGGGGGCCTCTCCCAGGATCCTCTGGCTTGGGCGTGCCCCGGGCACACTGCACACCCCTGGCCTTGTTTCCTCGACGGCTCAGCGAGGGGCTCTAGAAGCCGCTAGGTGGCAGGAACCAGCCTCCCTCACCCAGGCGTTGGCTGTGAACAAGCCTCTTTCTTTGCTAGATCTTAAATCCTGAAGAAATTGAGAAATACGTTGCTGAAATTGAGAAAGAGAAAGAAGAAAATGAAAAGAAGAAACAGAAGAAAGCATCATGATGAGAGAATCCTCCTCGCTGTGACGATTTTTAAATTCCGATCATGGACGAACCTCAAGGCGCTGTGTAGGCATTTCCATTCCTGCTCCTGCTGTCGCGTGCCCTCCAATAAACCTCCACATTTTTTAACCTTTTTTATTAATAGATGGCGTATCTTATTATTTTAAAGATTTATTTGAAAGGCAGAGTTAGAGGCAGAAAGAGGGGGAGGTCTTCCATCCGCCGGGTCACTCCCTGAACGGTCGCAATGGCCGGAGCTGCGCTGATCCAGAGCCAGGAGCTTCTTCCGGGTCTGCCACACGGTGCAGGGCCCAAGGACTTGGGCATCTTCTCCCGCTTTCCCAGGCCACAGCAGGGAGCTGGATCAAAGTGGAGCTGCCCATAGGGGATGCCCGCACTGCAGGCAGCAGCTTCACCCCCTTTTATTTTAAAAGAGATCGATCTTCCTTGTTTACATCAAAGAGCTCTGCTGGGCCTCTTGCCAGTTAACGGCTGGGATGGGCCAGAGACTCATCCAGGTCTCCTACTCAACAGCGTGGACCCTCTACTGCTCCCTAGGGTGGACAGTAGCTGGGAGCTGGGGCTCAAGGCCAGCACCCTGTCCCTGTGGGAGCGCCCTGTCCGTGCCAGTGTGGGATGTGTCCATCCCTGTCTAGAGCAGCTGCCAGCCAGCTGGGGTGGGGCAGTCCCAAGCTTTCAGACCGACTGCGTGTTCACTAGGGGCTGAGCAGGCTCCCCGCTCCCCAGCCCTCCGGCTCCAGGCAGCAGCAGCCTCAGCGGGGCTCCTGGGGCCCCCACCTCGGCTGTTGCCTCTCGTCCCATGGCACTGGTGTCTTCTACAGAGGAGCGAGAGGTCCAGATGCATTTAAAGTTCGAACAGAGTTAGCCACAGGCGGTGAACTCAGACTTGTGTGTTTAAACGCGGCTGAGTCTCGGAACTCGGAACTGGGGCTGAGGCCGCTCCATTGAGGCTGCCTGTGCCAGGCAGGTGGTACGGGGAAGCAGACACCTGTGCCTCCTCGGGCTCCAGTCACCTTGAGAACGTGAATGAGTTTAAGGCCAGCATCCAGTGAGTGGGCGTTTGGGCCTGTCTCGGCACCGCACCCTGGCCAGCTGGTCATGCCTTCCTCCGGCACTGGGCAGGACGCCATGGACCCCAAATCCTGCTGGTCAGCTGTGCTCCACCCCTGCCCCAGCACCTGCCCCCAGGTGGGCCCCGGACAGGAATCAGAAGAAGGTAAAGGTTTGCTTGTTTATTTAGAATCACAATTGACATCCCGACAGCAGCCCACCCTATGTTCTAAGAGCCACCAGGTCCTGAAGTCCTACAAAAATAAACCCAAGCTTTGACAGTAACTGAATCGCTTTTTAAAGGAGTTGGTTACCAAGGTGCTTATTTGCAACATGCTCACCCTGAAGGTCTGGCCCACTTACTCATGCAACAAATTTATAATCCCGCCCTCCCTCCGCCCAGCCTGAAAACAGACGCAGAACTATTTACAACCGAGAAGTACGCTCCGGTCAACTGACCTTGCGAAAAAGGCTGGCTTGTTTCCAAGTGGACAAGAACACCCCAGTGTCCAGCCAGAGTCCAACACTGACCAGCCGACCAGGTCAGAGTGGCAGGGACAGGACGGGGCGGGGACGCTCAGGGGGCCTGTCCAAGGCTTTGTCCCCAGCCTCGATCCCTATGAAAGCCAGGCTCCACGCTACCGCGCCCCGGAGTCCTCCCAGCCCACCTCCCCCTTGCCAGTCCACAGCCTTCGGCACTCCGCACGCAGCAGGGCATCTGGCTCCTTACACAACATGATCCACGGGACACTGCCCTTCCCTGCCTACAGCCCACCCTCCCCACACACCCACCCGTGCTGGCCCTGCCTGGTCCTGAGACCCACCCCCGGCCGGAGGGGGTGCCAGCCAGCGGCACCAGGGCCAGCTGGGTTAGAGATGCAACGCACCTGGCTGCCTCACTCGCCAAATGGGATTTGGTTCCACCTCAAAAGTCAAAGCTGTCTTTTTAAAAAAAGTTACAAAGTGAGGATCAAGCTTCTGCTATAAACCTTTCTGCAAAATACCAAAACCAACTAAGGACACACAGGTCAAGACGCCTCCAAGAGGTCGCCTGTGAACACTTCCCAGAACACCAGTGGCTCCAACTCGGGCCCCGAGTAAGCAGCAGGAGGGGATCCTCCAGGCACCCCCTCTCCCCAGGTGCAGTGCCTCCCCAGTGCTGTACAGCGGCTTCCTCCGTCCACGCCACTTCAGGAGCCTGCAGGCAGAGGGGAGGGGCAAGGGCCTAAGGCAGGGCCCTCGCTGCCCCTCCCTCGTCGGGGCTCCCACTTTCCCACAATTCCCCGCATGGGAACTGTGCTACACAACACAGGGACACCCTGGTCTCCCGGGTCCCAGCTGGCCAGCCTCAAAGGTACACCCAAGTCACTGGGCCTTGCTAAAACAGGCGGGGCGGGGTGGGGCTGGGGCCGTGACCCTGGACTGGCAGTGGGCTCCCACCTACTGGCCACACTCGGTCGCGAGTCCACGGCCCACACAGGTCCTGCCGTGGCCCTCGCCCTCCCACATCCACAGCCCCATCTTGGTGGTGCCAGGGCCTGGGTCCCACCCCACGGACTCGGGTGTCGTTGGCCTGGGCTGGGCCTGGGGCCTGCCTGTTCCTGGGGGCCCTGCCGATTCACAGGGCCAGGGCCCTCGGTTTGGTCTCGGGACCTCCAGGCCGCCCTTCTGGGCACAGAGCTGCCTGCTCCCCGGCCCTAAGCTCCACCCAGCTGTGCCCATCCCAACGCCCTCCCCCACCGAGGGTCCCGGAGGTCCCCCACTCACCCTGGGCTGCATCCTCACACCCTGCCGGTCCCAGCCCTGTGCGAGGTTGGGTTGCGCCGGGCCGTCCCGTTGCCCCTGCCTCCTCGGAATCCCCCACGGGCACTGCGGCCACGAAGGAACCTCCCCGACACCCCGAAGGTCTCCGTGTTTAGCTTCCGCTCCTCCGCCCACGTTGTCCGCCTGGAACTGAATTGCAGACGCTCTCATTGCAGGGCCCCGCACCTCAGGCCCTCACCACAGCCCCGGGAGGAAGGGCAGAGGGTCACCAGGGGCCGGGACCATGGCCAAGGGCAGAGGGTCACCAAGGGCCGGCCGGGACCACGGCCAAGGGCAGAGGGTCACCAGGGGCCGGCCGGGACCACGGCCAAGGGCAGAGGGTCACCAGGGGCCAGGCGGGTCCGTGGCCGAGCGCAGAGGGTCACCAGGGGCCGGGACTGCAGCCGAGGGCAGAGGGTCACCAGGGGCCGGGACTGCAGCCGAGGGCAGAGGGTCACCAGGGGCCGGCCAGGACTGCGGCTGAGGTCCCGCGGCGCTCGGGGAGCCCCCAGCCCCACTGTATGCAGGGCTTGCGTCTCTGTCAGCCGGACTGCCCAGGACCAAACCCACACGTCTCTCCCCAAAGGCAAACAGGTGCCTCGCACCAGCTACAAGGAGGCCCTGGGCGTTTGCCGGCCACGGAGGGGAGAGGAGCAATGGAGAGGCCGGATGCCCACACAGACGAGACCAGAGCAGAGCCTGGAGCCATCCACACTCAGCCTCTCCCCGGTGAGGCGGCTGCGCCAGTTGGAAGAGGCCCCCAAGAGCACGAGGCTCCTGCCTTCGCGGTGGCAGGAAGGTAGGTCCAAGGTGCCGACACTGCTCTCCAGACGTGCCCAGCCCCTGCCCAGCAGCCCCAGCGGCTCTGCACCGCACCCTTCAAGTGCCCAGCCCTGGACACACGAGGCGTCCTGCATGCTTCCCACACCACCTGCCCAGCAGCCCGCCCTCACTGCCTGCACAGCTGCCAGGCACCCACGCCAGCCACACTCACCAAGACACTGTCCAGTTCTGCCCATCACAACTCAGCCAAAACCCGCGGCTCCCCAGGGCTCCCACAGCCTCCACTCGAGAGCCAATGTCGCCGTCAGGACCCACAGAGCCTACTGATCCCAGCCCATCCTGCAGACTCGGCTCCAGCCGCACGCGGAGGCCATGGGCCTGGCCTTTGAGGCGACCAGGGGACTGCCGTTATCCCGCCCCTCACAGGCCTGCACCGCCCAGCCTCCCCGGAGAACCAGGGTGGGGCAGGCACGTCTCCACGGCCTCTCCCGCCGCCCCCAGCACCCCATGTGCTGCAGACTGCCCTCTGTCCAGGGCTCCCTGGCGCCACCGCTGAGCCCAGCCGGTGGGCGCTGCCACCTGGGCTGCCAGCAGTCCAAGGCCAAGAGAGGCACGGACATGGGCTCTCTGTGGGGACGGTGAGGCCAGCTCCGGCATCACAGGGGAGCTGGCACTGTGGTGCTGGGGGCAGACACGTCAGTCTGTCCTGGACAGCTGCCTGCATGCAGAGTCCGGGCCTGGCTTCCAGGCTGGCGCGCCTGGCCCTGGCCCTCGCAGACCCGCGCACGCCCAGCTCTGCACAGCCTCACCTGCTCTTGAGCTCCGAGGAGATGTTGTCAAAGAAGGACTTGGACTTGTCGTAGTAGCAGTTGGGCCCCAGGAGGTCTTCCTCAGCAGGAGGCTCCTCCCTCTGGGCCACCACGGCGGGGTCCTTCTCGTCCCCCTTCTCCGCGTTGTCATCTGGAAGAGAGGAGTGGCCTGGGGTGCGCTCCAGCGGCCGGGGGTGCCGTGCTGGGGTGCAGCCACGCCGGAGACCTGGGCCAGC
Source organism: Sylvilagus bachmani (assembly GCA_015711505.1). NCBI lineage: Eukaryota > Metazoa > Chordata > Mammalia > Lagomorpha > Leporidae > Sylvilagus > Sylvilagus bachmani. The sequence continues at coordinate 110,373,354 of CM027394.1, read as the reverse complement.
TCCGCTCGCTTCTCCCGGCCACGGGGCTGCAGGCTGCCCCTCCCCAAACTCCTCAGCCCACACGGCTTCCGGGCTGGTCCCCACGCCAGCTGGCTTCGGGGTGGACAGTCCCCTTCCTTCCCTCGGCACACCCCGGGGAGGGCTGGGGGCGGGCCGCTCCCAGCAGACCTTTGAAGTTGAGTCTCTTCTTGAATTCCTTGTCCAGCTCCTCCCGGTTGAACTGGGCGTTGGCGCTCTCGAAGTCAAAGTCACCCTCGAACTTGATCGTGTTCTCCTTGGTCGTCGTCGGGCGGCTTTGCCCTCGGGAGCGATTCCTTGTTCGCCGGTTCCCTGTGGGGACAAAGGACGGTCACGGCTGGAGGAGTGACCAGCTCTAGGCTCAGCAGCGACAGCACGGAAGCCACGGCACAGCCGGCTCAGCGCCCGGAACCTGAGCGGCGGCAGGGTTACCTGAGCGTCTCCTCTGCGGCCTCCTGTTCTCATCGTTCACCGGCCCCTGGGTCTGCACAGCGGCCGGCTGGGCCACATCTAAGGCGCGAAAGGGAAGAGTAAGGCCAAGGTCCCGCAGAAGCCGAGCCCCAGCCACCGAGCAGACCGCACCACGGGCATCAGAAGGGGCGGCGCCAGGGCCCAGCCCTGCGAAGCACCAGGGCCGCAGGGCAGGGAGGCACTTTTTAAAGAAAGAACAGCCCAGAAGCCGCGTGCCAGGCTCCGAACAGATGCGCTCGGGTACCGTTGGCAGTCTTGCTGCTTGGCTGGACCTGGCGACCGCTGAGCTGCGTCCCCGAGGGGCTCTTGCCGGCTAACAGCTTCCTGGCGTTCAGGTTGTCGGCAGAGCCGGTCTGCACGGCCTGCTCCACCATCGGGCCCTTGCCAGCCGGGACAGACGGAAAGCCAGCTCCTGCGTTGAGGAAGGGAGAGGGCTTCAGGACAGGGAACAGAGAAAGCCTTGTGCCCCCCATTCCTCTCCTGGGCAGCTGCCCAGAGCGCCACTGAAGTCGGCGAAGCTCCCAGCCCGGGCTGGTCCCTGGGGCAGCACGGAGGCCAGGTCACCTGTGGGCGCCCCCAGCCCTGCGCTCCCCGGGCTAGAGAACCACAGGGCTCAAACAGCGGGCCCACAGCAGGCGCTCCCTGTGTTTCCAGAACAAGCCCTCACGCCCGCGCACGCTCTGCGCCCAGAGGAGCTCGCAGCCTGAGCACCCTAGGCCACTTCTGCTTCACTCCACTCGGGGCCGCAGGGTCCGAGTCACACTTGGAGGTTAAATTCCAGAGCGCTCATTTTTGTAGAAGAAAATGAAGTTATTTAGGAGAGGGAAAGAGCTCGTCCCCCTCTCATAAAGAAGCGAGGGGGACCCAGGGAGGGGCGGTGCCTGCAACACTGCTCTCTGAGGCCTGGGCACGCGAGGAGCACCCCAGGCTCCGAACAGCGCCAGTCCCTGGCGCGGCAGGGGTGCAGGCAGGGCCGGCCGCTCCTCTGCCCGTCACCCCCTTTCTCCCCCCAGCTTCCGGGCAACTGGGGACGGAGTGGAGCTGGTGGCGTAGGAGGCAGGAAGAAATGAGCTTCACACACAGGCCGGCCCTCCCCGAGGAGCCAGCCCTGGAGGCTCGGTGCCTCCTCTCGTTCTGCACACAGAAACCGGAGATACGAGAGGCACCCACAAGCGGGCAGGTGCTGTGCCCTCTGGTGGGTGCTGACCGGGGCCACTTCCCTGACCGCTCGCCGCACCTGGCACAAACGTCCCCCGCTCACCCTGGAACCACAGCAGCCAGCCTTGTGGGCTCAGCTGCTGTCCACAAACCTGACCCGGGGCAGCAGCGAGGCGCTGCTCAGATACCTACGTCGCATATTAGAGCGCCAGGAGAGTGCGGGCCCCGCCCCCTTCCAGCACCCGGCTAATGTGGGCCCTGGGAGGCAGCAGGGCCGGCCCCCGGCGCGGGAGACCAGGCTGCTCCCCACCCGGCGCCGCTCTGGCCGCAGCTGCTGCAGGCTCTGCGGAGTGAAGCACTGGCCGCAACAGGCACTCACTCTCTCACCCACCCACTCTGTCTCTCAAATAAAAACTAAATAAAAACGGTGAAAAACCGGAGACGGTACTGTGGTGCAGACACGGTAGGCTGTGGGCCACTGGGACGCCCACAGCCCTTATCTGGTGCCTGGTTCGAGTCCCAGCTGCTCTGCTAACGTGCGGCAGGGAAGCAGCAGAGAAATGCCCAGCCCCTCCCACCCCCACGGGAGAGCCCCAGAGCTCCAGACTCGCGGCCCAGGCCTGGCTCCTGCAGGCAGTGGGGAGTCAACGGATGGGAGAAATCTCTTTCCCACATGCATGTGCTCGGCCTTTCAAATAAATAAAAATAAAAGCGACAGTGGAAAATAATGAGAAGTCTACACACACACACACCCCAGCTGAAACGAGCTGTCTGCCCTACACGGGAAGCACTCCCGCTGCTGTGACTCAGACACGCTGGAGTCCACGCAGGATCGAGCAGGCAGCACGTGCAAGATGTGACAGACACAGCTGTGCGCCTGCACCGAGTCTGCACAAGGCCGAAGGCTCAGCTAGGGCCAAGCGCCCAGTGCCGGGAGAGCCGTGCAGCTCAGCGTGGCCTTCCACACACCAGGGCCAATGAGAAGACCACGCCAGTCCTAAGGTGCCCCCGGCAGAACGGACACGAGGGGCGCACCTGGCACTCCCAGGCTGACACCGTTCACCTGGCCACGCAGCTGGGGGCCGGCATGTGAATGCCCCGAACTGCGGCCCGCGCCCCGCAGGCCCACGAGCGGGCACGCGGCAGCCCCCGCACAGGTCACACAGACCCTGCAGCGGAGGGAGGGAACGAACCGCTCCTCGGAGGCCTCCTAAGCCCTTCTTTAAGACGTAGATCCACTACGTCAGAACCACGTCCTCCACCAAACGGGAGCAGCGGCGGCGGCTCCGCCCAGCGTCTGCCACGCGGCTCGTGGTTCACCCTGCTCTCAGCGCGGTCTGCATGCAGCACGCAGCTCTGCAAACTGCTGTTACCCTTGGAAGCGAGCTGAGGGGGCTCTGAGGACAGGTCGAGCTCTGAGACAGGCTGTGGAGATGGAGAGGAGCTAGGGCTGGAGGCAGCGGCTGAGGCCGGAGGGCTTACCAACTTCCCTGAGGGCAGAGAGGAGAGGAGAGAAGAGACAAACGCACACACGTGAGTCGAGACGCACTCCGCGCCACAGCCCCTCGAGGACACGCTCACACAGCCTGCCTGGACCACGGCAGGCCCACAGCACCCGGGGCGGGGCGGGGCGGGGCGGGGCCTGACTGACGCCCCCTAGCCGGAAGCCGAGCAGGGTGGGCCGCCTGCCACCTCCACGTCCTGAGCACACAGCCAAGGACACGGCCAGCCCTCACTCTCCAGGGAGAACGGCGCCTTCCCCTGGGTCACGGCGCTGGCCGACCGGGTTAAACCACTCCCGGGACGGGCACTCCGGAAGAACAGAAGGCCGTCGGCGGCCGGCACTGCCTTCACCTTCGCTCTCGGGCCGGGACGTGCAGACAACAGCCAGGCGGCTGGAAGGCGCACCAGGGCTCCCGCCAGGCCCAGGCTAACACTGCCAACGAGTTTCGGATGCGTCTGCCGCCTCTCACTCCCAGCTGAGCAGCTACTGAGCGTCCCAGGCGGCAGCGGCAACGCACCGAGCGTGCAGTAAGACCAAGTCTGAGTTGAACACGAGGACCCCGCCCTCGCGGGCTGCTGCTCGGTCTCCCTGGGGGTCCCAGGAGGGGCAGTTCGCCAGCAGGAGCGGCTACTCACCCAGCCCTAAGGAAGCGGCGTACTGCTGGCCGAGCAGGGAGCTGGCCGCCAGCTGGCCGTAGGGCGGCATCCCTCTGAAGGGGCTGTAAGGCACATGCGGCTGGAACGGCGAGGCGGAGGCAGAGCCCAGGGAAGACTGAAGGACGAGGCCCACAGTGAGAGCAGCCGGGGCCCTGGGGCCCGGACCCATGCGCCCGACGCAGAGCAGCTGCCCAGCCTGAGTGTCCAGACGCTGCTGCAGCCCCAGCCCCACCTTCCACAGAGCCCTGACAATTTTCTCCCCATGCAACTAAAACCTTCCCATCTGCGTGGGCATTTAGCCTGGCCATTCAGACACTGGTGAGGGCACCCACACCCCACGTGAAAGCACCTGGGTCAGAATCCTGGCTCCAGGGGCCAGTGCTGTGGCGAGGTAGGCTAAGCCTCCACCCGCAGGCCGGCATCCCATACGGGCGCCAGTTTGTGTCCCGGCCACCCCACTTCCCACCCAGCTCTCTGCTTGTGGCCCGAGAAAGCAGCAGAAGATGGCTCAAGTGCTTGGGCCCCTGCACCTGTGTAGAAAACCCAGCAGCAGCTCCTGGCTTCAGATCGGCCCAGCTCCGGCTGCTTCGGTCATTTGGGGAGTGAACCAGCAGATGGAAGACCCCCCCTCCCCATCTGTAACTCTGCCTCTTAAAATAAATCTTAAAAAAAAAAAAAAAAAATTCTAGCTGCAGCTCTCTGGCTCCCGCTAACGCGGATGGGGGGGTCTGTGGTGACCCTCAGGTTCCCTGGGTTCCGCCACCTCCTGCAGACCTGGGCTGGGCTTTCAGACTAAGGCTCTGTTCCCGGCCACGGCGGCACCTGCGAGTTCTGCTTCTCTCCCTCTCCACACAAACGCAGGAGCAGCCGAGGCTCCACCGCAGTCAGGGAGCGCCTAGCCCCGTGCAGGGCACAGCCCGCTGGCTGGGGACCCACTGAGCAGCTCCCACGTCTGCCTGCTCTCCAGCCCCCAGCCTCGGGGAGACAGCTGCCTGCTGGCAGCCCAGTCTTTTCTCTGTTTCCATCTACTTGACACGTAGAGAGACAGAGACCGGGGAGACAGATTTCCATCCACTGGTTCACTCCCCAGATGCCCACGACAGGGCTGAGCCCTGCTCAAGTCAGGAGCTCCCAGGTGTGTGGCAGTGACCCACGCGCTGTCTCCCAGGCTCAGCAGGAGGCTGGACAGGAAGCGGAGCGGCCAGATCCGGCTCCAGGCTGGGGGAGTCCCGGGCGGCCCACGCGGGGACGCATCGCTTCCCTCCCCAGGCACCGGGCTCCCTGCTGCAGTGCCCGCGCCTGGCTCGGGGACTGTCCTCCTATGAACCCGGCACTTCCCCTCCCAGCCTTCCCCAGGTCTGATGCAGCCCCCACTTCCTCCCTGAGCCTGGGCTGGTCTGAACCCCAAAGGAGCTAAGGAGGACTCAGGCCTGCCACGAGAAAACACGAACCTGGGCTCCCTAAAAATCCCACGCGAGACAGCCACACCCAGCAGGCAGACACAAACCGCGCAGGGCAGCTCACAGCAGGCGCGAGGGCACACCGCCCCGCGCACAGCCGCACGCTCCCCTCCACCCCTCCAGCCTCCTTCCCGGGAGCAGACAGCGGGAGCCAAGCTCCTCCTGCGCGGCTGCTCCGCGGCCCGTGCCTCGCACACTGACCTGGACGATAGCGGGGTCCTGAGGGAGAGCGTGCTGGGCCTTCGGAGGCTCACACACAGTGATGTCCTTGATGTCGCTGCCCCGGAAAATGATGTACTCGTAGATCTCCTCCCTCGGGGGGGCAGGCCTATCTGTGGGGCGGTCTTCAGTACCAAAGGACCGCACTTGGGTTGAGAGAAGGCAGCGTTACCGTGAGTCCTCCCGCGGGCCCACCCTACGGCGCCGAGTCCGCTCTGCAGTGGGTGGCACCTCCAAGCCCCAACCCCGGGAAGTTCTGGGCCAAAGCTGCTCCCCTGACCGCGTCCCCGCGCCTCCATTCGCAGGTGCACACACACCCAAGCCGGGCGCTCTTGGCGAACACAGCTCTTTGCAAAGGAACCGCCTGGCTCCAGGTGAGGGGAGGAGGGCAGGGGGCCCGGAGCAGGGAGCAGCCCTGGGACACGCCCCCACACGCCGCTCCACCCACAGGAGGGGTCCTAGCTACCGGACCCCACACCAGCTTCTGCGCCTACAAGGAGTTCCAGAAACGTCCCTGCGAGAGTAACCTGCGGGCACCGGGGTTCCGGGAGCCCCCAGCCCCTCCCCAGGGCTTCCAGTACGAACCCGCATCCAAGCAGCCTACACCTGCGGCCCCGTGTCCCAGCGCGCCAGCGGGCACGGGGGCCGGGGGCCGTCTCCCGGAGCCCCTCCAGGGTTCGGGACGACCGCGTCCTGAGCGCAGGGTTCTGGGGACCCCGCGCGCACGCAGCCCTCTCTCTCCCCAGCCCCTCTGCAGGAGGCAGACAAAGAGACCCGGGGACCCTCGCCGAGCCGCAGCTCAGACACAGAGCCCGCGGCGGGGACGGTTCCGACGGGCGCCCCGGCCGGCGGGAGGCTCCCCAGGAGCGCCCGGCTCCAGCGCGACGACCGCTCGCCGACCGGGTCCCAGACGCGGGGAGACCGCATTTTCTCCGCGCCGCCACCCCGCCCAGCCTTCGGGCGGCCCCGCCCCCGGCAGGTGAGGCCGACGCGGGGCCGCCCGGGACCCCAGCACCTGCCGAGGGGCGGCTCCGCGGGAGCGGGGCGTCCGCGCACAATAACGCGCCGTCGCGGCGGAGGAAGACCATTGTGCCCGGCGGCGGCGCGCCGCGGGGGCGGGGAGGCCCGGGAGGACCCCGGCGCCCGTCGCGGGTGGAGGGGCGCCCCGCGGAGCCGCGGCCGGGCGCGGTGGGGGCGGGGGCCCGGCCGGGTGGGCGCCCGGGGGCGGGGCGGGGGTCCGGCCGGGTGGGCGCCCGGGGGTGGGCGAGGGGGCGGGGCG
>CM027394.1:110336681-110358361 GCA_015711505.1 Sylvilagus bachmani | reverse complement strand
GCCCCCCCCCCCCCCGAGTGCATCAGGCAACCTCACTGTGTTACAGTCTCTGGTTTTGTGCCAAGGTGGTCTGGCTCCCTCAGGTGGGAGGAGGCTGAGTGTGTTCCTGGCCATGCTCGCTCCCCTCCGCCCCCTCCCCCTGGCCAACTCCCCCCCTTCTAGGGAGTGACCCCTGGTTTTGCCTGCTCTTACCCTGCTCCCCACAATGGCTCCCTGGCTGGCCGCCTCCATCTCGGCTCCCCTTTCGGGCAGAATTCCACGGGAGTATCCACACAGCTATTACCCGCCCCTCAGGCTGCCACGCGGCAGCCATAGCAGTCAAGGTCACCAGGGCCCTGCGGGAGGCTGAGCCCCATAAGCCGCCTGTGCCTGGCTGCGCCTGCGTCTCACTTGGGCTCCTCCTGGGGCTCAGCGCTCAGCCTGGGCCTGGCCCTGTGACACTGACCTGTGGGATCTCACCTGTGTGGGGCTTTGCCTGTGGGCTGCTCGGTCCACGCTCCCATCCGCCGAGACAGGAACATTGTCTCTGCCGTGCCCGGCAGCTGTCCCTGTCGTCCGGTGTCCCCAACACCCTCCACGGGGGCATCGGTCCCACACAGCGGCCCGGGTTGGTCCCGCTCTCTGCCAGGTGCTGGGGAGGCAGCGTAGGGTGGCCCACGTGCCTGGGCCTCTGCCATCCATGCGGGAGATCAGGATGGAGCTCCTGGCTCCTGGCTTCAGCCTGGCCCAATCCTGGCTGTTGCCTGATGCTCTGCCTTTTAAAGAAACAAACAAATAAGCAAAGCTTTCAAATGAAATTTAAAAAGCCCTCCACAACGCCTTCTTTCCCTCCCACGGTGGCCAGAGGCTGACTTTCAGCATCAGTGCCCACCCCCGTCTCCACCCTCCCAGGTACCCCTCAACCCCATCTCCACCCTCCCACGTACCCCCTCGACCCTGTCTCCACCCTCCCACGTACCCCCTCGACCCCGTCTCCACCCTCCCAGGTTCCGGCTCTGGTTTGTCTCCTGCACGTGGACGTTGGAAGGCACTTGTTGGTGCCACCCAGGCTTCCCAGCCTCTGCTGCTGCCTTGCGGTGGAGGTCGTTCTAATGGTGACGGTGCACACGAATCCCTGTGAGTGCAGGGGTGACGTCCCGTGGGCTCACACCCTCCCTGTGAGTGCAGGGGTGACGTCCCGTGGGCTCACACCCTCCCTGTGAGTGCAGGGGTGACGTCCCGTGGGCTCACACCCTCCCTGTGAGTGCAGGGGTGACGTCCTGTGGGCTCATGCCCTCCCTGTGAGTGCAGGGGTGATGTCCCGTGGGCTCACGCCCTCCCTGTGAGTGCAGGGGTGACGTCCCGTGGGCTCACACCCTCCCTGTGAGTGCAGGGGTGACGTCCCGTGGGCTCACGCCCTCTCAGAGCCCATGGAGGGCTGCAGGGGGACCTGGCAAAACCTCTGCCTGCGGTACCTCCTTCCTCTGGCGGCATCGACTGGGCAGACCACGGAAAGCCGGAGCCCAGGTGCCAGGGCAGGGAGTCCAGGGTCTCTGATGGTGAGGCAGGGGTGGCGTTGACCACAAGGAGGGGGAGACACAGGCCCCAGCGGGAGTCTGTATGCCCTGTGTGCCACCTGCGTGCAGACGAGAGCAGGGGATCTGAGGTCTGCTCTTGGGATGGGGGTGGAGCCCAGCCATGGCCAAGTGCAAGCCTGAAGCTTGGGCCGCGGCGGGGGAGACTGGGGGGAGCTGAACCTTTGCCCTGCTCACCTTCCGCCTGGTAGTCAGGTGTATCCTCAGGTGGGAGACTGGGGAAGTCTGGGCCTCCCAAGAACTCTGGCCACGTGCTGAAGGCCCACAGTGCTCCCGTGAGCACCCTGTGCCTCACACGTGACACGTGGACTGCAGAGCACTGGGCTCCTGGGGAGGAAACACCCAACACGAGTGCAGAGTCCCTGGGACCAGGGTGTGGGAACTTGGAGGAACCAGAAACAACGGAGGAGCAGAAACATCAACCAGAGGGTGAGCGCTCAGCCTGGCCCCACCCCGGGGTGCCTGGGTCGGAGGCCCAGCTCAGCTTCCTGCTGGTGTACTTTCTAGAAGGCTCAAGCCACTGTTGCTGTCACCCACATGAGAGACGGGGACGGAGTTCCCAGCCCCCAGCCCAGCCCAGCCCAGCGCTGCCACTGCGGGCATTCGGGGAGTGAGCCAGCAAGGGGTCTCTAGGAAAATCCCTACCCCTACGCTGGGAGAGAGACCAGCTCACCCATGGCCTCAGAGCAGGATGCTGTAACAGGAACAGGATAGGAAAAAGCACTTGTGGAAAAAAAGGTGGCAGAAATGAAAAATTCAAAGGTAATCTCTGGTAAGGTTGGAAATGAGAAATGGGAAAACACAGAATTGGACCCTGAGCGGGCATGGCCTCGCAGGTGGACAGGGACCCTCGCTGAGCACACAATGACCAGAAAACATCCTAAACCAGGAGTGGGAGAAGGCCCAGCCCAGGCGTGGCAGCATGAGACCAGCAGAGCAGGACCCCGGCACTCATGTGACCTGACTGGCATGGGGCCTCCAGGGACCAGGCGTGGACCAGGGCGGGCAGGGCGACCTTCAGTCCTGTCAGCAGGGAGGACGTGGGGGGCCAGGAGTCCCGCCTGGGCAGCCAGGGCTGGGTGGGGGAGGGGCCTGGGATGCCTTCCCTTCCTCTCTGGGGTGTTGGAAGAGAGCCAAGGCCGGGAAAACTCACTCCAGAGAGTGGAGGGCGTGGCTCCTCAGCCTGCTGGGGGGGGCAGGGAAGCCCCCAGGCCTAGGTGATGGGGGGCAGGGAAGCCCCCAGCTGAGGTGATGGGGGGGCAGGGAAGCCCCCAGGCCTAGGTGATGGGGGGGCAGGGAAGCCCCCAGGCCGAGGTGATGGGGGGCAGGGAAGCCCCCAGGCCGAGGTGATGGGGGGGCAGGGAAGCCCCCAGGCCTAGGTGATGGGGGGGCAGGGAAGCCCCCAGGCCTAGGTGATGGGGGGCAGGGAAGCCCCCAGGCCGAGGTGATGGGGGGCAGGGAAGCCCCCAGGCCTAGGTGATGGGGGGGCAGGAGGTGATGCTTCCTCCTCGCCCAGGCAGTGCACTCACCTACTCTGGGTGGAAATGCAAAGTGCGCACTGGGTGGCTGCCCCTCCCCAGCCTCCCAGATTGGTTTCTGTGTCTAAGGGGTGGGCGGGCCGGGAACAAGGGTGGGTCCAGGGCCACCCATGGGAAGGAGGGCTGTCCTGGCAGCTGGAGCAGACAGCAGAAGGCACTGGCCACTAGGATCACCGAGCCCTGGGTTCTCCAGGCACTGATGCATTTGTCAGGAGACCTCCACTGAGTGCCTTCTGCAGGTGAAACCTCGGCAGGCCTTGAGGATGGAGCCGGGACCAAACCGCCCAGCCCATCTGATGACCTCCAGGCTAGCGGGGAGCGGAGGGTGCGCCTTGACCACCAGGCACCTGGTTGCTGCACCCCCAACATTGGGGCTCCCACCTCAGGCTGGGACCGAGGCCTCACCTGGGAGTTTAGAGGCCACTTCCCGGCGTCTGGTTTAATCTGCCTGGGTGTGGCCTTGTGTGGGGGCTTTCTGGTAGCTCTCCAGGTGCCCTAAGGAGCAGTGAGGTTTGAGCTGGCCTCCAAGGTGAGCCAGGGAGGCTGCAGGCCCCAGAAGTGTTTAGGAGGAAGGAGCTTTGAAGGTCAGCTCGAGGGGTGTGGGAGGAGCCCCCACAAGAACACTGGGCTGCTGGGAAGGGGCTGTTGAGCAGGGGCGGGGGGGGGGGGGCTTCACAGCTGCTGAGCCGGGGAGCCAAGGGCACCAGGCGGTGGATGCCAGAATTCTCCAGCAATGATCATGGAATTGTCTGTTCCTCCCTGTAGTTCTATCAATTTTTTGCTTACTGTATTTTGAAACTGTCTTAAGGTACACACCAGCGTACTGTCCTGTTTTCTTATGCGCTCCGTCTTATTAGAGGACACACTCACTGTTGAAATCTGCCTTACCTGGTGTTCACGTCACCATTCCAACCCTGCTAGTCTGCAGGTGTCTGTTACAACGGGGTGTGGCCGCGTCCCTTTCTGTTCTTTCAATTGATATGCTTAAAGCGTTTTTACTATTTGGTGGGATTCAGTCTCTCATTTTCTCTCATTTTTCTATTCATTTTATGTTTGTTCCTTTTTTTAATATTTGGAAGTTTGTTTTGTTTTTTTTTTTTTTTTTTTTTTACAGGCAGAGTTAGTGAGAGAGAGACAGAGAGAAAGGTCTTCCTTCCGTTGGTTCACCCCCCAAATGGCCGCTACGGCCGGCGCTGCATGGATCCGAAGCCAGGAGCCAGATGCTTCTCCTAGTCTCCCATGGGGTGCAGGGCCCAAGCACCTGGGCCATCCTCCACTGCACTCCCTGGCCACAGCAGAGAGCTGGCCTGGAAGAGGGGCAACCGGGATAGAATCCGGCGCCCCGACCGGGACTAGAACCTGGTGTGCCGGGTTGAGCCATGGCGCCGGCTGCCTTTTTTTTTTTTTTTTGTAAGATTTATTTTATTTATTTGAAAGACAGAGTTACAGAGAGAGGAAGAGAGAGAGAGAGAGGTCTTCCATCCGCTGGTTCACTTCCCAGGTGGTTGCAATGGCCAGAGCTGTGCAGATCTGAAGCCAGGAGCCAGGAGCTTCTTCTCGTGGGTGGAGACCTGGGCCTGCTTTGCCAGGCCACAGCAGAGAGCTGGGTTGGAAGAGGAGCAGCCGAGACTTGAACCAGTGTCCATCTGGGATGCTGGCAGTGCAGACGGCAGCTTTACCCGCTACGCCACAGCGCCGGTGCCAGCCTTTAGTAATTTGACTGATGCACCTCACGTGGTTTTCTGTGAATTTATCATGGTGGGGGATCCTAGAACTCCTTTTCAAAAATTTTTATGTATTTCTATTTGTGATGTGGAGAGATGGAGATCTTCTGTTTGCTGGCTCACTCCCAAGTGCTGCAACACTGAGTCTGGGCTAGGCCGGAGTCGGGAGCCTGCGGCCCAACCTGGGTCTCCCACAGGAGTTGCCAGAGACTCGAGCATTCGAGCCGTCACCTGCTGCCTCCCAGAATCAGGCTCAGAGCCTGGCACTCTGGCACGGAAGGCGGGCACCCCGGTGTCTTAGCTGCCTTGCCACAGTGCACCCCACGGAACTCACTAAACAGGGCAGTCACGTCCTTTAGCAACGCAGCCGCTGTTTGTTCAGATACCTGCCTCACCCAGAACGCGCTCTCCTGTCTGCCGGTCACTGCAGCTGTACACGCGACAGGGAGCTGGATCAGAAGGGAGCAGTGGGTGCAAAGGGGTGCTCATATGGGATGGCAGTGCTGGTCCAAAATGGCATTGTTTTAGTGTTGAGCCAGTCCCCTGAGTCTTGAACTGGGGGATATCTGACGCACCTGCCTCCTTCTCGCTTCTCCCAAGTGTGTTCACAGCTTTCTGTGGGTCTGTTTCTTGTTCTATGTGCAGGTTTGATACTCTGACAGGGTTCTCATTTTACAGGTCTCATTTTTTCTGGCCTAAGTGACATTCAGGGGTCAGCCTCCAGAACTGCAGCCCGACATTCCCCACGCTGGACACGAGTACTTAGCAACAGCACCGCGCAGAGCCTGCGGCTCTGTGGACTCTGCAGGCTTCTGGAGGTGGGCCTCCCACCGGGCACATGTTGTCTCCGGAATTCACCAAACCCACAGGCGGTTCCAAGGAACCTAGAAAGTGGATCCGGCAGCACCGCACCTCCCAGCCGGCGAGGCGAGTCCGTGCCTGCCCTCTGCGACGGGGCGTGGACGTGCTCCCCTCATCAGCTCGTGGAGCCCACGCACTGTGGCCTCCCTCAGCTGCTCGCCTGGGCGGCCAGCAGTCCGTTGTCTGTGTCATTTGAGAGCTTTCCCACAGCCCCGTCTGAGATCTGGGTCGGCGGTGGCGGAAGCAGACCTGACTCTGACTCAGCAAGTCCTGCGCCTGGCGCGTGAGGGGGTGGGCAGCCCTGCCGGCATGGAAGAGCAGCCTCAGGGGCTCCTCCCCCCCCCCATCTGCCCCTCAGGGGTACCGGACCTCTCCTCTGCCAAAGGCTACTTGGGCATTTACGACATCACCTGAGGTTGTGAAGTTGCCAGCAATCAGCCTGCGGCTGTCCTGGCAGGGCTGGATCACGTGGTCTCGGGGGCCTCTGTGGCTCGCAGGAGGACATCCCCACCCCTGCGTGAGAACGAGACCTTGGGCCGCTGCCTGGACCTTCTCAACCTTCCATTCCTCCCTGTGCAGCGCGGTCGGCTCAGGAAGAGCAGGTTTGAGCACCGTCACTGTCGTGGGAAAGGGAGGCGGCCCATCCAGGCCAGTGCACCTGCTCCAGACCCCTCACCGTCTCCTGCCGTGGGCGGAGCCCCTGGGGCTCCAGCCCGAGTAATAGCGGCCCCACCCTCATTCGCTGCTACTGAGGACGGAAGGCTGTGACCTTATTTGGAAGCGGGGTCTGTGCAGACGTAATCAGTTGGGGACCTTGCAATGAAATCATCCTGGATTTTGGTGGATCCCAGTTCCCAGGACTGGGGCCCCCGTGAGAACAGAGGCCAGGTACAGACGCTGGAGTGAGGCCGTCACAAGGCGGAGGGGCAGGGAAGGACCCCCGGAGGCTCTGTGGGGTGTAGTCCTCCCCAGCCTGCGCTGTGGGGCTTCGTGTGTGTAGGATGGGGTGTCATGGTGGCATCTGCACGGTGGGGATGAGCTCACGAGTTTGTCCCTGGGACGTGGACCCATCTGTTGACCTCTGAGTCTGCGAGGCTGAGGAAGGCCACTGGCTGGGCTGGTGAGGGCCTAGGCCACCAGCTGCCCCTGGCTGCACTTTTCAAACTGATGAAAGCTTTCAGGCAGACAACGGAAGAGAGGTAACAGAATTGCCACCTTCCACACAGGGCAACATTGAAACGCCAAGAATTCTAAAATCTGCTGGAAAGGCAGACACAGAGGGCGGTACCTCCCTCCTGCTGGTACACTCCCCAACAACCAGGCCTGGGCCCTGCTGAAGCCAGAAGCCTGGAACTCCATCCAGGTCTCCCACATCCAGTGCTTGGGGCAGGGACTCAACACTTCTGACGTCATCATTTGCCTCCAGCAGGGAGCTGGATCAGAAGTAGAGCAGCTGCGACCCCAGCCGGGCACTCGGTTCTGGGGTGCAGGCATCCCACGGGCAATGTGCCAAATGCCTGCCCCGGACGCCGTCTGTGCGCCTCACTGCATCTGACGCTGTCCTCGTTTATGGAGGTGATGGCCAGCAAGGCCTGCTCTGGGCTGTGCTGGCCCGAGGCGCTGGTCCCGGGCCCTGCACTGTCCTGACAACACGCACGGCGTTTGTAACGTACATGACCAGAACACTCCCTCCTCGCTACACGAGGTGCCACTGCTTTCCAGACTCCTTCCCGCTGTGACGAGAAAACCACTGACACTGGGAGGGAGCCAGGCCGAGCTCCAGGGTGCCCAAGGTCCACAGTGGACAGTGTCCCCTCCACTGCGGGCCTGGGCTGGGAGGAGCCACAAGACCTGCCGGGCCCTGGTCACCCTGAGGGCAGAGTTGCCGGGCTGCCGGGGTGGGTGTGTGTGTGTGTCCGTGCCAGTCTATGGCCCCACGCTCCCCTGCTGGGGAGGTGTGGCTGAGTAGGCAGACTCTCCCCTCCCTGCTTCCTGGGGGGCTGTCAGCAAACTGTGGGGGTGCGGGAGGCTGACCCAGCCACCTGAGGGCTGGAAGGCTCCGGGTGCGGCCTCCAGACGCACAAGCCACCTCCCTGGACACGGCGTGGCATAGCTCTCACTAAGCATCCTGGTGGCATCCGCAGCAGGCTACAATGGCTGGGTGTGATCCAAGTTATGCGGGCCCTCGGGGCCTAGGGACCCGCGTCCCCTGTGTGCATTCAGGGGCCCGACTGGCTGGGTCACTGGTGTTTCCCACTGCACAGCCGCACGTCTGGCGATGCTTGGACTGGCTTACTTCAACATCTTCGCGTCAGCTGGTCCCTATTTGTGAGCAGATCAGGTTGGAAAAGCACAGTGACAGAGCAGGAGAGACCCCCCCTCCGCTGGCTCACCCCCACCCCCAGCCGGGCCCCCAGTGACAGAGCAGGAGAGACCCCCCTCTGCTGGCTCACCCCCAGCCGGGCCCCCAGTGACAGAGCAGGAGAGACCCCCCTCCGCTGGCTCACCCCCACCCCCAGCCGGGCCCCCAGTGACAGAGCAGGAGAGACCCCCCTCCGCTGGCTCACCCCCACCCCCAGCCGGGCCCCCACTGCCTTCACAGGTGCAGAGCAGCCCGGCCCAGAGCAGTGTCACAGTGTGGCAGGACGACGTGGGGTCTCAGCCGTGTCAGACCCCCGCTCCAGGGGTCACCGATGAAAGCTGAGACTTGGGGCGGGTGTTTGCCCCATGGGAGTGCCTGGGCTCCATGCCCGCGCAGACCCCTGACAGCTCCCGGCTGACGGCTCAGGTGATGGGCTGCACCCGCGTGGGAGACCCGGAATGAGTTCCTGCTTTGCTTCGGTCTGGCCTGCAGCCACTGTGGGCACTGGGGGAGTGAACCAGAGGACAGCACCACACCAACGCCGCGTTTCTGCTGGCTGGGGACTCAGGCCGCCTGCCCACGCCCAGCTGGAGGTGCCCACTGGAACTGGGGCACGCGCGCGCGCGGGGGGCATTCCACGTACCCAGCCTCTCCTCCGCTGCTGCCTTGCGGAGCCCAGGGCTCAGGACGCGGCTGGACATCCAGGTTTATAGGAGTCTCCCCGACACGTCCATCCAGCGCAGCCCCCAGTCAGGTACCCGGGGGAGTCGGGGCGGCGATCAGTTTGCAAGCCTGCAACGGGACGCACGCTGCCCCGGGGAGCAGCCTCTTGCTAGATCCGTTAAACAGAAGACCCACTTCCTCTGCCCCCAGCACTGGGCCCTTTGTGCGGGCTCTGCTCTCCCCGCGGCGGCGACCCCGGCCTGGAGGGGTCCTGGGCCGGGGGCTGGCATTTCCCACGGGACAGAACCAGCACCCCACCCACACCGGGGGCTGCGGCGTACCCCGAGCACCGCGCCCAGAACCTGCCGGTAAAGTCGCAGCCCCGCGTCCTTCCCCCCGCGAGGAAGCCGCGAAGACGGCCCCGCGCCGGCAGCCCCGCGCCCACGCCCGCACGGCGCTCACGGGCATCGCGGGGCGGGCGCGCCCCTCGCCCCGGCCCCGCCCGCCGCGGTCGCCGCGAGGGGAATCCCGGCCGCCCCGCGCCGCTCCCGCCGGTCCGCGCCCGCGTCCCTCCCGCCGCCGCTCCTGGCAGCCCGGCCGCAGCCATTTTGGAGCGGCGGAGACAAAGGGCGAGATCGGCCGGCGCCCCCGCCGCCCGGGCCGCCCTCCGCGCCCCGCCGCCCTCCGCGCCCCGCCAGCCTCCGCCGCGGCCGCCCTCCGCGCCCGGCCGCCCGCCCGCGCCCCGGCCTCTAGCGCGCGCAGCCATTGGCCGCGCCTTTTAAGCGCGCGCCGCGGCCAATCGCAGCCCGCCGGCGGCTCGGGCGGGGGCGGGGCGCGCGCCGCGCCTGCGCACGGCGCCGCCGCGCCGGCCGCGCGCCCCCGCCCCCGCCGGCCGCGCGCCGCCCCCCGCCCGCCCCGCGCCGCCCCATCGGAACCTCCTCCCCGCCCAGGCGCGCTCGGCCGAGCGGCGGCGGCGGCGGCGGCCGAGGAGGGAAGATGGCGGCGGGCTCGGATCTGCTGGACGAGGTCTTCTTCAACAGCGAGGTGGACGAGAAAGTGGTGAGCGACCTGGTGGGCTCGCTCGAGTCGCAGCTGGCGGCCAGCGCGGCCCACCACCACCACCTCGCGCCGCGCACGCCCGAGGTGCGGGCCGCGGCCGCCGGCGCGCTCGGGAACCATGTTGTGAGCGGCAGCCCGGCCGGAGCCGCGGGCGCCGGCGCGGCCGCCCCCGCCGAGGGCGCGCCCGGAGCGGCGCCGGAGCCGCCCCCCGCAGGTAGAGCGCGGCCGGGGGGCGGGGGGCCGCGGCGCGGGGGCCCCGGCTCACCGCCGCGCCCGCTTGTCCCCGCAGGGCCCGCGGCGCCGCCGGCCGCGAAGCTGAGGCCGCCGCCCGAGGGCAGCGCGGGGCCCTGCGCCCCGGTGCCCGCCGCCGCCGCCGCCGCCGGGCCGGAGCCCGCCGCCGCCGGCCCCGCCAAGCCCGCCGGCCCCGCCGCGCCGGCCGCCCGCGCGGGCCCCGGCCCCGGGCCCGGCCCCGCCAAGCCCGCCGGCCCCGCCGCGCAAACTTTGAATGGGGGCGCCGCGCTGCTGAACTCGCACCACGCCGCACCTGCTGTCAGCCTGGTCAACAACGGGCCCGCGCCGCCGCCGCCGCCCAAGCCCGCGCCCGGCACTGTCATCCAGACGCCCCCTTTCCTGGGCGCCGCCGCGCCCCCCGCGCCCGCCGCCGCCGCCCCCTCGCCCCCCGCCGCCCCCGCGCCCGCCGCCGCCCCGCCCCCGCCGCCGCCCGCGCCGGCCACCCTGGCCCGGCCGCCCGGCCACCCGGCCGGACCCGCGCCCGCCGCGCCGCCCCCCGCCGCCGCCGCCGCCGCCGCCGCGCAGAACGGGGGCAGCGCTGGGGCCGCCCCCGCCCCCGCCCCGGCCGCCGGGGGCCCCGCGGGGGGCAGCGGCCAGCCTGGGCCCGGCGTGCCCGCCGCGGCGCCCGGGCAGGGGGTCAAGGCCGAGTCGCCCAAGACGGTGGCGGCGGCGGCGGCGCCCCCGCCCCCGCAGACCCTGGCGGCCGGCGGCGCGGCCAGCTCGACGCCCGGCATGGTCCTGGGGCCAACTATGCAAGGGGCGCTGCCCAGCCCGGCCGGCGTCCCGCCGCCCGCCCCCGGGACCCCCACGGGGCTGCCCAAAGGCGCGGCCGGCGCCGTGCCCCAGAGCCTGCCCCGCACGCCCACGGCCACCAGCGGCGGGATTCGGGCCACCCTGACGCCCACCGTGCTGGCCCCTCGCCTGCCGCAGCCGCCTCAGAACCCGACCAACATCCAGAACTTCCAGCTGCCCCCAGGTGAGTGGACGCGCGGCCGGGCGGGCGGGCGGGCGGGCGGCTTCCAGGAAGTTCTCGCGGCGACGCGCTGAGGTCGGCTGTCCCGCGGGCCCCGGGCGCCCCTGCCCAGGTGCGGTGGCCTGGCCGGGGCCGGCGTGCTGCTGGCTCGGTCGGTCCTGCGGTGCGTCTGCGGTTCCGAGTTGCCGGCCCGGGGGAGGGGTCCTGCTTGTGTGGCCCTGTGCTTCAGGGCGACCCGCTGGTGACTTTTGCAGGGAGGGGCCCGCCTCCCCCCCGCTCTGCTGCTTTTCCCTGGGCTGGGGAAGCAGCTCGGCGGAGCCCCCCGCCCCCAGCACACGCACACGCGCGCGCGCCCCCGAGGGAGGTCGAGGCAGGGTGATCCGGTGGCGTTCGCCCGGTAGGCTGGTCTGCCGCTGGCCCAGGAAGGCAGAGACCCGGAGCCTGAGAGCCGTGCCGGGAGTAGGCTGAGCGCTCGCAGGGGCCCCCGGGGTGGGGGTTCCGGCAGTGCACGGTGGCCGGAGCTCGGCTTGCTCGCAGCCTCGCCCTGGCCCGTCCTCTCCGGGTTCCTGAGGGTCCCGCAGGTTGGCCGTCGCCAGGCAGAGGTGCGCCTGCCCCGGAGCCGCCCCGCGCCTGTGAGTGCTGCTCCCCGGGTGGGGTGAGGACGCTGGCCGGGCAGCTGTAGGCGTAGCCGCTGCGGGGGCCAGGCGCTGGCTCTCTGTCCCTGCTTTCCAGAGAGGGCCGGTGGTCACTTTGGTAGAGTCCGGGAGGTGCCGGCCCGTGGCCACGCGTCGCAGGACGTGGTTTTCCTAGGCAGGAGTGCTTCTGGGTGACCTGGGAGGGGGCCAGGCGCCCCTTACGCCAGCTGGGCAGGCGGCGTGGTCCTAGGGTGCTGACAGCACGGTAGGTGTGTCGTTGACTTTGCGGTAGGAAGTTCGGCAGATTCTGAGCAGAGTTTTCCCCGGAGGCTGCTGCTGGCCTGCCTGTGGAATGACAGCTCCGTCTCCGCTCCCGTTCTGGGGTCCTGCGTGGCGGCAGGTGCCTCTGCTGTGGCGAGGCGGCCCCCGCTGTCCTGTGGCTGCTGATCGGGAGGGAGGCTGGCACTCTGCCCTGGGCCTCCTGGGGGCTGGGGGCCTCTGTGCCATCCTCCCCCATCCCCCCCCCCTTT
Source organism: Sylvilagus bachmani (assembly GCA_015711505.1). Lineage (NCBI taxonomy): Eukaryota > Metazoa > Chordata > Mammalia > Lagomorpha > Leporidae > Sylvilagus > Sylvilagus bachmani. The sequence continues at coordinate 110,346,151 of CM027394.1, read as the reverse complement.
TTTTTTTAAAGATTGATTTGTTTGAGAGACAGAGGCAGAGAGAGAGGTCTTCCATCCACGGGTTCACTCCCTACATGTCCACACCGGCTGGAGCTGCGCTGATTGGGAGCCAGGAGCTTCTTCTGAGTCTCCCGTGTGGTTGCAGGGGTCCAAGGACTTGGGCATCTTCCACTGCCTTCCCAGGCCACAGCAGAAGAGCTGGATGGGAAGTGGAGCAGCCTGGACTTGAAGCGGCGCCCATATGGGATGCCGGCACTGCAGGCGGCGGCTTTACCACAGCTCTGGCCCCTGTCCCTTTTTTTTTTAAGATTTATTTACTTATTTGAAAAAGTTACACAGAGGAGAGGCGGAGAGAGAGGTCCTCCATCACTGGTTCACTCCTTGATTGGCCGCAATGGCCGGAGCTGTGCCGATCCAAAGCCAGGAGCCTCCTCCGGGTCTCCCATGCAGGTACGGGGCCCAAGGACTTGGGCCATCCTCCACTGCCCTGCCAGGCCACAGCAGAGAGCCAGATCGGAAGTGGAGCAGCTGGGCCTCCAACCGGTGCCCACGTGGGACACCGGCACTGCGGGCTAAGCCGCAGCGTCGGCCCCAGCCGTGTCGGTCCTAAAGTGTGCTGAGACCCTGTCCGCCTCCGTGCTGCTCTGGGAGGCCAGTGTTGGCTGGCTGGGTCTGGCCAGGAGGCCCCGCACGCTGGGGTGGGTGTTTGCCAGCATCCGCTTGCTCCCCGGGTCCGCAGCTCTCCAGGAAGAGGGAGTGGCGTCCCCCTCGGTGCCCCTGGGCTGGTCCGCAGGTGAGGGACCGAACAGCTGCTGATGGCTTGAGGCCGAGACAGCATGATTTAACTTTATAGATCAATGAGAAAGGTTATCGATACTCTCACCACACCCTGCCATTGATCAGGAAATAGGAAATTCTTGTTTTTTTTCTCCATGGAACTCTTTCATACTGAAAATGGACAGGTGGGAAGTGGGAATAACTTAGACACATAACCCCTGCTTGGCGACTGGCTTGTTCCTGCCACAGCTCAGGCGGGCTGGAGGCGCCAGGGAGGCAGGCGTCAGGGGCAGGGACTGCGTGGGAGGGCCCTCCCCGCGGGCCTTCCCTTTGCGGGGGTCCCGGGTGGGCCAGGGCGGGACAGAGCCTCGCCTGGCCGCCCCCAGGAGCTCCTGAGAGCCATGTGTCGGGGTGGCCTTTGTGCTGTTGTTGTTTGTTTTTTTGAAGGGGCTGGGGCCTGAATTTTACCCCCGTGGGAGTAACGCAGAAACCTACGAGGTGTTGGGGGGATCGTTGGAGCCATCGCAGTTGTCTGGGGCGCCCTGAAGAGAACCAGTGCGTGACCTCGAAGTGATTCAGGACAGAAGTGACATCCAGGTGACGACGTGATTAGACTTGGAAGCAGAGGGAGGGGGCGATACCACAGCTGCCACAGCCTTGATGGTTTTAGGCTGATGCGCTCGTTTCCCAAGGTTGTCCTTGGGGCCGCACGGTGGGCCTCTGCCATGTCCTGTGTCCTGGCTGACCCCATTTGGGGCCTCTGCCGTGTCCTGTGTCCTGGCTGACCCCAGTTGGGGCCTCTGCCGTGTCCTGTGTCCTGGCTGACCCCAGTTGGGGCCTCTGCCGTGTCCTGTGTCCTGGCTGACCCCAGTTGGGGCCTCTGCCGTGTCCTGTGTCCTGGCTGACCCCCGTTGCTCGCAGCTCGGGCCGGTGTAGGTTCCTAATCAAGGTGGAAACCGAGTCTTCCTCATCGGCCCAGAGGTGGACGTGTGGGCTTGTTTTCTGCGGTGCCGCTGAGGCTGAGACGTGTGCGGGACAGGGTTCTCAGCTCTGGTGAGGGTGTTGCTTGTTGGTAGGACAGGAAGGCCGGCCGTGCTGTGGGTTGGTCCCCAGGCTGGGCGGCACAGCGCACAGGCCTGGGACGCAGTGACAGCTCTGACGGCAGGGGCTCTTGGCACAAGGGTCGTGGTTCGAGGTTCGGGTTGTTGCTTGTGCACTGTCTGCTCGGTCCTCGTGCCCCCGTTTGCCTGGCTGCGTCGGTGAAGAGCCGGGGGTCCCGGCTGTCAGGCGGCACTGATCCCTCACACGCGGCCCTGTGTCGCCACTTCGTGCACGGTCCTCGTGCCCCCGTTTGCCTGGCTGCGTCGGTGAAGAGCCGGGGGTCCCGGCTGTCAGGCGGCACTGATCCCTCACACGCGGCCCTGTGTCGCCACTTCGTGCACACGTCGCGTTGCTTTAGCAGGGACGGGATCTTCCACGGACAGCTTCAGTCAGATGGGAGCATCCCCAGAGCGCGTTCTCGGCAGTAAGGGTGTGGGGTGGTGGCCGAGTCCGCGCTGGGGTCGCCGCTGGGCTGCGGCTGCCTGCGTGGCCTGGGCCTGGGGCCGGAGCCTGCCTTCCAGCCGAGCGACTCTGCTTGGTTTTCCTCTTGATGTCCTCAGGTGGCAGCGACATCTGCAGAGAACAAAGAAAAATAACTGGAGCCGCACAAGGGCAGCCCTGGGCCCCTCCGTCCCAGCAGCAGGGTGGGCCCTGCCTGCCCGGCCTTCAGTCCTGGCGCTCGCCGGTGTCTCTGGGATGCGCACAGGCCATCTTGGCCGCTGGGGTTTGGATAGATGCGCAGGCGTCTGCTGTGTGCAGGGAGCTGGGGAGGTGCACGTTGTCCCGGCAGCCGGGCTTGGGGTCGCGGCACCCTGGGGCGGTGTTGGAGTGTGGAAGGATGACTTCTGGAGTCCCCGGCGGAGCCCTGTTGGTGAGGCCCTGGGAGGCGGCCACTTGGCCAGGTGGCATCTGGTGAGCCTGAGGGAAGGTGGCCCTTCCCTTCGCTGAGTGCGGAGTCCCTGGACATGGAGCCGTGCACCGGGCAGTTGGCCTTGAACAGGCAGGGTGGGTCAGAGCAGGCTCGGCTCGGTGCAGGCCCGGCGCTGGACACAGCTCTGCGGGCAGGCGGTGCTGCGTGTCTGGCAGCTTCCAGAGCCACTTCAGTAGAAGACAGCTTTGTCAGTAGTTCGTTGTTTATGAGTCGGTCAACATATATTAACAACTTATTTTTTTAATAATTTATCTGAAAGGCACAGTTAGAATGGGAGCGGCAGACACACAGAGCGAGCGAGCTGTCTTCTGTCTTCCATCTGCTGGCTCACCAAATGGCCACAACGGCCGGGGAAGGGCCAGACGAAAGCCACGAGCTTCCTCTGCACCTCCCTGGTGGGTACAGGGCCTCTGCTGTCTTCAGGCGCGTCAGCCAGGAGCTGGATCCGGAGTGGAGCAGCTGGGAGCACTGCTGCCCACGTGGGTGCCGGCACTGCAGGTGGTGGCCCCACCCGCCACACCCCAGTGCCGGCCCCAGCTGTTTTCTTTCAAACTATATAGTTTAAAGATTTATTTACTTGAAAGTCAGACTTATACAGAGAGAGGAGGAGAGGCGTGGGGGTGGGGAGTCTTCCATCCGCTGGTTCACTCCCCAAGCGGCTGCAACGGCCAGAGCTGAGCCAATCCGAAGCCAGGAGCCAGGCGCTTCTTCCGGGTCTCCCATGTGGGTGCAGGAGCCCAAGGACTTGGACCGTCTTCCACTGCTTTCCCGGCCAGAGCAGAGAGCTGGATCGGAGGTGGAACAGCCGGGATTCGAACCAGTGCCCATGTGGGATGCTGGCACTGCAGGCGGCGGCTGTACCTGCTGCGCCACAGCGCCGGCCCTTTTAAAAATATTGCAGCAGGCCGGCGCCGTGGCTCAACAGGCTAATCCTCCGCCTTGTGGCGCCGGCACACCGGGTTCTAGTCCCGGTCGGGGCACCGGATTCTGTCCCGGTTGCCCCTCTTCCAGGCAGCTCTCTGCTGTGGCCCAGGAGTGCAGTGGAGGATGGCCCAGGTGCTTGGGCCCTGCACCCCATGGGAGACCAGGAGAAGCTCCTGGCTCCTGCCATCGGATCAGCGCGGTGCGCCAGCCACAGTGCGCCGGCCACGGTGGCCATTGGAGGGTGAACCAACGGCAAAGGAAGACCTTTCTCTCTGTCTCTCTCTCTCACTGTCCACTCTGCCTGTCAAAAAAAAAAAAAAATATTGCAGCAGATATCTGAGCAGGTTGTGGAGCACTTGCTCGAGGTTCGTGTCTTCGTGTTCACAAGCGGGAAACTCACTCTCCCGGGCCCCGGGAAGCAGTTCCCGCTCCGTTCTCACAGCCTGGCCTTTGGTGACAGAACCGTGACGCTGAGAAAGCCCAGGGCGGGCGCTTGCGGCTTTCGGACCTGTCCTTCTGGGGTGTGCACTGGCAACCGCTGCAGCCCGAGGTGGCCGGTGGCCGTGAGGCGTGGCAGTGTCGCTGCAGAGGCAGACGCTGCTTCGGGAGCTTGCTCCTCGTTCAGCGCACGGTGAAGTTGATCGCGGGCTGTAGGCTGGGGTTGCACGGCCTTGGACGCTTCAAGCAGAAGTTGTGTTTTTTCTCCATACCTCGGAATTTTTGCATTAAGAAATTAAAACTTCTGAAAACAAAAAGACAAAAGTTGTGCACGGTTAGGCCTCGACCCCCCACCTTTGGAATGTGTAGACCCCGATATCTTTGCTCGACTCCCCTGAGGTGCTACATCTGCCCCTGACCCCGGCCTGTGTCCCCACTGACCCCCGTGCGTGTCACCCTCACCCCTGTGTATTCCCTGACCCCTGTGTGTCCCCGACCCATGTGTGTCACCCTCACCGGTGTGTCCCCGACCTGTGTGTGTTACCCTCACCCTGTGCGTGTCACCCTCACCCCTGTGCGTGTCCCCAACCCCCGTGTGTGTCACCCTCACCCGTGTGTCCCCGACCTGTGTGTGTTACCCTCACCCCGTGCGTGTCACCCTTACCCCTGTGTGTGTCCCCAACCCCCGTGTGTGTCACCCTCACCCGTGTGTCCCCGACCTGTGTGTGTTACCCTCACCCTGTGTGTGTCACCCTCACCCCTGTGCGTGTCCCTGACCCCTGTGTGTGTCAGCCCTCACCCCGTGTCACCCTCACCCTGTGTGTCCTTTGACCCTTGTGTGTCCCCGACCCATGCGTTACCCTCACCCCTGTGTGTGTCACCGTCACCCCGTGTGTCCCGACCCCTGTGTGTCCCCTGACCCCTGTGTGTATGTCAGCCCTGACCCCTGTGTCTCCCCTGGCCCCTGTGTCTCCCCCGACCCCTGTGTGTCTCCCCCGACCCCTGCGTGTGTCTGTGAACTGGCTGGCCTCTGGCTTCTCTGACCCCAGGTAGCCACTGTCCCAGCTGGTCCCTACTGCTGTGGGTGCGTGTCACAGAAGTGCTGCTGCCGTTGCTGCTGTAGGTGGGGGTGGGGGTGGGGGTGGGAGCCCTCCTGGGTGGCATGTGAGACAGGAGTGGCCCCAGGACCAGGGTGCGCTGTAGGTGGGGGTGGGGGTGGGGGTGGGAGCCCTCCTGGGTGGCATGTGAGACAGGAGTGGCCCCAGGACCAGGGTGCGCTGTAGCGCTGCACTGCGGGGCTGACTGACTGTGGGTTCCTGGGGGTGAGCTCTGGGCCTCCTGTCTGTCCTGTGGGATGTTACATGCCTGCTGCTGCTCTTGCACACCTGAGGGGTGTGCCCAGGGCGGGAGTGTGCTGCGTGGGGGGGCGGGGGACCCAGCCAGGCTGCTGGCACTGTTCTGACCCTGGGGGTCGGGGAATCCCAGGTGGGCACTGCACCCACCGGGTCGGGCAGCAGGACTTGGCCCGGGGCTGTGTGGAAGGACGCTTCCGTGCTCTGGAAGGGGGTCCGTGGTACGAGTGGACAGCAGTGTGCATAGGAGCCTGTAGACCCGTGGGACAGAGGCTCTGTGGCCGGGGGCTTTGCCCAGGACACTCTGGGAGTGGACGTGTGAGGGGTGGCTGGAGCGCCTGCCCTTCCGTGGCGTGTTTATGGGTGAGTGAAGGGGGAAGAGAGACAGCTTTTTGTTTGTTTATTTTTTTAAAGACTTATTTGTTTGAAGGGCAGAGTTACAGAGAGGCAGAGAGAGGAGAGGGGGAGAGAGAGAGGTCTCCATCTGCTTGTTCACTCCCCAGATGGCTGCAGCGGCCGGAGCTGGGTTGATCCAAAGCCAGGCGCTTCCTCTGGGTCTCCCGCGTGGGTTCAGGACTTGGCCCATCTTCCAGTGCTTTCCCAGGCCACAGCAGAGAGCTGGATGGGAAGTGGAGCAGCCGGGACTAGAACCGGTACACTTACGGGATGCTGGCACTGCAGGTGGCGACTTTACCCGCTGTGCCACAGAATGAGCCCGAGACAGCTTTCCTTGCTCTGTAACTGCTGAAGTGTGGCAGTGAGGAGGTTTTTGGGGGAGGTTTTTGTCTCCTTGATCTTCCAGACACGCGTCGCCAGCCTGGTCTTCCTGTGGTTTGCACGGGGCGGCCCGGAGGGAGCCAGGCTGCCTGCCGTTGGCTGCGCGTGGGAGACGCTGTGGTGCCCGTCTCGGGTGGTAGGACGGTGACTGAAGAGAAGGAAGCAAGCTCGCTGGTTGCGTCTTTATGGAACTCTGACTTGTAAAACTGTTAGTCACTTGACGATGGCTTCTTTCCCAGCCTGTCCTCTGCCTGTAGTTAGCTTACACTGGTCCCAGGAAGTCGGGGAAGCGTTGCAGCCGCGAGGGAGTAGCTGGGCCCTGGCAGCCTGCCCTGCCCGGCCGTCACGGTGGGACCTGCCCTTCTGCAGTCCCGGCCGTGAGGAAGGCACCGTGCCTCAGCCTGGTCCCCGCGCTCTGCCCCGCAGTCGTGGGTAAGTGGCCTGGCGGGGGTGGGCGTCCCTCTACACAGCGGTGTTCACGGCTGTGATGCGGATGGCCAGCTTGCTTTTTTGGAACTATCGTGAAACACGCCCTCTCATTAGAGATCGATGCCCTTCACCCTTCTGAGAAAGTTGTTCGGTTTTGTGTTTCCGTGGCTCCGTGGGCTTGGACCTGGGTCAGGCGTGGTGCACAGCCGGGGCCTGTTTGCCTACGGCACTCCAGGGCTCCTGAGGCCACAGCCCCGCTTTTGTGCTGCACCTGTTGTGGGGTCTCAGCGAGGGGCTGCGCTGGGCGCACTGGTCCTGGCCCTGGGCGGGGCAGGTGGGGGCGGGGGGTGTGAGGGAGTGCTGGGCACTTGGGAGGTGAGCAGAGGTCAGGATTTGAGGGTGGTGGCCTTGGGCTGTGTGTGCAGTGGCAGCTGGGTGGGAGGCAGTTCCCCGGCTGGCCCCGCAGCACAGGAGGCATGGGAGGAGTGGCCAGGGAGCCGGGGGTCTGCCCTGAAGTCCGGAGAGAAGGTGCGAGTGGCTGGGCCGTGGGGTGGGCGGGGGTCAGCAGGAAGGGGCGCCTGAGGGGAGCACCGCCGTTGTCAGCCCAGCTCCTGTGATGGGGTGCTGGCTTCTTTACCTTTTATTTATGGGAAGCCTAGGGGAACCTTGTCCTCTAGGTGGCGCTCTAGTTGCTGATCTTGGCAGCTTGCTGTTGGGTGTGTGTCCCAGCCTCCCTGCCTCGTGTGGGCGCGGGAGAGCCGAGTCCCTCCACGAGGGTCCCAAGGCTGGCAGCGGCGAGTGGAGCTTCCGGGCATCTGCCACCCCCGCCTGTGTGTCTCGTGCGCTCGTGGTCGGACCTGCACGTTTGAGTGGACGTGGTTGGGTTTGGAGCAGATGTGTGCTCAGATACCTGGTGCACAGAGGTGTCTGGGGCCCAGGTGTGCGCGTGAGGGCTGACTGGCCCGGGGTGGTTGGCTGTGCTTAGATCAGCAGGTGTGTGTCCGGTGGGTCCTGCCAGCCTGTTGTGTGAAGTCCCCTAGGCTTGAGTTTCTGCCATCCCAAGGGGCCGTGTTGCCTGTCGCTGTACGGCTGGCAGCCCCAGCGCTGGGAGACGCCCCCTGGGCGGGGGGCCTGCCCTCTAAGCTGGGAGACGCCCCCCTGGGGGGGCCTGCCCTCTAAGCTGGGAGACGCCCCCCGGGCGGGGGGCCTGCCCTCTAAGCTGGGAGACGCCCCCCGGGGGGGGGGCCTGCCCTCTAAACTGGGAGACGCCCCCTGGGGGGGGCCTGCCCTCTAAGCTGGGAGACGCCCCCTGGGGGGGGGCCTGCCCTCTAACCTGGGAGACGCCCCCTGGCGCGGGGCCTGCCCCAGTGATGCCCGTCACTTTCCTCTGGTTTCCGCCGAGAGGACCTGGTGGTGGCTGCTTGCACTTGTGCCTGGGCAGAGGGCACTGATGGATGGCAGCACGCTGCTCACAGCCAGGTCTGGCGACCTGGTCGGCAGGTACGGGCTGAGCGGCAGCTGTGGGCTGGCTGTGTGCGGGGCTTGGGCTTGGGCCAGGGCAGAAGCGGGGCGGCATGGAGCCGCGTGAGGACTGCGGTGGGCTTACGACGTGGAATCCTCCGCTCGCCCCAGCCACTCGCTCCCCGGTGTCGCAGCCCCAGTGGGCGCCCTGGTGCTCGGTGGGGGCGCTGCAGTCTCCCTGCTGCTCCGAGGGTTGGGTGGAGGTTGTTGATGGCGCCTCCTCGCTCTCCGATAGTTCAGGGACGTGGTCGTCGTCTGCTTGAGATCCCGAGTGAGGTGTCGTGACGCGATGCGGCGAGGAGGTGCCGTGGCTGGAGGGGCGGGGGAGCTCCCCACAAAGCGGGTTCCAGGTGCGGTTCTGACCTCGCATGTGGATCCGGGGCCCTGCGGGCCGACCTCCTCTTTCCCTTGTTCACGGTCGTGGGACAGGCAGCTCGTGGATGCACTGGGCAGTGGCCCCTGAGACCTGGGTGCTAGAAAGGGGGGGCTGCCCCTTCCAGCTGGGCGTGTACGCGGGAGCCCTCAGGTGCCGCCCGCCTTGGGCCCCAGGCATCCAGGGTGCTGTGTGTGTGCCTGGCAGCCGGGTTGGGACAGTCAGACAGGCATCAGGACGTGACCACAGGTGAGGAGCTCAGGGCAGCGAGTTTGTGTGCGGACCTGGGCCGTGCTTACGCATGTGGGGCCGTGCGTGTGGACCTGGGACCCTGCGTGTGCAGGTGAGGTCCTGCGTGTGGATGTGGGCCCTGCGTGTGGCCCTGGGTCCTCCGTGTGGACGTGGGGCCCTGCATGTGGACCTGGGCCCTGCGTGTGGACGTGGGGCTGTGCGTGTGGACGTGGGGCTGTGCGTGTGGACGTGGGGCCCTGTGTGTGGACCTGGGGCCCTGCGTGTGGACCTGGGGCCATGTGTGTGGACCTGGGGCCATGTGTGTGGAGGTGGGGCCGTATGTGTGGACGTGGGCCCTGCGTGTGGACTTGGGGCTGTGCGTGTGAATGTGGAGCCCTGTGTGTGGACCTGGTGCCATGTGTGTGGACCTGGGGCCCTGTGTGTGGACGTGGGGCCATGTGTGTGGACCTGGGGCCCTGTGTGTGGACCTGGGGCCATGTGTGTAGACCTGGGGCCCTGTGTGTGGACCTGGGGCCCTGTGTGTAGACCTGGGGCCATGCGTGTGGACCTGGGGCCATGTGTGTGGAGGTGAGGTCCTGCGTGTGGACGTGAGGCT
>CM027394.1:110284362-110336181 GCA_015711505.1 Sylvilagus bachmani | reverse complement strand
GTGTGCACGTGGGGCCGTGCGTGTGGATGTGGGGCCGTGCGTGTGGATGTGGGGCCCTGCGTGTGGATGTGGGGCCCTGCGTGTGGACCTGGGGCCCTGCGTGTGGACCTGGGGCCCTGCGTGTGGTTCTGGGTTCCTGCGTGTGGACCTGGGGCCCTGCGTGTGGACCTGGGGCCCTGCGTGTGCACGTGGGACCCTGCGTGTGGATGTGGGGCCGTGTGTGTGGATGTGGGCCCGTGCGTATGGACGTGGGGCACTGCGTGTGGACCTGGGGCCCTGTGTGTAGACCTGGGGCCCTGCGTGTGGACCTGGGGCCCTGCGTGTGGACCTGGGGCCATGCGTGTGGACCTTAGGCTGTGGGAATTCGTGAACTCTGTTCTTGGATGACAGAAGCGCAGTGTTGGCGAGGCACACACAACACACAAAGCCCCGTGGTGAGCACCTGCATCCGTGCTGTCCTGGTGTCTGCATCCTGTGGGCTACAGTGGGAGCGGCCGTGCGGGCCAGGGCGTGCATGTGGCCGGCTGGAGTGGCTGGTTGGGCTGGAGCAGTCACTTTGTCCTTTCATTCAAGACCCTCGTAGCAGTGGTTTCCCGAGAGACAGGCGCTGGAGCATCGCTCTCGGGGTCCTCTGTCCCTCAGCCTTCCCGATGACACCTGGTGCTGCGGCCGGCGTGGGGACCGTCTGGTTCTGACCCCGCAGCCTGCCGGCCGTCAGTGGCTTCTCTGTCTCCTGGTGCCCGCGCTTGGTTTCCCCTCTGGGCTGCTCTGCCGGGACTCGGGCAGGGCCTTGCTGCCTGCTGAAGGGTGACACCCCGGCTCTGCCTGCTGCCCGCACCTCGCTCCGGCTCTGCCTGCTGCCCGCACCTCGCTCCGGCTCTGCCTGCTGCCCGCACCTCGCTCCGGCTCTGCCTGCTGCCCGCACCTCGCTCCGGCTCTGGCTGCCCTGTTCCTGGGGTCTGACTTGGCCTTCGCAGGGCTGCGTGCTCCCTGCTCGGCTCGCTTGGGATCTGCGTGTCCACAACTGGGGCAGGTCGCTTTGCCGGCCCTCGCTGCGTCTGAGTGGTCCTGCCAGCTGAGTTCCTGTTCCCTGCACATGCTCAGCGTCAGGTGCGGGACTGGTGTGGCCCAGATGCCGGGCCATGAGTCAGGGAGTCTCCTGGAAGCCGTGTGCCTGGCTGGACGGGGATCCCGGAGGCACTCACTGGACTGGGAAGCGGTGGAAGAGGGCAGGTTGTGCAGCTTTGGGTCTTGGACTCGGAGGCCCGAGCCTGTCGCAGCGCGTGGTCCCCGCGTGGCCTGCTTTACTGTGTGGCTGTCACAGCCACTTAACAAGCACCTGCCAAGCCCCACGCTTGCGCGATGAGGACCTCGCCAGCGCCCCAGGCGGCCCCGCCCCGCCCTCTGCCTGCTCTTGCTCCTTCTAAGCTTTGTTGTGTCGTAGCCTGAGTTTTGTGAAAGGACTCCGGGCTGCCGTGTGCGGTGTGGCCCAGGCTTCCCCACGTGGCCGTGTGGTGTTTGCTGGGGTGGACACTGCCATCTCTCCCGTGGGGGGCTTTTGGGTTTTGCTGGTCACCCCGTCACCTTGCTGATCTCTTGCCGTGCGTGTGTGGGCCCTGCTCTGGGACGTTGTGAACCCCGAGGTGGAGCAGAGGAGGGTGCCCGCGGTGGAGTGCCGGGGGCTGGCCTTCCCCAGCAGGCCTGGCCTCGCTGTATGGCTGAGGCTGTGGCAGCTTCCAGAGCCGAGGCCGAGCTGGGGGGCCAGGGCCAGGGCACCCGACCGTGCTGGGGTGGCTTTCGTCGTTTTACTTTGTCTCCAGGGAGAGCTTCGAGGCTGCGCTCTGAGATAGGACACAGCCACGCAGGGGCCCCGTTTCCTGGCGGCAGTTGCGTGCCTGGGAAGAAGCACCGTGTGCAGTGATTTCAGCGTGGGACCCCTGCTCCCCTGGTGGAGCCACAGCGTGGGCGCCCTTCTCTCCTGGCCACCGGGGCACTGCTGAACGGGTCGATGCCGAGCGCTCGGTGTGTTCCGCCCAGCGGCTGGGTCCAGGGCGCGTGAGGGTGGGGCAGGAAGGGAGTTGTGGCCTCGGGGGACACGGGGGCGTGTGCAGCCCAGGGAGGGGCTGGGAAACACTGGGGAAGGGTCTGGGGGTGCTGCTGTTCTGGAGGCTTGTGGCTACTACGGGACTGACTCAGGGAGGTTGGTGACTTCGGGTTGTGTGCAGGGAGCGGGTTGCCACATCCTGTGGCCTTCCAGTTCGTAGGTGCTCGTGGGTGGGGCGCCTGTGCCCAGTCGCCCAGTTGTGCCCATTTCCGGCATTACTTGGGTGCCATGTCCTGTCGGGAGCGCTGCCTGCCCTTTGGCGTCTGTGTGCATCATGTCCTGGAGCTGGCGCTCTGTCCTGGAGGCGGTTCTGTGCCACAGCCCCAGTGCCCAGGCGGTGCCTGTCGGCTGGACTCTGTCTGTCCCGCATGGTTCCCAGGAGGGCGGGGGTGGCTTCGAGCTCCTCCTCTTGCTTGGGGCTGGATCTTCTGGGACCAGGAGTGCACCCGTGTTTCTTTCGCCTTCCCCTCCCCTCCCCTCCCCCTCCCCTCCTCCTCCCTCCCCTCCCCCCCTTCCCCCTCGTCCAGCTATCGCCGCTGCTCCCTCTTGGAGCTCGACATAAGCTATTGTGTGACACATGCAGCTGTCGTGTGACACACGCTGGTTACCTGGCACACATGACGGGCACCCGACACACAGGATCGTGGCACATGTGACTGTTGTATGACACACATGATGTTTGTGTGACACATGGGCACCTGACACATGTGGTTGTGACACGTGACTACTGCGTAACATACACCATGGCTGTGACATGTGTGATGGGTAGCTGGCACGTATGTTTGTGTGTCACACATGACTACGTGACACATGATGGTTGTGACACATGAGGGCACCTGACACACATGGTGTGACACACATGATGGCTTTTGTGTCACACACGCTCCTTCCCAGCCTGTATCTGCAGCACGATAACACTTGATGCACCTGCTGCTGCTTGGGTCATTTACATATTCACATTCCTTCACTCTTTTTCTTTTAAAGATTTATTTATTTATTTGAAAGAGTTATACAGAGAGGAGAGGCAGGGAGAGAGGCGGGGGAGAGAGAGAGAGAGAGGGAGGGATGGAGGGAGGGATGGAGGGAGGGTGGGTTCCCTTCCCAATTGGCTGCAACAGCTGGAGCTGCACCAATCCGAAAGCAGGAGCCAGGAGCTCCTTCCGGGTCTCCCATGTGGGTGCAGGGGCCCAAGCACTTGGGCCATCTTCCTCTGCTTTCCCAGGCCACAGCAGAGAGCTGGACTGGAAGTGGAGCAGCCAGAACTCGAAACGGCGTCCATGTGGGATGCCAGCGCTGCAGGCCAGGGTGCTAACCCGCTGCACCACAGCGCCAGCCTTACATTTCTTTACCTGTGTTAGGGTGTGCGGAGGGGACTGGGGCCCAGGAAGTGGGTCTGCCAGTTGGCCAGCTCACCAGGAGACTGGCTGTTCCGGGGGATGAGGGGCGCAGGTCTTGAATCCCCGATTCCCGGCACTAGCAGTGTTGTGGTATTCCGGGAGAGTCCTCTGAGAACGTTCCCAGGTAGGAGGGAGCCGTGCAGGGGGTGCCTGTCGTAGCCGGGGTGGACTCGCAGGAAGAGGGGTTGCTGGGAGATGTGACAGGTGGGAGGGCTGAACCCTGAGCTGGGGCCTGGGTTGGGTAGGGGAGGAGGGAGATGAGGAAGAGAATAATCGGGGACGGGTCACAGTGCAGGGGAAGAAGAGGGGACCAGCGGGGCTGGCGCTGTGGCGTAGCCAGTAGAGCCGCCGCCTGCAGTTCCGGCATCCCATATGGGCGTCGGTTCCAGTCCTGGCTGCTCCACTTCCAACCCAGCTCTCTGGTGTGGCCTGGGAAAGCAGTGGAGGATGGTCCAAGTCCTTGGGCCCCTGCGCTAAGTGGGAGACTCGGAAGAAGCTCCTGGCTCCCGGCTTCGGATGGGCCCAGCTCGGGCTGTTGTGGACATTTGGGGAGTGAACCAGCAGATGGAAGACCTCCCGCCCCCTGCCTCTGCCTCTGCCTCTCTGTAACTCTGCCTTTCAAATAGATAAATAAATCTTTGGAGGGGTGGGGTGGGGGAGCGGGTCTCTGGGGCAGGGGAGAAGGGCCTCCTTCATGTCTCCTCTGCCCCCCCCCCCCGGCTCTCAGGCTGATCTCCTTGTAGAGGCTGCTCTGTGTTGTCTGTCCTGGGGCTGCGCCCTGTCTCCACCAGAGATGTCGGGAAGTGGTGTCTGCTGGGTGCAGGCCGGGAGGTGGACTTGCAGCCTGGGGGGGGGGGCAGGAGGCTCCAGGATGACCCTCGGAAGACATCCCAGGCCGTCCGTCACGGGCACCCTGGCGGGTTCTGCGGATGAGACTAGAACGGGCACGGAGGTGAACCACGGAGGACTCTGTTGCGGTGTCCAGGGAGCAGTGAGCTCCCTGTGTGTGTGTGTGTGAGGTGGGTGAGCTCCCTGTGTGTGTGTGTGTAGGGGGGAGGTGGGTGAGCTCCCTGTGTGTGTGTGTGTGGGGGGAGGTGGGTGAGCTCCGTGTGTGTGTGTGTGTGTGTGTGTGAGAGGTGGGTGAGCTCCCTGTGTGTGTGTGTGTGTGTGTGAGTGAGAGAGAGAGGTGGGTACCGGCTGTAGATCTGGGACCTGCAGCCTTTGTCTCCTCTTGGTGTTGGGGTGGTAGCAGGAGGATATGCTGACTTGCTGGGGAGGGCAGGGTGTGGGCACTGGGTTAGAGCCCCTGTGCCACCTATGGTCCGCACTGCCCTGCAGGGCTGTGCCTGAGAACCCCCTCGTCAGCAGGGCGTGGAGACTGGTGCAGGTCCCCGTGGCGCATGGCCCGCGTGATGGCAGGGCTGTGTCTGAAGAAGCAGCTGCTGGGCGGCACAGGCGTGGGGGGGTTGGGCCAGCATGGCGCCCTGGTAACTGAGAGCGGCCGGTAGGACACGGGGGAGGCGGGCTTGCCTCCCCCAGGTGGATGCACATGCTGTGGGGGAGTGGACGCGGCTGCTGTGGCCTGGGGGAAGAGCCAGGCGCAGTGAGGCAGTCCGGCTCGAGGACTGCAGGTGACCCTGCTGCCCGTGATTTTGACCGAGTTGGGCTCTGGAGTGGCCATGGCAGGGACACCCATGACTGGCCAGTCTCAGGGATTCCAGGTTGGCTCTCTGGCCACCTGAGGGGCCCTAGTGCCCCTCCCAGGGTGTCTGGGGCTGCTGTCCCCCCATGCCGTGTGTCAGGTGTGAGACGTGTGGCACATGGAGTCCCCAGAGACGGCGCTGTCCTTGTCTGGGCTTGGTGAGCAGCGGAGGGAGCCCGGGCGCTCTGGGGATTTCCTGATGACTGATGCCTGCTGGGGCTCCCGGTCTGGGCGGGCGCTTGCGGTGCTGGCGGTGAAGGCAGGAGGTGTCACCTACAGGAGGAAGGGGGCGCCGGGAGGGATGGTGCTGGGTTTCTGGAGATAGACCTCTGGCTCCTGCGAAGCCGTCCTTTGTGGTGTGATTGAACGTTACTTAGGTGGGAACCAGGGGACTCTCCTGGGGCCACGCTGAGTTTGTTCCCCAGAGACTGAGCCCCCTTGCCGTTGGAGGGGCCCAGTGCTTGCGCAGTGGCCGCGTCCGGGCAGGGGCCCCTTCCCCTCACCCCACCGCTGTCACCCCGGGTGCCTTCAGTGCAAGCAGGGCCCTGGCGCTGCCCCGCCGAGACTTCGGGCTGGGCATCCTCTGGACTCTGTCCTGCTTCGTGTGGGACCAGGTCTTGGTTCTACTGGCCTGTGAGCTCAGACGTGACGGCGCCCCTCTGTGCAGGGCTCTGCTCTGGAGGGACGGGTTTCCCATGTGACCGGCACATGCGTGACCTCACACACGCGCGGCCTCTCATGTGAGTGACCTTGCCTCCTGCCTAGAACAGGGGCCGATGCATCATTTAAAGTGATTTTCTGTCATTTGTTTTAATTACTTTATGTTTTATTTGCAAGGCAGACACACACACTCACACACTCACACACACACACACTCACACTCACACACTCACACTCACACACACACACTCACACTCACACACACACACTCACACTCACTCACACACACTCACACACTCACACACACACACACACACACACACTCACACACTCCATCCACCGCTTCATTCCCCAGATCCCTGCATCGGCTGGCACTGGACCACGCTGAGGCCGGGAGCCAAGAGCCCATCCGTGTCTCCCACTGAGCTGTCGCTGCTGCCTCCCCGGTGTGCAGTAGCAGGAAGCTGAAATTGGAAGTGGGGCCGGGAGCCAGACCCAGGCTGCGGTGGGGGACGTGGGCGTGCCAAGTGGTCTCTAACCCCTGCCGCTGACGCCCTGGCCGCCCCGTCATCTGGTGGCGCTCTCGGAGACAAGGACTTCTGGAAGGACCGCGTGTCTGGGCTGTGGCTTGGGACCCCACACACTGACCCTCCCTCACTGCCTCCCGAGGCCTGTAGGGGCAGGAAGCTGGGGTCAGCTGTGGACGTGGGTGCTGCTTCGGCCCCAGCGCACTGGGCAGTCCTGGCGTGAAGTGAGGATGCGTTTAGGTGAGAGCAAGTCGCTGCTGCTGGTGTTGAGGACACGAACGCGCAGCTCCTTGCTGGGGACCTGGGAGCACCCTGGGAGTCTGCTCTGCCTGGTCCGGACTAGGGTCTGCGGTAGACCAGGTGTCTGAGGGAAGAGCTCACACAGCAGGGCTCATCCACTGCACTTGGGGTGCTCTGGATCCACCTCCTGAACTCCCCACCTAGCGCTGTGGTGGAGTGGATAAAGCCGCCGCCTGCAGTGTCGGCATCCCGTATGGACGCTGGTTTAAGACCCAGCTGCTCCACTTCCAATGCAGCTCTCTGCTGTGGCCTGGGCAAGCAGTAGAAGATGGCCCAAGTGCTTGGGTCCCTGCACCGGGGTGGGGGACCCGGAAGAAGTTCCAGGCTCCGGACTCTGGATTGGCCCCGCTGCAGCTGTTGTGGCCATTTGGGGAGTGAGCCCGCAGATGGAAGAAGACCTTTCTCTCTGCCTCTCTGCAACTCTGCCTTCTAAATAAATAAATATTCAGAAGCTGCTTATTTTCTTTGAGTGTGTCTGAAGCACGTTCACAGGGGCTTTCGTAAAGGCAGAGCCTGCGCAGTGGACGCGGCTGTGGAGTAGACTGGGGGCTCGTCGCCCAAGGAGAGTGCCGTCCACGCCTCGGTTCTGGGTTCACGTGACTGGAGGGCTGTGTGCTCCCCGGGCCTGTTGCAGTTCTCACGGAGTGCCAGGCCCACATCCGTGACGGAAACGGGCGTCATCCGGTTCCTCAGCGAGTGTGGAGCAGGTCTGGGTGGGGGCCTGGGGTGGGCGGGGGGACAGACTGCACAGCCTGGCTGGGGGAGTGTGCGAGGCGTGTGCGGGGGCAGTTGCTGAGACCACGAGTGGTTGTCGCAGCGTGGCTTCGAGCCCGCGTGGTTGGACTCCGGCTGCCACCTGAGATTAAACACGCTGTGCGCGTGCCGAGTTTTCCTCCTTGGAGTCTTCGAGCCACCGGGGGCGAGTTGGTGTGTGTCCCTGGAAGTGGGCCCAGGATGGCTGTGTCCTCGTGCCGTTTGTCCTGGCACGAGAGGTCCCCGCGTCCTCCCCGGTTTCCTGTGCCCCAGGCCTGTCCTCACCCCAAGAAGCCTGTGTCCCTGTGAGATGTCGGCACGGGTGGCGCTGTTGGGCGGTCATGGGAGCTTGAGTCCGGACTTCGCCCTGCCTGCTCATTCTCTGGGGTTGGACTCGCTTCTCTTTCCTTGATAGCGTAAACTTAAATTTACCTGCTTGGCTTATCTTACCTACTTAAAGCGATCCAGGATTATAGCAATACAGCATTGCAGTGCGGGGCTGCTGTGCGCTTCTGTCTTTTATTACTGTTCGAAGGATTCACTTATTTATTTGTGAAAGTGAGAATTAACAGGGAGGGAGAGACCAGAGATCTCCTGTCTGCTGGTTCACCCCCTAGAAGGCCACAGCATCCAGGACTGGGCCAGGCTGAATCCAGGAGCCAGGGGCTCCCTCTGGGTCTGTCTCCCACAGGGACGCAGGGGTCCAAATGCTCAGGCCGTCTTCCTCTGCTTTTCCCAGGCATTAGCAGGGAGCTGGATTGCAGATGGAGCGGCCAGGACATGAACACACGGGTGGAGGCTTGACCTGCTGCACCAGGGTGCTTAGCAGGTCCTGGGGGCCATCGTCCAGAGCTGTTTTAACTGGGAAGCTGCTCTGTGCCTGTGTCGGACACTCAGGAAGCGGCCTCGGTTCACGCTCTGAAACTGCACAAGAGGTTTTGGAGAAAAGTAGTCTGAGATGCGTTCCGCTTCCCTCGGCCAGGGTGGAGCGTGTTTGCCTGTGAGCAGGAGGCTTAGCTCTGCTTGGGCCTGGTGTGTGGACGCTGTTGGGCGGGCTCGTCTCCCAGGGCGGGCCAGCGGGGGCCTGGCCAGTCCACCTGTGGATTTCCCGCGGCTGTGTCAGTGGAGTGGTGGTAGTCGAAGGTTTGTGCTGTTTCACTTTGCGCGGGTATTTTGGGGAGCATACTTCGCATTCAGCAAAACGTAGTCCATGTGTACGGCTGAGTTCTGAGAAACGCGCACGCCGGTGTGACCCCCATGCTGATTAAGACACAGGCCACGCGATGGGGCTGTTCTGTCAGGCCCTCTGGCCCAGGCCGACGCCTGTGCCTTCCGTGGTGTGAGTGGGGGCCGTGCTGCGTGCCCTGCGCCGTGGGGCTGTGTGGCACCCTCACTCGTGTTGCGAGGGTCGCCTGTGTTGGTGTGCACACAGCAGTGTGAGCGTCGCACTGAGTCGCTTCTGTTTACCGCTGTCAGGAGGCCACGCGGGCTTCTGGCTCGTGGCTGTTGGTGTAACTGGCAGTGTGGCTGTGTGTATGTGGGGGGGGAGCGGGTCGCTGAGCCACGTGCAGAGACCCCGGGCCGCTCGTGTGGCTGCTGCGCTGGTTACTCTTCACCCTGTGGAGCCAAGGTTCCCGCCGCTCCATGTCCTCACCAGCGCTTAGTGTAGACAGGCTTTTTAATTTAATTTTGTTTTAAATTTACTTACTTTTCCCTTTATTTGAAAAGCAGTTTGGTGGGGGCGGGAAACAGACAGATGGACTGACGTCTTCCATCCACTGATTCACTCCCCAGATGCCCTTAACGGGAAGGCCTGGGCCAGGCTGGAGCCAGGAGCACCACCTGGGCCTCCCTCGGGTGCCCATCAGTGAGAAGGCAGATTGGGACTCAGAGCAGGCCCTCAGATGTGGGATGTGGGCGTCCCAGGTAGCATCTTAGTGTTCTGCCCGATGGATACCCCCGTGATTTTCTTTCTTTCTTTCTTTTTTTTTAAATCTATTAATTTATTTGAAAGAGTTACACTGAGACAGGAGAGGCAGGGGAGAGAGGTCTTCCATCCACTGGTTCACTCGGCAACTGGCCACAACAGCCAGAGCTGCGCCGATCCGAAGCCAGGAGCCAGGAGCTTCTTCCAGGTCTCCCACGTGGGTGCAGGGGCCCAAGGACTTGGGCCACCTTCCACTGCTTTCCCAGGCCACAGCAGGGAGCTGGACTGGAAGTGGAGCAGTGAGGATTCGAATGGCGCCCGTATGGGATGCCGGCACTGCAGGTGGCAGCTTCACCCGCTATGCCACAGCGCCTGCCCCCTATAATTTTTTAAAAAACATGGAAGCTGTGAGCAGGAGTGTGACTCAGGGACCAGGAGGTTTGGGGGATCGGAGCTGGGCCCCTCCCCTCCGAGAGGCGGAGCCGTCTGCAAGAAGGTGGCTGAGCCTGTGCGACCCACGGACCTGCGCATGACGTCAGGAGTCTCCAGGAGGCCTTGGCCGAACACAGTCCCCACCTCTGGCAGAGAGAAGGTTTTGTGGAGGCGAGAGTGGCATCAGGTGCCTGGGGTGCCTGCCAGCTGCCCCTCGGCACGCGTACCCGGGCTGACCCCGTGTGTGCATGTGTGTGGGTGTGTGAGAGCACGTGTGTCCAGGGACCCATCTGCAGAGTTTTAGGGGAAAACTGCTTTGGAGTTGCTGTGTGGAGCGAGGAGGTGGCGAGACAGTGCGGGGCCCTGGCCAGTCCGTCCCTCCCTGCTGCGGCCCCCGCTGCCCCTTCCTGCTGGTGTCGGCCCATCAGGTGTGAGCGGAAGAGACGCTCCCTGTTCTAGGCTTGTCCTTGGTTTTTGTGAAATATTTCAGGTATCTTTAAAATTTTTTCAGGAGTATTTATATGTAAGAATTACAGAGAGGGAGAAATAGATCTTCCATCCGCTGGTTCACTCCCCAGATGGCCACAATAACCAGTGCTGAGCCAAGCCAAAGCCGGGAGCTTCCGCCGGGTGTCCCGCACAGGTGCAGGGGCCCAGGCACTTGGCCATCTTGTGCCGCTTTCCTAGGCCGTTCGCAGGGAGCTGGATCAGAAGTGGAGCAGCTTGGGGTCTGGTGCCCATGCAGGATGCCAGCATTGCGGGTGGTAGGGGTGTATTAGCTGTGGCCCTGACCAGAGCCTGTGCCTAGCGGAGTTGAGAGCAGGTTGAGGTGGGCACTGCTGGGCAGGGGGACCATATTCCTGCTGTCATTAAATGGCTGGGAAATCATTGTAGCAATTTAGGCTTGTTTTAAGTCGTGTCTGCTTATCCAGGAAAGCAGGTCTCATTGTTAAGCTTCTGTGGAAACGCTGTGGTCTCTGATTTTGGGGGGGTGTCTGTGAGGTTAGTGCCCGGCAGACACAGACACCCTGATGTGCTGCCTGCACTGACCTGCACGTGTGGACGTGGAGGCGTCCAGCTTCGCAGCCGCTGGCGAGGGACCGTGACCTCTGGCTGCTCCTGGGGCCCCAGAACCTCCCAGTGCTCTGCCCACCTGTGCCCAGCACTGCCGAGCGTGCCTTTCCTCCTCCTTTCATTTTATTTATATTTATTTGAAAGGCAGAACTAGAGAGAGGTCTCCATCCACTGGTTCACTCCCCAAATGGCCACAATGGCCAGAGCTGGACTGATCCGAAGCCAGGAGCCAGGCACTTCCTCTGGGTCTCCTACACGGGTGCCGGGGCCCACGGACTTGGGCATCTTGCACTGTCCTCCTGGGTGCACTGGCGGGGAGCTGGATGGGAAGTGGAGCAGCCAGGAACTGAGCTGGCGCCCACACGACGCCTGTGCTGCAGGCGACGGCCTCACCCACCACATCAGGTGCCGGCCCTGTGACTGGCTCTTGGTGCCCGTCCTGGGCACCCCCACTGTGACCATGCTCACCTGTGGCACCCAGGCTGGTCCCTGGCCTCTGCAGTCGTGTGTGTGTGTGTGTGTGTGTGTGTGTGTGTTTTAACAGTATGACAGTTCCTGAAGGCCAAGAGCCACACTCATTCCCAGGACACCCCCTGTGGGGGTGGGGAGAGGGCAGGCTGGGGGCAGAGGGGCCGAGGGCCGAGGGGCGGCTCCCTGGTGCAGGTGTTGCTTTTTTCACCCCCTCAGCTGAGCTTATTTCGTCCAAATTTACATCTTTTTGTAGCAAAGCACTTGCTGCCTCGATTTTTTAAGATTTATTTTATTTACTTGAAAGAGTTAGAGAAGGATAAGCAGAAAGAGAGAGAGAGGTCTTCCATCTGCTGGTTCACTTCCCAATTGGCCGCAGCGGCTGGAGCTTCGCCGACCTGAAGCCAGGAGCCAGGAGCTTCTTCCGGGTCTCCCACGTGGGTGCAGGTCCCAAGGCTTTGGGCCATCTTCCACTGCTTCCCCAGGACACAGCAGAGAGCGGGATGGGAAGTGGAGCAGCCGGGACTAGAACTGGCGCCCACGTGGGATGCAGCACTGCAGGTGGCGGCTTTAGCTGCTCCGCCACAGCACTGGCCCCTGCCTCCGTTTTTAATTGCAAAATTTCAGACTTACAGAGAAGGGTGTGGCTCCTTCCCTAGATTCGTCCCTTTCCGACATTTTGGGTAAGACTGTGCCTTTGATGTGGTGGGAGGTGCAGGCAGTGTGTGCGGGGCCAGCGTGGGGGGGAGCAGCCCATGTGGAGTCGCCGGACAAGGCTGGGAGGGCTCTGTTTCTGCTCTGAGCTCTGCTTCCCGCATGGGTGTGTGCACAGCCCACACACAGTGGTGTAGTAGCGCATCTATAACTCTTCCTTTCTTTCTTTCAAGATTTCTTTATTGGGGCTGGTGCTGTGACGTAGCCGGTAGAGCCACTGCCTGCAGTGCTGCATCCTACGTGGCGCCAGTTCGAGTCCTGGCTGCTCCACTTCCGATCCAGCTCTCTGCTGTGGCCTGGGAAAGCAGTGGAAGGTGGCCCAAGTGCTTGGGCCCCTGCACCCACGTAGGAGACCTGGAAGAAGCTCCTGGCTTCAGATCGGCCCAGTTCTGGCTGTTGTGGCCATTTGGGGAGTGAACCAGTGGATGGAAGGCTTCTCCCCTCCCACCCTGTAATTCTTTCAAATAAATAAAATCAATCTTAAAAAGAAGAGATTTATTTGAAAGGCAGAGTGGGAGGGAAGGAGAGAGAGAATGAATTTTCCATCTACTAGTTCACTCCCCAGATGGCCACAACAGCCAGGTCTGGGCCAGGCCGGAGCCAGGAGCCAGGAGCTGCTTCTGGGTCTCCCATGTGGGTGGCAGGGGCCCAAGGACTTGGGCCGTCTTCTGCTGCTTTTCCCCAGGCCATTAGCAGGGAGCTGGACTGGCAGTGGAGCAGCTGGGACCCAGCCTGGCGCCCGGATGGAATGCCCACGTGGCAGGCGACAGCTTCACCCACCACGCCACAGCCCTGGCCCCCACAGGTCAGTGATCCCCAAGTCCTGTCACCGAAGTGTGGTGAGCCTTCGCAGTTAACTCGGAGTCGAGGGAGCTGGTGTTCTGGGGTCAGGAAGCCCTGGCAGGACTGAAGGCCAACGCTGCTGTTTGTCGTGGGCTCGTCCCCACGGTGACTCGGGGTGGCCCCACTTTCGCACCTGGTAGCCCAGAGCAGGTGCTGGGCTCGGGCGCCCGGGCCTTCGTCCCATGTCTGAGGGAGCCCCAGCCGCGGGGTGAAAGCTGTGTGTGGACAAATGACAGCAGGTGGCTGGCCGAGACCTGCCTCGCTGGAAAGTGCCGCTGGGGACAGCGCCTGCCTGGGTGAGCGCTGTGGCCCCATTGCCCGCTGGCCCAGACCCCACCCACCCAGCAGTAGGAGAGGGTGGGGGGGACTGGGGGGAGGACTCGTACGGCAGCGTGCCTGGGACCGGGCGGGTGGCCGGCAGGTGCCGACGGGTCGGTCAGTGTTCGGGAGGGAGCGCAGGAAGTCGCTCTTCGCAGACACTGCCCTGCTGCAGAGGTGTGGCCGCTCTGAAGGCTCCGGGGTTGGAAGGAGTTGGAAGGAGGAGACGCGCAGGCCGACGGGGAGCTGCCGTGCCTTTGTGGCAAAGCCCGTGTGTGTGGGTTCTCTGCGCTTTTCTCCAGGCCATCGGCCTCCGCCTCCAGGGAGCTCCCGCCGAGGACAGGTGGCCATCAGCCGGCGCTCGGACCACTGTGGGGTGGCTGGTGCAGGGCGGCACGACTCTTCGGCAGCGGGGTCTCAGGAGCCTCACTCCTGCGAGGGGAGGGTTGGGGGCTGTGCCCCAGCTCCGAGGGGCCCGTGTGGTGGGAGTGCCGGGCTGGAAGTGGTGGGGCGGAGTGGGGTGATGGAGGGTGCGAGCCGAGCCTTGGGAGTGTGGCACCAGTAGTTCAGTGGGTGGGGGACGCCTGTGAGGGGAAGCCAGGGTGGGCAGTGGGCTGGGAGGTCTGGGGTCTGCATGGGAAGGGGGGGAGGGTGGAGAGGAGGGAGTACCGGGGTCTAGGGCAGGTCCCTCGCTAGGTGGCCCGTGGAGCGACCTGTGCAGCATGTGGACCCTGGGGACCAGGCAGGACAGCGGCAGCGTACCGTGCCAGCTTCCCCCACACCTCAAAGGTTTATTTATTTGAGGGGCTGGCGCTGTGGCCTAGCAGGTAAGGCTGCCGCCTGCAGTGCTGGCACCCCGTATGGGCACTGGTTCAAGTCCTGGCTGCTCCACTTCTGATTCAGTTCTTTGCTGTGACCTTGGGCCTCTGCACACGCGTGGGAGACTTGGAAGAAGCTCCTGGCTTTGGGTTGGTGCAGTTCCGGCTGTTGTGGCCATCTGGGGAGTGAACTAATAGATGGAAGACCTCTCTCCTATTTATTTGAAAGGCAGAGAGACAGGGAGGGAGAGACAGGGAGGGAGGGAGAGAGGGACAGAGAGGGAGGGAGGGAGAGATGGGGGGGGAGGCAGGGAGGGAGAGAGGGAGGGATAGACAGGGAGGGGGACACAGGGAGGGGGAGAGGGAGGGAGAGACAGGGAGGGGAGGGGGGAGGGACAGCCAGATCTTCTGTCTCTAGGGTCACTTCCCAGATGACTGCAACAGCCTGGTCTGGGCCAGGCCAAGCCAGGGGCCAGGAGCTCCATGCTGGGCTCTGTGTGGGTGGCAGGGGCCGTCAGCTGCTGCCTTCCCAGGCACAGTACTGGAAGCTGGATCATAGTGGAGTCGCCAGGACTCGAGCCGGTGCTTGGATGGTGGGATGCCGCTGTGCTGCATGTGGGCGTGCTCCTGGGATGCCGCCCCAGCACCTGTGCTGGTTCCAGGTGTGCGGGTGCAGATCCGTGTCTGGCCGTCAGCTCTGGTTCCAGGTGTGCGGGTGCAGATCCGTGTCTGGCCGTCAGCTCTGGTTCCAGGTGTGCGGGTGCAGATCTGTGTCTGGCCGTCAGCTCAGCTGCTTTAGAAGGGAAAGTGAACGGAAGGTCTGTGAACCGGCGGGTGACCTCAGGGACTCGGGTTGACAGTTTCCTGTTGTGCTGAGCGGTGCACCCTGTCTGTTACAGCAGGCTTCAAGGGTAAGCATTCCTGTTGAGTCAAAGTTAATTAGGGGCCGGTGCTGTGGGGTAGTGGGTAAAGCTGCCCCCTGCAATGCCAGCATCCCACGTGGGTGCCAGGTTAGAGTCCCGACTGCTCCACTTCCAGTCCAGCTCTCTGCTGTGGCCTGAGAAAGCAGTGGAGTGGAGGATGGCCCAAGTGCTTGGGTCTCTAATCCACATGGGAGACCTGGAAGAAGCTCCTGGCTCCTGGCTTCAGATCAGCGTAGCTCTGGCCGTTGCGGCCAGTTGGGGAGTGAACCAGTGGATGGAAGACCTCTCTCTCTCTCTTTCTCTCTCTCTCTCTCTCTCTCTCTCTCTCTCTGCCTCTGCCTTTCTGTAACTCCGTGTTTCAAATAAATAAAGATTTTTTAAAAAAAAATTAAGTTAGGTAACCAAAAAAATCATTAGTAGAAAATGTCCCTGGTGAGCTTCGCCATGGTTGGTGCTTGCTTCGTTCCGAGTGGCGGCTGTGCGCCGTGAAATTCGGCCGTGTGCTGGGGCCCTCGGCTGGCAGACCGCTCTGCAGACCACCTGCCGACTCATAGGCCAGCCCGTCGCCCTGGGGAGACTTGGGCGTTTGGGCTGCCTGCCTCCCCCCGTCTTACGGGAGCACAGTGACCCTGGGTGCGGTCGTAGCTGGGGTCAGCAGCGGCCAATCCCTCTAATCTCTCGGAGAGGCTGATCCACCTCGGGCTGCACCACCTGCTGGTCAGTTTCCTGCAGGGCTTTTGCGCACTGCCCGACCGCGCCTTCTGCGGGAGCAGGGCTCCCCTGGCATCCGGGGGCTCCTTTCCCCCGGGGGCTGCGCAGTGTGGTTTTTGGAGCCGCCAGGACTCCCCCTGGCTTGCCAGTGTGGGAGATGAGGGCTGTGCTTCCCGGGGCTCCTGTGGCTGCTCGTGGAGCTCTGGATTTGGAGCATCGTGGATTTCGGATTATGGATGCTCAACCAGTAAAGTCTGTGCACATGTTCCAGCCCTCGGAGCCCAGGGTCTCTGTGGCGGGCAGCTGCGTGCCGTGACCTCTGCTTCCCTGGCTGGCCGTGGTGTGTGTGCAGCTCGCCTGCCGCTGGCCGCGCCGGGCTGGAGGATGGTGGGGAGAAGATGATGCACCTTGAAACCGTGCTGCTTTGTCCTCCTCTTGCAAGGGCCGGACACGTGCTAGGAGGCTTGTCGAGGTCCGGCGCGCAGAAGCATGTTTGGCAGTTGGACGGGTTTTGATGTGGGTGGGCGCCGTGCACCATGCCCGGTCAGGACGTGCAGCCCGGCGACCCCAGAAACCTGCCCTTCTCGCCCCCACCCTCTTCCTCCCCCATGCCCCGTGTCCGCTACAGCCTCGGGTCGGCCTTCGGCGCTGGAGCCGGATGTGCCCTGGAGCTGCGGGTAACGGAGTGTGCGGGGCAGGGGCTTGCGTTCAGCCGCGTCCAGGCGATCGTGTTGCTGTGACCTCTGGCCCTTCCGTTCCTGGCGCTGCGACGCGCGGGTCAGAAATGGCTTGCCTCTTCCTGTTGGTGTGTTTTGGGTTTTGGCTGTTGGCTTTGGCCACCTTGGGTGTGAGTAACGCACGGGCTTTTTGGGGCTGTGTGTTTTCATCCCTTGTAAGCGAGTTCCTGGGCGTGGCCGTAGTGGGTGCAGCTGCCTCTGGGGCGCTGTGGCCCGCGCGGAGCCCCGCCTCCGCCTCCCGAGCTGCTGTCTGCTGGTGGGCGCCCTGCGAGGCAGTGCTGATGGCCGAGAGAGGCCGGTCCCCGCTGCCCACGTGGGGACCCGGTGGAGTTCCTGGCTCTGGCCTGGCCCAGCTGTGCTGGTTGTGGGGCATTTGGGAGCGTGAAGCAGTGAACAGGTGGGCACTCTCTGTCTCGCTTTTTCCCTGTCACTCGTTGAGAAACCGATCTAAGAAAGCACAGCAGAGCTGTTTCAGAGAGATCCCACCAGCAGTGACGAGTGTCCTCGCTGTGTCCCGGCGTCCGTGCGTGCAAGCTTGGTGCTTGGCCTTCTCCGTGGGCGTGTCCCGCGTGGCACCTCCCTGACGACCACCGTGCTCGTTGGCTTCCATGCATCATCTTTGGTGAAATGTTGGCTCTGGGCTGGTGCCGCGGCTCAACAGGCTAATCCTCCGCCTGCGGCGCCGGCACACCGGGTTCTAGTTCCCGTCAGGGTGCTGGATTCTGTCCCGGTTGCCCCTCTTCCAGGCCAGCTCTCTGCTGTGGCCCGGGAGTGCAGTGGAGGATGGCCCAGGTGCTTGGGCCCTGCACCCCATGGGAGACCAGGAGAGGCGCCTGGCTCCTGGCTTCGGATCAGCGTAGCTCCGGCCATGGCGGCCATTTGGGGGGTGAACCAACGGAAGGAAGACCTTTCTCTCTGTCTCTCTCTCTCACTGTCTAACTCTGCCTGTCAAAAAAAAAGAAAAAGAAAAAGAAAAAAAAAGTTGGCTCTGTTGCCGCTTTTTGTATGGGGTTATTTTCTTTGGAGTTTTTCTAGAATTCCGTAACTTGAATGCAAGTCCTGTATTAGGTGCGTGCTTTGTAGGGATTTCCGTCCATTTGTGGTTGTCCCTCCGTCCTCTGAGCAGGGTCTTGGGTTGGACGCGTCCAGGTTCTCCACTTGTTCTTCACGCAGGGCTGTGCTCTGCTGTCGTGCCTGGAGCGACCCTGCCCGACACGTCTGTGCTCTGGCAGTTGGGAGTGGCTTCTGGCGCGCTGTGAGGTGTGCGTCCGAGTGCGTGGTCCGTTGTCCCACTTGCTGAACGCACAGCCCCTTTGTGCCTGTGTCCCTGTGAGCTTCACTGGTCTGTTTGCCTTTGTGCCCACACTGCACCTGCATCGGGCAGTGTCACCGTCTGCGTCTCTTCCTCTTTCTCTTCTTCATTTGAAGGGGGGGGGAACACACGGGGGAGTGTGCGTTGGGCATTGGCATCCCTTCGTTCTCGCCCCAGATGTGCACAGCAGCTGGACTGGGCCAGGCCGAAGCCAGCCTCCTGGAACTCCATCGGACTGCTTTGTGGCAGGGACCCAAGCTCGCGGGCCACCCTCTGTCCCCCAGGCGCGTTAGAAGGGAGCTGGGTTGGGTCAGGAGCAGAGTAGCCGGGCCTGCAGCTGGCACTCTGGACACGACCTTGCGAGCAGCGGGTTGACCTGCTGCACCGCGACCCCGCCCCTGTGTGTGAGTGTCAGAACCATCGTGTTGGTTACCGCACAGAGCTGCTGGCATTGCACCTGCAGGTCAGGTGCAGGAGTTCTGGTCACCGCCCCCCCGCCTGCCTGGACTGGCTTTGTCTTCAGCCGTGATCGGGGCTTCATGGTTCATGGCGGTAGTTGGGGTGTGCACACGCTGCACAGCGCTGGGCTGGACCTGGCCGGAAGCTTCGTCGTTAGTGGAATGCGTGCAACACGCCAGGCCGCCTCGCAGTGGGCCTGCTGTTGGCCGTGTGATGGTGAAAGAGACAGTGTTTGGCTTGGTTGTGAGCAGGTTTTTTTGTTTTTTGTTTTATTTTATTTTTTATTTTATTTACTTGAAAGGCAGAGTTACAGAGAGAAGTAGAGCCAGAGAGAGAGAGAGAGAGAGAGGTCTTCCCTCCACTGGTTCACTCCCCAGATGTCCACAATGGCCGGAGCTGTGCTGATCTGAAGCCGGGAGCCAGGAGCTGCTTCTGGGTCCCCACGTGAGTGCAGGGCCCAAGGACTTGGGCATCTTCTGCTGCCTTCCCGGGCCACAGCAGAGAGCTGGATGGGAAGTGGAGCAGCCAGGACAGGATTCGGTGCCCCAACCAGGGCTAGAACCGGGGTGCAGGCGCCGCAGGCGGAGGATTAGCCTAGTGAGCCGTGGTGCCGGCCAGCATTTAGAAATTTTAAACTTTGAAGAAGTCACACAGCTATCTTTTTTTAAATTATTTTTATTTTTTAAAGATTTAGTTATCTCAAAAGTTAGAGAGCGAGCGCTTCCATCTGCTGGTTCACTCCCCAGATGTCCTCAGTGCAGAGCTGGGCCAGGCTGAAGCCAGGAGCCTGCAGCTTCATTTGGGTCTCCCATGTCGGCAGCAGGGGCCCAGACACCTGGGCCACCTTCCACTGCTTTTCCCAGGCCACTAGCAGGGGGCTGGACTGGAAGCAGAGTAGCGAGGATGCAGACTGGCCCCCATGTGGGCTGCCGCTCACCTGCAGTGCCCGCCCCACATTCCTGGCGGGAAGAGTGGGGTTTTAGTGAGCACCAGTCTCTGTAGGCCCAGCCCCTCCCCCAGAGGCGGCCACTCCACTGCTGGCCTAGCGCAGCCCCTCCTGGGGCTGCCCATTGACGCTTCGGGCAGCCGCGCTCTGTGGGCCTGGGGCGCGTGGCCACACCCCCCGTTCTCGCGGCTCCGTGTCCTGGGGTGAAGTCCAGCGTCCCCTGGACCCTGCTTTGGCTTTCATGGTTAGCCTCTCTGTTCTCAGAAGGCCGTGGGACTGACCCGCTGCTACTTCTGTCCCTTTGCGGGTCACCCGGCCTGGCCTTGTGGTCCAGAGCTCTGAGCCTCCCGCTGTCGTCCTGCCCCACCGGGCTCGTGGGGGCTGTGAGGCTCTGGGTGTCCTGGCTGTTTCTTCCGTGAGACGGTCGGCATTTCTCTCCTCGCCCAGGGCCTGCCCCCTTCCCTGGCTGACTCCGGTGAGCCCTGTCGTCTGGGGCCCGGACCTTGCCTGGTGACCTCTGCCTGGCCTGGTTCTTTCTGTCCCTCCTCCGGAATCGCTGCAGGGCTTCTGGAGGGATCCTTTGGGTTTTCCCATCTCTTTGCTCGAAATGTTCTCTCTCCTGCTCCCCACAGTGTCTTCTGGGGCGTGGCTCGGACGGCCTGTGAACTTTCACCTTGGACTTCCCCTGTGTGTGCAGGGGTTCTCGGTGACGGTTACCAGGTCCCTGTTTTGGTCTCTGCCTTTTTGTGGGGCTTTTGTTGGTGGCCGGGACCCTCAGCCGCCGGCCTTGAGAGGAGGCGGTCACCGGAGCCTCAGCCCCCAGGAAGCTGACACCCAGACGGTCTGAACCAGGGGTCAATGTTAATGTAAACGGAGAGTTTACTTTTAGAAAATAAAGCCACCAGGGCCAGGGATGCGGATGAGACAGGGATTGGGGTGGACTAGGGGGCCAGGGAGCCGTGGAGCCTGACCAGCGCAAGCCAGGCGAAGGGGGTGTCAGGTCAGCCTGTGCTGAGGGTCCCTGAGGCCCGCCTTGGGGGGTTCACGCTCACCGAGCCACCAGGATGCCAAGATGCCATCAGTGACAGCCCTGGGCGTGGGCAGGCGTGAGGGCAAGCCCCCTGGAGGGGGACTCACCTTTGACCTCGGCACAGTCCTGGGTCTGCAGGGAGAAGGGCGTGGCAGGCGGGAGCGTGGCTTGTGGAGAGGGGGAGGAGTGCAGTTAGAGCCCTTGTGGGGCACAGCTGAGAGAGGCTGGGAGTGCGCCCCGCCGAGGCTCTCACTGCTGTCTCCTGCCAGTCAGGGCCACTGGCAGCCTTTGCAAAGGCCAGGCGCTGGAGAAGAGTGGGTGTCAAGGTCGAGACAGACTCAGCTGCCCTTGAAGGCCCAAGGCAGCGCGGGGGCAGAGGCCACACAGGCTGTGCCTGCCCCCTCGCCCCAGTACCGCCCCTGACGTGCTGTGCCTGCTACAGGCTGTGGGGCTGCGATGGGCGCCCCAGCCACCGGCCCTCTGCCCCTCGGAGTCAAGCGTCTTGAGGTTTAAAAAGCAGGAAGTGGGGCCAGTGGTGTGGCACAGCGAGTTAAGCTGCCGCCTGCCACGCCAGCATCCCATATGGGCGCTGGTTCGAGTCCTCGCTGCTCCAGTTCCTGTCCAGCTCCCTGGTGATGGTGGGAAAGCAGCAGAGGACGGCCCAGGTGTTGGGGCCCCTGCACCCACGTGGGAGACCAGGAAGAAGCTCCTGGCTCCTGGCTTTAGTCTGGCCCGGGCTTGGGTATTGTGGTCATTTATGGGGAAGTGAACCATCAGACAGAAGATCTCTCTCTCTCTCTCTCTCTCTCTCTCTCTCTCCCCCTCTCCCTCTCCCTCTCCCTCTCCCTCTCCCTCTCCCTCTCCCTCTCCCTCTCTCTCTCTCTCCCTCTCTCTCTAACTCTGACTTGCAAATAACTAAAGTAAATCTAAAAAAGCAAGGCAGGAAGTCCCCAGAGCTCCGTGCTCAGCTCTGGCTGTGTGCTCTCCTGACGGCTGTTGCGGGCCAGCCCAGGCCAGGGTCTGCCTGGGACAGGCCCTGGGAGGCGCAGGCCCTGGGCGCAGCTCCCTAGCTGTGCTGTTGCTCCCGTGGGGTGGTGGTTTGCTTGGCACAGACCGAATGGCAGAGGCTCTGCCTCCAGGCAGGCCTGACGGTGTGGTTGTTGGCACGCTCAGCACCCAGGACCCTTGCGCGGTGAGGGTGGGAGCAGATGCCTGGTTCCACAGCCGGCGAGTCCTGTCCCGGTGGGCACCGTGTCTGGAGGGTGTGTGCAGACGAGGTCGCCAGGGTGGAAGGTCAGGCGGCTGGGACTGCGCACGCGGGAGCCAGGCCGAGTGCTGTGCCGTGTTTTCCTGGGCCAGAAGTGCCTGTGTGGTTGTCAGTGCTGGTCTGTGTGTCTGTCGTTCTGGGCTAAGGTGCAGTGAAAGGGTTCGTGACCAAAGAGGCCAGGGAGACCCGGCTGCGGGTGAGAGTACCGAGCCGTTGCTTCTGAGCTGGGGGCAGAGTCCCTGCAGGAGCTTGTGCGACTTGTGCACCCCTGGGAGAAGCGCCCTGGGCTCTGGAGGGTGGTGGGCGGCTGGTCCGTCCCTGGGGAGGCCTCTGCCTGCTGCCCCTCCACACGTGAGCACTTTAAAAGCCACCAGTAGACACTTCATACTCTGATTTAAAAACCTGCTTTTTCATGATAAGGAAAATAGAAAACGGCTAAGTCTTCCCCAGAAAGGAAGTTACACTGTATTGGCTGTAATACCCTGGAGCTGCCGAAGAATGTTCAGTGGGGCCGGCGCCGCGGCTCACTAGGCTAATCCTCCGCCTGCAGCACCGGCACACTGGGTTCTAGTTCCGGTCGGGGCACCGGATTCTGTCCCGGTTGCCCCTCTTCCAGGCCAGCCCTCTGCTGTGGCCCAAGTGCTTGGGCCCTGCACCCCGTGGGAGACCAGAAGCACCTGGCTCCTGGCTTCGGATCAGCGCGGTGTGCCGGCTGCGGCGGCCATTGGGGGGTGAACCAACGGCAAAGGAAGACCTTTCTCTCTGTCTCTCTCACTGTCCACTCTGCCTGTCAAAAAAAAAAAAAAAAAAAAAGAATGTTCAGTGGGAGCGTGACGAGAACACGAGTCCGAGCAGTGACCCTGCTCCTCACTGGGGCGGGGGGTGGACATGCGAGGCTGTGAGGTGTCCCTCTTCCTGTGCTCCTGTGAGGAACGCTGGTTTCCATGCTGGGAAGGAATTACAATCATTAAGACACAAACCTTGAGGGCCCGGCGTGGTGACGCAGCGGTAACGCGGCCGCTGCACGCGGGCATCCCATGTGGGTGCCGGTGCGTATCCCGGCTGCTCCACTCCCGATCCAGCTCCCTGCTGTTGGCCTGGGAAAGCAGAGGAAGATGGCCCAAGTGCTTGGGGCCCTGCACCCACCTGGGAGACCTGGAAGAAGCTCCTGGCTCAGCCCCGGCCCTTGCAGCCATCTGGAGAACGAACCAGCGGATGGAAAGATCTCTTTTTCTGTTGTTCTTTCAAATGAATCTTAGAAAAACAAATGCAGGACACAAGCGCGAGCTGTCGCTGTCTGCCAGATCCCACTCCTGACGATTGCTGTGTGTTGCCGTGGTGTCCTGCGCCTGGGGGATCAGCAGAGTGGGCGGGGTTCAGGTGTCGATGGCCCTGGGCCCAGGCCCGGGGTGGCTGGTCGTGGTGTTTGCCGTTTTCCTCCCTGGCTCCAGGGCTGGATGCACAGAGCTCACGTGGCAGGTGTCGTCCTGGGACTGTCTTGCTTGCTGTGTGGGTTCTTGCTGTGTGTGTAGCGAGCCACCCGGCGTGGGGATCCGAGTGCTGAACGGTTCTGCCCACTCCATGGTGTCCTGACAAACTAGGGTTAGGATCGCACCTGGCCGGTCACGTGACGGCGCTCATCCCGAGCCGTCGCACTGGGCAGCTGCCCGCAGGCGGGACGCGTGGCCGGCCTCCTTTCTCAAGGCCTTCCGTCTCACATTCCCGTGTTACGTGTTGGCACAGGTGCATGGACAGGAACCTGGGGTTGTTCACCGTTTGAAGCGAGTGCTTGTCACCAGCGTTGACAAGAGCCAGAGCTGGGGTGATGTCACCGAATCGCAGCCTTGCACTCTGGGGTGGGCACGCGGGTGTGTCTTCCTGTTAGGATGAGTGATGCGATGCTGTAGCTACCCCTGCTGTGTGCCTCCGCGTGCCCTTGGCTGGCAGTGACGCGGGTGCTGGTGAGTGGGTGCGGCTGTGGCTCCGGCAGTGTTTTCACCGGCCTTTGAGTACAGGTGTGTCCTCGCCCTGTGGCTCGCTTCCTGCCAGTCCGTGTATCCCGTACAAGAGAGGGTGAGCCGCCTGTTTAGAGTCCTCTGGCGGTTCTGGTAGGCTGTAGGATCCTTCTCCAACGCGTACCCTGACCCTAGTAGACACAGGCCCTGCCCGGGTGCCCTGACCCCGTGCACACACACAGTGTGTCTGACCGTAGACACAGGCCTGTGCACACACACAGTGTGTCTGACCATAGACACAGGCCCTGCCCGGGTGCCCTGACCCCGTGCACACACACAGTGTGTCTGAGGGCCCAGGAACGCAGCAGAGCATACAACTCTCCTGGTCCCCTGGGATAAGGAGCAGGCGTCCACCCCGCAGCGGCCCGCCTGTCGCTGGTCCTGGCTGCTCCTAGGGGCCTCGGCGCACTGTGCAGGCCACGCTTGGGCTGCAGCACTGAGGCAGCCTTTGGCAGGTGGGGGAGGGCACCCTGGGGATGTGGCGCGGCTTTGGCACCTGTGCTGGGAGCGAGGAGCCCATGGTCTCGGTGTTCCGCAGGCCTCCAGCCATGTGGCCGGGTCCTGCCTGCGAAGCCTTCGACGGCTCCCAGGAGCCTGTGGCTATCATTTCTTCTATAGCAGATCGTATATGCACAGGGGTCAAAGGCCCAAAGATGAAGTATCTTGGGTTGGATCCTGGAACAGACGAAGGACATTAATGGGATAAAGTCTGGGGTTTAGCAGCAGCAGCGTACTTGTTAATTTCTTAGAGTTGACAGTGTCCGCAGACACTGGCCCTGTCTGACATAACACCACTCGCACTCTGTTGACCTTGTAACCGTGTTGCGGTTTCATGCACGTCTGAAGCATGCCCTGAACGTGTGGGGGGGTGACGGAAGCGCGGCCACAGCTCCTGTTGCTGTCACAGCACGGGAGTCCCGGAGCTGCCCCCCTGCTGTGCCACGTGCCCCTCCCGAGCTGTCTTCAGGGGGGGGAGCAGGCTGGGCTGGGAGGGCTCTGTGCGGTGTGAGGTTGCAGTGCTGAACCCCGGGGTCCGGGGGGTGGTTTCAGGGGTGTCACCAGGTCTCCTTCTCTGGGGTCCCCAGCTTGAGTGTGCACTTTGTGGGGTGGTCGTGTCCGCTCTGTGGCCCACACCTAGGCTGGTGACTGCAGGGCTGATGCGAGGTGCTGTCTGCTGAGACGGGTCTCCTGGGCGTCGGACGTGCATGGACACAGCGCTGAAGGGTGCTGTGGTGGCAGCCTTGGGCCTGCGAGACCTGTCGAGGACTCGCTAGGTTTGGGGTTGGTTGGTTTCAGTGTGGTCTCGTTAGAAAGGGATGTTTCTTAGTAGGCATAAACTGGATTTTTTGGGTCGAGAATTTTCGAGGCGAGCCCGTTGTCGTTGCTCGGTGCCGTGACGGGTTTTGAGAGCCCAGGCGGGACAGACCTCTGGGCTTGCTCTGCGGTCACGAGGAGCCGGGTCGTCCTCAGGGGAGCTGCAGGGGGCATCTGGCGTGGCCGGCGTGTGACACGGGTGCTCTGGGACGGCGAGGCCGCGCTCGCTTCTCAGCTGGGCTGCGATGGGGCCCGGCTGCCTGCCAGGCTCCGCCGAGGCCGCCTCAGCCCCGGCTCTGCCGCGGGAAGTCCAGGGCGAGCGCTGCACACGCTGTGCCGCTTCAGCGGAGCCTGAGCTCGAGTGGTGCCAGTTCTGTGGAGCTGGAGTGAGCGAGCTCCCGGCTGGAGGGGTCTGCTTCCCCACGATTGAAGACCTAAGAGGGTGAGTGGCTGTCTCTGCCCTGGAGGCTCGCTTCCCAACGTGGTGCCGTGTCCAGGGCCAGCCGGGGCTCAGGAGGAACGTAGGGGGCAGCACCCCCCGCCCCGGTGTGGTGTGGACGTCAAGGGCGCAGTGTGACTCGGAGAGGGGGTGTCCCGTGGGCCGCGTCTCCACGCCCAGGCCAGGCGCTCTCACTGGCTGACACTGCCATTCTGTGGACGGGGCCAGCTCTGGGCAGCACAGCTGTGAGCACCGGGCTGTCCAGGTGGTGGGGGGTGTGGCTGCGGGGCTGCGGGGCGGACGGTGGCAGTGGTGGGGTCACCCTGCTCAGCGCCCTGGCTTTTTCGCAGAGGAAAGTCCCTTGCTCTGTGGATCCTGTGTGTGTCGTCTGCGGCCGCTGGCTGTCCGGGGCGGGCGAGGCGGGGGTGCGTTTCCTGACGCGGCTCTCCTTTGTCCCCCAGGAATGGTCCTCGTGCGCAGCGAGAACGGGCAGTTGTTAATGATCCCTCAGCAGGCTCTGGCCCAGATGCAGGCGCAGGCCCACGCCCAGGCCCAGCCTCAGAGCACCATGGCGCCCCGCCCTGCAACCCCCACAAGTGCCCCTCCTGTCCAGATCTCCACCGTACAGGTGAGTGCCTCCCCTGCCCCTCCCCTGCTCCCCACCACCACACACACAGCCAGGCGGTCCCAAGTGAGCAAGGGGCGATGGGCGACTGCCCCTCCCTGCCAGGGAGGCCCAGGGGTGGCGCTGGACTCTGGCCGGCGTGCAGGAGCCAGCCCTCGCCCCTGGTGCCCAGCAGGGCTGGCCAGGTGGGTTGGAGCAGACACCCTGGGCTCCCTGCCTGCTCTTTGTGCCTCGGCCGTAAAGTGGGGATCACTGGTCGTGCAGCTGCCAGGACTCTCGGGTGTCACGCGTGGAGAGTGCAGAGCGGTGGAGTGGAGTGAGCGAGTGTGTGCTGAGAGCAGGCAGGCGGCTCGAGTGCTTCAGGGCCACGTTCAAGGGCCTCCCCACACCGTGTCTCGGCTGGAGGGCTGCAGGCCCCTCCTGGACTTGCAGGGGAGGACGGCGCCTGGTGTTGGAGCAGAGGCCCTGCCTGCCCTCTGCCCTGGTCAGCAGTGCCATCTCCACTGGGCGTGTGCCACACGCTGCCGGCGGCCACCCGTCTCCTGGTGCGCGGTCCGCCAGCTTCCTGTCCTGCCACGTCAGCTGTTTCCCTCGAGTTCATGCCTCCGTCCTGTGGACAGCTGTGTGCCTGCTGCAGGCTGTGGAGAGCCCGTGTCTGAGCGCAGCGTGGTGTCCCCGCGGTCTGTGGGGCTTGTCTGCTGAGTGCGATGCCGAGGGAGGAGGCCTGTGTGTGCACAGTCGCTGTGGGCTGTGCGCATTGCCGTGGTCTCTTCGTATGGACTTCGCCTGCTCGGGTCGTGAGACGTCTCCCTCCGGGGTGGGCCCAGCTTCCTGGCCGTACAGATGTGTGCATTCTCGAGAGACTGTGTAGAGGCCTGGGCACTCCTTACGGCAGTGTGGAGAGGTTCTCTGCCTCCTGCCGCGGGGAGGGCACGTGAGATTGTGGCTGGGTTTGTGGCCCTGGAGTGTCCTCGTTACGTGTCAGGATCGGGGTCTTCGTGCAGTGGAACCGGGGGTTCCGTTTTCTTCGCCTGCAGCTTGTTGTAGACTACACGCCCTTCCCTTGTCTGGCAGGCACCTGGGACACCTATCATTGCACGGCAGGTGACCCCCACGACCATCATTAAGCAAGTGTCTCAGGCCCAGACGACGGTACAGTCCACTACAACCCTACAGCGCCCCCCTGGCGTGCAGGTGAGACGGCCGCTGGGCCGCAGAGCCCGCTGGCTCTCTGACGGTGGGGCTCTCCGTGGGTGGCTGCAGGGTTATGGGTACTGACGTGAGCTCGGAGGGCTTCCCACGAAGAGGGAGCTCTGAGGACAGGGCTTCTTGACGGCTGAGGTCACACGGCACTCAGGAAGCTCTGTGGTGCCCAGGAGTGATGAATAACACGCCTTACGATGCAGGGAGGGTTATTCTAGGGACTCATTTATTTATTTATTTATTTGAAAGGCAGAGTTACAGAGAGGCAGAGAGAGAGGTCTTCCATCTGCTGGACTGGTCTGAAGCCAGGAGCCCGGAGCTTCTTCCAGATCTCCCATGTGGCTGCAGGGGCCCAAGTACTTGGGCCATCCTCCACTGCTTTCCCAGGCCATAGCAGAGAGCTGGATGAGAAGTGGAGCAGCCGGGACCTGAACCGGTGCCCGTATGGGATGCCGGCGCTGCAGGCAGCAGCTTTACCTGCTACATCACAGCGCCGGCCCCAGAAATTGTTTCAATATTTCAAAGGCAGTGGGGTGGTTGGAGGGATGGAGAGAGCCACAGAGATCTTCCACCTGCTGGTTCATTCTGCTGGTTCATTCTGCATCAGCCTAGGCTGGGTCAGGCTGGAGCCAGGATCCAGGAATCCCATGGGGGGGCAACCTGCTGCCTCCCAGGTGTGCTTTGGCAGGAAGCTGGGATTAGAGGCAGAGCCAGGACTTGAACCTGGCACTGTGACATGGGATGCTGCCACACAGCGCCACACCGGTGCCCGGCGTCACCTCGCTGGTGAGGGCTGCCAGAGTGCGGGCAGTTTCTGTGGCTGGGTCTGTTGCCCTGAGGTCACGGTGAGTGTCGTGTGCCCAGCCTGGTTCTCACTGGCCTGCGCACAGGTACGTGTGCCTCTCACTGAGCGTGCCCCGTGAAGAGCGGCCTCTCCTGCTCTCACAGGCCGGGACAGGCTCTGGAGCTTGCTCCTGGTCTCGCCACTGCTGGGCCCTGCGCTCCTCTTCTCCACACCCACCCTCACGGGCCTTGGTTTTTAAAAGCTCGTTATGCTGTTGTGGGGCACAGCTGGCCTCCGTCCTGGTGACTGCTGCTCCTGGCAGCTCAGCCATGGCCACAGGAGAAGAGTTGCACGCTGGGCTTGCCGGCCCCTCTGCCGGGGACGGACCCTAGTTCCCTGGAGGGAGGCCCTCCTCGCGCACCGCCTTGCCCATCGTCTTGCCTGGCTGCCCCGCCGCTTCCCAGAGAGGACACTGACGGGGCCGAGGCGCCAGGGCTCTTTCCTGTTGGGCCTGAGCGGTCATTTCCCTGTGTAGGCAGAGACGGTGATGGTTGTGACCAAGGGCCTGTGTGGGTGGTTGGGGGTCAGGAGCATGCGTGTGGCAGGCAGGGATCCGCAGAAGACCCGTGGTTCTGCCCTCGTCGGGAGATGCACCTGGCCGTTTTCTGAGAAGTTGACAAAGTTTGGCATCACATTTTGTGACGATGCCTTTACTGATTGGTGGAGGCGGTCTGTGTGGTTCCGGGGGAGGGGTGGGTGGGTTACATAGATTCGAATGAGAAAGGAAGCCAAGGGGCAGCAGTGAGACCCAGCCTGGGGTCACCCTGAGAGGCAGCAGTCATGGCCCGCGTGGGAGACCTGTGGAGTTCCTGGCTTGTGGCTTTAACCTGGCCAGGCCCTGGCTATGAGGGCATTTGTGGCATAAACCAGCAGACGGGCAATCTCTGTCTCTGTTTTCCAAATGAATTAAATAAATACATTTTAAAATGAGCAATATTAATAAAAATAATCAAGCTCGCAGAGGGAAAGGTGAGTTGTGGGTATTTCTGGGGCCAGAAGCAGCCTGGCTGCCCCTCCCCTCCCCTCCCGCGGAGGCTGCCCGCTGCATTCTGCTGTCGGAAGGTGACAGGTGCGTGGCTGCGGTGAAGGGACTCCCAGACGTGGAGAAGCCCGAGGCCTGTGGAAGCTGCAGTTCAGCTGCCGGGACGCTGCCAGGGCCTGCACTGCCCCCTGCTTTCAGAGTGCAGAGTGCACTGTTCTGAAGGATTGGAAAGAGAGGATGTTGTCAACGTCAGGTTTAGAAGTTGGGAAAACACTGGCTTAGGGATCAGTAGGTGTTTGCAGAGTGGAGGTCACAGGGGCTCGACCCTGGCAGCAGCTTGGATCAGCTCGGGTGCGGCTTGAGGTCTTCCCGCCCATCTGCTCACAGATGATCGTTGGTTCAGCCGAGTGGTAGCCCCGCTAGGACCTGGCTCTTTCGTTTCTGAGATGGGGATCGGGGTTGGCTCTTGGTTCTCACTGGCGCCCGTGTGCCTGTGTGATGTTTCTACAGACCAGGGCCTTCCCAGGGCTGGGCTTTGCTGAGGCAGGTGCATGGGGAGACCCTCCTAGGCACTTGGTACTGCGGTCCTCAGAGGCCTGGCTCTGCCCGAGGGTCAGCGGAGCCATCTCGGGTGGCTCTGGGGTGTTTGTCCAGGCAGTGGGTACTTGTTCAGCTGGCCGTGAGGGCTCTGGCCCTGCCCCAGCAGGTGGCTGGGCCCTCAGCCCTCTGCGTTTCTTGCCTCTGTGGCTGGTGCCTCCCTTGGCCAGTCGGGAGCATGCGATGCATTCACCTTGTCTTTTGGGTTCTTGTAGCCTCAGCTCGTCCTGGGTGGCGCTGCCCAGACGACCTCCCTCGGGACAGCAACTGCTGTTCAGGCAGGAACACCTCAGCGAGCCGTCCCCGGGGCCACCCCCACCTCCACAGCTGCCACGGTAAGAGCTGCTGCTTCCCACGGCTCCTTCCCCGCCGGCTGCGAAGCGGCTTTGCCACGTCCCGTGGCCGCTTCAGTCCAGTGCCGTCCGGGTTGTGACGTCAGGGGCCCGTGGGTCCTGTTCCTGCCAGCTCAGACCATTGACTGGTGCGGGGCAGGGGGCACAGGGGACCTCAGTGTGGAAGTGCGTGGGGAGGGTGCAGGGAAGGGTCCGGGTGGCAAAGGCCTGGCCAGAGGCGTTGGAGGCAGCACTCATGGCTGCGCCGCGTCTGTGCCACAGGCCGCTCTCCCTGCGCCCTCGCCGGTCCTCAGCCAGAGCGGGTCCTGCTGGACTCGGCCCCTGCTCTGTTTCTTTGCTGAGTTTCGTTGTTTTAGCGCCTATGGCGTAGTTTGTGTCCACATAGGCAGGCGTTGTCTGTCTGTACGATAATGCCTTGTGGGGTCATCCGTTTCGTGCCGTGGTCCCTGTGCTGAGCGAGAGTTGCCCGCGGTGCCCTCTGGGCGAGGCTGGGCTGCCCGGCTGGCAGGGCCGGGTGTGTGTGCCCAGCGGCAGCCGTTTGGAGAAGACACACACGCGCGTCTTCTGTGCCTGCGCGTGTTTCGGTCGAACCAGAGGCTTCCACGACTTTCTCACGTCTTTTTGACCCGATCCAGGAAACCATGGAAAACGTGAAGAAATGTAAGAATTTTTTGTCTACATTGATAAAACTGGCTTCGTCTGGCAAACAGTCCACAGAGACAGCAGCGAACGTGAAAGAGCTGGTGCAGAACTTACTGGTAAGAACCTGCCCGAGGTTCCCTTGGCCTGGGGCGCAGCCCAGTGACACCGTGCAGCCGCCTGTGCCGAGGACGGGTGTGGCAGTGAGACCTGCCCAAGGAGCAGGGCGGCCCTGCCCCCGCCCCCGCCGCCCTGTGGCGCCCTGTGGGCCGCTGTCCCCCACCGAGTGCACTGGGTAACATTCGGACCGTTGGGACAGGCCGGCGCGCCAGGGGCAGTGCGGGAGGCCGTGTTCCCGCCTCTGCCGAAGGCTGCTTTTCTGGGTGTCCACCTCTCGCTTCCTCTCCCTCGTTCTGTCACCTGCTTTCCAGTGGAGAGGTTCAAGTGTGTACAGAAGTGGGCAGAGGACCCCAGGAGCCCCGATGTCCCCATTGCCAGCCCGGGCCCCAGGCCCTGCCCGCCCGCCCGCCCGCCCGCGGTCCAGGTGGTGGTGGGCCGCGAGGGCCGCCGGGGCGCGTTTCGCCGCCGTCTTGAAGCTGCTGTCTGCTAACAGCGCCACTCAGGAGGGGCTCCTGACTCTGAGGCCCCCACAGCTGTGCGCCCCTTGGCCCTTGGTCCTGCTGCTGGTGGAGTTTGTGGGCGCAGCCAGATGCCAGGTGGGGGCTGCCCTGCCGCCCTTGCTCCGCGCTGAGTCCAGCAGCTGTGTTCTGGTCAGGCTTGCTGGCAGCCCCTCCCGTGCCTCCTTCTGTGACGTCCTGGTAGCCCTGGGTGTGCCAGCTGCCCTTCTCAGCGCAGTGGCAGTCAGATTGCTCCTGCCGCAGACGCAGGCTCCTCCTCTGGGTGCTGTCCTTCGCCCTCTTGGAGTCCTGAGGTAGGGAGGCCTCCAGGCAGCTGCGTGCCAGTGCCCACTGAGGCTCCGCAAGAGCCAGCCTGCCGTCCTCTCCACCGAATCCTCTGCTTATGACCGGCACTCTGCGTCCTGGGTCAGATCAGGGCCCGGTCTCTGCCCGTGTCTACTCTGAGGTCTACACAGCCTTGTCTCGGCCCGTGTCCACGCTGTGGTCTGGACAGCCGGTGTCTCTGCCCCGTCCACGCTGTGGTCTGGACGGCCGGTCTCTCTGCCCCTGTCCACGCTGTGGTCTGGACGGCCGGTGTCTCTGCCCCTGTCCACGCTGTGGTCTGGACGGCCGGTCTCTCTGCCCATGTACACGCTGTGGTCTCGATGGCTGGTCTCTCTGCCCGTGTCCACGCTGTGGTCTGGACGGCCGGTCTGTCTGCCTGTGTCCACGCTGTGGTCTGGATGGCCGGTGTCTCTGTCCGTGTCCACGCTGTGGTCTGGACGGCCAGTGTCTCTGCCCATGTCCACGCTCTGGTCTGGACGGCCGGTCTCTCTGCCCCTGTCCACGCTGTGGTCTGGACGGCCGGTGTCTCTGCTGATGTCTACACTGTGGTCTGGATGGCCGGTCTCTCTGCCCGTGTCCACGCTGTGGTCTGGACGGCCGGTCTCTGCACTTGTCCATGCTGTGGTCTGGATGGCCGGTGTCTCTGCCCGTGTCCACACTGTGGTCTGGACGGCCGGTCTGTCTGCCCGTGTCCACGCTGTGGTCTGGACGGCCGGTCTCTCTGCCCATGTCCACGCTGTGGTCTGGACGGCCGGTCTCTCTGCCCATGTCCACGCTGTGGTCTGGACAGCCGGTCTCTCTGCCCATGCCCACGCTGTGGTCTGGACGGTCGGTCTCTGCCCGTGTCCACGCTGTGGTTTGGATGGCTGGTCTCTGCACGTGTCCACGCTGTGGTCTGCACGGCCGCTCTCTGCCCGTGTCCACGTGGTGGTCTGGACGCCCGGTCTCTGCCCGTGTCCATGCTGTGGTCTGGACGGCCAGTCTGTCTGCCCATGTCCACGCGGTGGTCTGGACGGCCGGTCTCTGCCCGTGTCCACACTGTGGTCTGGACGGCCAGTCTGTCTGCCCATGTCCACGCTGTGGTCTGGACGCCCGGTCTCTGCCCGTGTCCATGCTGTGGTCTGGACGCCCGGTCTCTGCCCGTGTCCACACTGTGGTCTGGACGGCCAGTCTGTCTGCCCATGTCCACGAGGTGGTCTGGACGCCCGGTCTCTGCCCGTGTTCACGCGGTGGTCTGGACGGCCGGTCTCTGCCCGTGTCCACGCGGTGGTCTGGACGGTTGGTCTCTCTGCCCATGTCCACGCTGTGGTCTGGATGGCTGGTCTCTGCCCGTGTTCACGCGGTGGTCTGGACGCCCGGTCTCTGCCCGTGTTCATGCGGTGGTCTGGACGGCCGGTCTCTCTTCCCGTGTCCACGCTATTGTTGCCAGGGGTCTCACGTTTTCTGCCGGGCCCCCTGAGCTCCTGAGAGCGGCCAGCTGCCGTGTGGTCCAGTTCCTGCCCATCTCGCTTTTCTTTCCTGTTTCCACCAAACTTCCTGTAATTTCTTGAGCAAAATTGTTTTTTTTTTTTTAAAGACTTAATTTTATTTGAAAGTCAGAGTTACACAGAGAAGGAGAGGCAGAGAGAGCAAGAGCGAGAGCAAGAGCGAGCGAGAGAGAGAGAGAGAGAGAGAGAGAGAGAGGTCTTCCAGCCACTGGTTCATTCCCCAGTTGGCCACAATGGCCGGAGCTGCGCCAATCCGAAGCCAGGAGCTTCCACATGGGTGCAGGGGCCGAGGACCTGGGCCATCTTCCACTGCTTTTCTACACCATAGCAGAGAGCTGCATCGAAGGGGAACAGCTGGGACCCCAACCGGTGCCCATATGGGGTGCCGGCTCCGCAGGCGGTGGCTTCCCCTGCCACACCACAGCGGCCCCTGGGCTCTCTTGACTCCCTGTGTGCACGGCTGGTCCCCGAGGGCCTTGCAGGTGTGACTGCTGTTCCCTCCTGAGAGGTGCCCTGGCCCCGACTGGACCGCCCTCTCCGCTCACTGTGCTGACCTTGAGCGTGGAGCCGTCCCCGCAGAGTTGCCGGTGCTCATGGGCTCGGTCAGCCCTAGCGGATGCTTAGACGCCGACAGACGCCTCGTGGCCCCCAGCCAGGGCGCACTGCTGTGCGGGGGACGGCCCTGGCCTGGGTGCCCAGGGGTCTGGGCGTGTAGGGAGAGACGTGTGCGGAGGTCTGCTCACCGTGGGGTTTCAGCGTGCTTTTCTCTTTAAGGATGGAAAAATCGAAGCGGAAGACTTCACTAGCAGGTTGTACCGCGAACTCAATTCCTCACCTCAACCTTACCTTGTGCCTTTCTTGAAGGTAAGCAGCGGGGGCAGTGTGAGGCCTGGGGGCCGGCCGCGGGGCCTCGCTCAGCCAGGCTTTCCTGGCGGGAGCCGGCTCGGGCGGCTTGGCCCAGCAGGGCGGGGTGTGCGCAGGGAGGGCCTCTTGTCCCAGCACTGAATCTCCGCGCTTTACGCTGCTTTAATGAGGACCTCCCCTTAACTCTTTTCATTTTTTTATTTGAGAGGCGGATAGAGATGGAGATCTCACGTCTGCTGCCTCACCCTCCGAATGCCCACACAGCTGTGGCTGGGCCAAGCTGAGCTCAGTCTGGGTCTCCCACATGGCGGGGGGCAGAGACCCAGGCGTTGGGGTCATGACCTCCCCATTGCGCACGCTCCCCAGTGTGTGTGCGTGAGCACAGCTGGAATTGGGAGTGGGCTGGGGCCTCAGCCAGCCGCTCTGATGGCATCTGAACGCCTGCCCCAGACACCCACCCTGGGACTGCTGCTTTCTGGTTCTTGTGTTTTGAACGACTTATTTATTTTGAAGGACAGAGTTACCGGATGGGGTGTGGGGGTGGAGCTTCCATCCGCTGGTTCACTCCCCAGATGACTGCAATGGCTAAGGCTGGGCTGAGCAGGAGCCAGGAGCTTTTCCTGGTCTCCCATGGGGTGCAGGGCCCAAGCACCTGGGCCATCCTCCACTGCCCTCC
Organism: Sylvilagus bachmani; assembly: GCA_015711505.1. Taxonomy (NCBI): domain Eukaryota; kingdom Metazoa; phylum Chordata; class Mammalia; order Lagomorpha; family Leporidae; genus Sylvilagus; species Sylvilagus bachmani. Next base: position 110,301,759 of record CM027394.1, on the reverse strand, counting down.
CGGGCCACAGCAGAGAGCTGGCCTGGAAGCGGGGCAGGCAGGATGGGATGCTGGTGCCGCAGGCGGAGGCACAGCCGACTGCACCACAGCACTGGCCCCGTGTGCGGCTGCCGTGCAGGCCGCTCCCTGACTCCGGTGCCTGTCTTTCTGCCCAGAGGAGCTTACCCGCCTTGCGACAGCTGACGCCGGACTCCGCAGCCTTCATCCAGCAGAGCCAGCAGCAGCCGCCTCCTGCCTCGCAGGCCACCACCGCACTCACGGCCGTGGTTCTGAGCAGCTCCGTGCAGCGCACGGCTGGGAAGACAGCGGCCACCGTGACCAGCACCCTGCAGCCCCCCGTCATCAGCCTCACGCAGCCCACGCAGGTCGGCGTGGGCAAGCAGGCGCAGCCCGCCCCGCTGGTACGAAGTGCAAGGCCCACCTGCCCTGCAGCCAGCTCGGCCGGCTTCTCAGTGAGGGTGGAAGGCGGGGCCGGGCTGGGGTCTGCGATCGCGCTGCTCGGCAGAGGGGAGTGAGGTCGTGAGCTCTGCGTGGTCAGCGGTGTTCATGTGTTAAAGGAACCACGCATGGTTGTGATGACTCCTGGCAGCCTTCCTCTGTGGTCAGGAGTGATGGCCCCGACGTCAGACAGGCGTGGCCCTGGACTTGTGGGGCAGGGGCCTGCGGCCATAGTTGTGGGTCCACGTGTTTTATAGTGTAGGGAACCGTGGCTGCTGGCTTGTGGTTCATCCACGCAGCCCCAGCCCGAGGAAGGATGTGGGGGGTGGAGGCGGTGGGCAGAGTGGGCTCAGCAGATGCTCACGCAGTTTTCCCGAGATGTCCAGGGGCCTTCTTCCTCGTGGACTAAGTGCTCTGGGCTCCCAGGCCACCGTACGCGGGGACCCAGTGCCCGCGGGCCTCGTCTCCCAGGTGGAAGTCTCCCTGGTTTCTGCTGTTGATGGAGAGTGAGGGAGCAGGAGGGGCGTGTGGGGAGGCAGTGTGGGCCCTGGAGTGCTGAGGCTTCTGCACCGGGGGGGGGGGGGGGGGCAGCAGCTGGCCGGAGCAGCCTGTGCTCGCGGGCACGGAGGCGAGTGTGTCCACAAGCTGCTTGCTGGGAGTCGGGTTTCTCGTGAGACTCTGAGCTCGGCGCTGGGGTGTGCGCGTCTGGGCCCTGCTGCGGGCGCTGAGGGCTGTGCCCTGAGTGACGCACAGCCCTATGGCAGAGCAAAGCCCGGGCTGCCCGTGGCTCCTCTGCCAGTGCCCTGGTGCCGGGTGTCCCCGCCAGGCGCCTCGGTGAGACAGATGTTCTCTGAGACGTCAGGCTCCGTGGGTTGAGGTAGGGCCGTGTGGAGCTGAGCCGTGTGGTTTTCAGTGGAGGTTCAGGTTTGGGTCTCTGTCCTGGGGCAGGGTCCAGGACTGAGGCAGGGGGCACTGGAGCCACTGGAAGGGCAGGGAAGACAGAATGGGGAGGGCCGGGGGGAACCGGCCACGTGGGCACTTTAGGGCCACCTGAAGGCAGGACTGCTCCCACTGCCCCGCAGGATGAGAGCCGTGGGGCGCTCTGTAGAGGAGGGAAACAGCCCGTGGCTGCCAGGCGACGATGGCCGCGAGCAGCCTCTGAGCTCATCTCACACCGCGTCCCCTCACGGCCCTCACGGCCCAGCTTCAGGCGGGGAGTGCGCCAGCGCGCTGGGGTGCCCGCCGTGGGTGCGCTCTGCCCTGGCCCCGTCAGAGCTGCCTGTGCTCGGTGCTCTGCAGGGTCTCGCCTGGGGCGCGTGCGCACGGGGGGAAGAGCTCTCCTGCGGGGACCAGGACCCCGTGCCCCCAGCAGCAGGCGTTCACTGCCCTCCCCGGCTCTGCCTCAGGTGATCCAGCAGCCCCCGAAGCCAGGAGCCCTGATCCGGCCCCCGCAGGTGACGTTGACGCAGACGCCCATGGTCGCCCTGCGGCAGCCTCACAGCCGGATCATGCTGACCACGCCCCAGCAGATCCAGCTGAACCAGCTGCAGCCAGGTGAGGCCCGGGCAGCAGTCGAGTCGCGCCAGCTCCCGGTAGAGCGCGTGCGCCAGTGCCGGTGCCGGTGCCGCTCTCGACGCCTTTACAGACGCTTTGCGTTTGTCGCTGCTGGTTTGTCCTAGATTACTCTGCACCCACAGAGTCCATGAGATGACCTTGTGACTGTAGCTCAGACTCAGCCAGAGCTCCTGCTGGGCGAGGAGCGTCTCCCGCTGGGCCGCGAGGGCCTCGCGTCATGTCCGTGTCTTGTCTCGTAGTCCCCGTGGTGAAACCTGCCGTATTACCTGGAACCAAAGCTCTCTCTGCGGTCTCGGCCCAGGCAGCTGCTGCTCAGAAAAACAAGCTCAAGGAGCCTGGGGGAGGCTCCTTCCGGTAAGGACCGGGCCTGCCCGCGTGGGCCAGGGGAGGAGCGGTGCAGGGCACCTGGCGGCTGGATTTGGGCCACGCCTGTGCCCCCCAGTTAGCCTCGGGGGCTTGCTTCGTGGATGCCATGTGGCTGAGAATTGCTTTTTTCTTTTAAAAGTTTATTTATTTATTTACTTGGAAGGCAGAGTGATAGAAGGAGAAATTCTGTGAATTCGATTCACTTCCCACGTGGCTGTGATGGTTGGGCTGGGCTGAAGCCAGGAAGCAGGAGCACTCGAGGTCTCCCACGTTGGATGCAGGGCCCCAGGTCCTTGGGCCGTCACCTGCTGCTTTCTTAGGCACAGTAGCAGGGAGCTGGATTGGAAGCGGAGCAGCTGGACGTGAACCAGAGCTCTGAGGTGGGATCCCACTGGCACAAGTGGTGGCTCCATGTGCAGCACAAACGCACCCCCAGTGGCTTTAATTTCAAATTGATTTTATTTGAAAGAGTTACACAGAGGAAGAGATGGAGAGAGAGAGAGCGCAAGAGAGGGAGGGGGAGAGAGCGCGCGTGCTTTCATCTGGTTCAGTCCCCAAGTGGCTACAGCAGTAGGGCTAGGCCAGGCTGAAGCCAGGACCTTCATCCGGGTCTCCTGTGTGGGTGCAGGGGCCTAAGGACTTGTGCCGTCCTCTGCTGCTTTCCCAGGCACATTAGCAGGGAGCTGGATCAGAAGTGGAGCAGCCCAGTGTTGAACTGGTGCCCACATGGGATGCCGACATGGTAGGCAGCGGCTTTACCTGGTATGCCACAGCGCGGGACCTCCAAGTGGCTTTTTTATATGAACTGGTAGAAAATTCATTTTCAGGGCCAGCGCTGTGGTGCAGCAGGTAAAGTCGCCACCTGCAGTGCCAGCATCCCATATGGGCGCTGGTTCGAGTCCCAGTTACTCCACTTAAGATCCAGCTCTCTGCTGTGGCCTGGGAAAGCAGTAGAAGATGGCCCAAGTCCTTGGGCCCCTGCACCCGTGTGGGAGACCTGGAGGAAGCTCCTGGCTCCTGGCTTTGGATTGGCCCAGCTCCGGCCATTGCGGCCAATTGGGGAGTGAACCAGAGGATGGAAGACCTCTCTCTTTCTCTCTCTGCCTCTCTTTCTCTATGTAACTCTGACTTTCAAATAAATAAATAAATCTTAAAAAGAAGAAGAAGAAGAAGATGGCCCAAGTCCTCGGGCCCTTGCACCTGCGTGGGGACCCGGAAGAAGCTCCTGGCTCCTGGCTTTGGATTGGTGCAGCTCTGGCCCTTGTGGCCATCTGGGGAGTGAACCAGCGGATGGAAGACCTCTCTCTCTCTTCTGTCTCTCTGGTTCTGCCTCTTTGGCTGAAAGTTACAATCTAAAAAAGAAAATAAATTCGTTTTCATAACTGGCAGTGTGGTGTTTGCAGTTGGAGAGATGGGGGCACCCTGGTGTCGGCACCGGGGCGCACTGCTGTCTGCACAGCCCGGTCAGTGGGGGGTTCCGGGGCCTCGGCCGAGCAGTGGGTGTGCAGCCTCGTGCTCGCACGTTCTCCTGGGCCTTCCCCTCCCAGACACGCTGCCCTACGCTTCCGGGCGGCTGGGGTGGAGCCAAGGCAGGGTGAGAGCAGCCTGGCTTGGGGCTTGGTGGCCGCGTGGGGTGAGGGGAGGGACTAGGTTCCTGTGGAAGCTGCCGGTGGCCTTGGTTTCTTGCTGTCAAGGAAGGGGATCGGAAGTGGAGCAGATTCGTGGGGGCAGAGGCATGGATTCTGGGCAGAGGAGAACTGAGCAGAGCCGGCCCGGGTCACACCAGTGCTCACGTCTTGTCATCTGTTAGGGAGAGACAGATTGCTGCAGCGGCCGCGAGGGTGCGACAGCCAGGTCGGCCCCTGCACGGCCTCATCTGTGCTGGTCCCAGCGGCCAGGGGGTGACCGGTGACCCCGTCGGGTGCAGCAGTTGCCAGTCACGTGTGTGAGTCTCACTCTGTTGGGAGGATTCAGAGCACCTCCCCAGGGACCTGACAGCACGGGATGTCCCGGGACGTCTCGGGGAGCGTACAGCAGTGGCTGCCAGCTGTGGGGCCTTCCAGCTGGGAGGCGTTCGAAGGACCGTGTACTTGCATGGGGCCCTGTTGCTGGTGCATGGCTGGCCTCTGAGGATCTTGTGTGGCAGCTGGCGGTGACCTTCCAGGGCAGGATGTGAGCCCGAGGGGCCTGAGGAGTGCCTGGGCGCGCGAGACACGCCTGGGGCTGACACCGCGCTGGGCCACTGTGAGGAAGGCCAGCGGCCGCGGGCCACCGTGTGTGGCCGCATCTGAGGGTGCCGTGACCAGGACGCAGCACTGCAGGCCGGTGTCAGGTCGGCGACGTTACGGAAACGACTGGGAGTGAGATGTTCCCAGCGGCTGACATTTAGGGAAGCGCGTCCCTGGCGCGGAGTCCTTCCTAGAGCCGTGAGCACGCGCTGCGCGTTGTGTTTCAGATGTGGTTGACCGAGTCTCCCTCGTGCAGCTGTGTGCAGACTCAAGTTCAGCGCTCTCCCCACGCAGCTCCTCCTCGAACGAGCAGGTTGACGTCAAGTGAGGCAGCTGGTGCGGGAGCCCGGGGCTGAGACGGCCGAGGCCCTGACCGCGCCACCGCGTCTCCCGCCGGGGGTTCCCCGCTGCAAGGCCACGCAGCCAGAGCTGCCCCACGTGGCGTGACCGTCTTGTCTTCTCTCCGAAGGGACGATGATGACATCAATGATGTTGCGTCGATGGCCGGAGTGAACCTGTCAGAAGAAAGTGCGAGAATACTGGCCACGAACTCTGAGATCGTGGGGACGCTGACCCGGTCCTGCAAGGACGAAACCTTCCTTCTCCCGGCGCCTTTGCAGAGGAGAATCTTAGAAATCGGCAAGTGGGCCCGCGGGCGTGGGCAGCAGGTGCACCTGCTCTCAGCCTCCTGCAGGTCCGACGCTGGGGGCGGGGCGGGCTTGGGACCTGACCCGGGCTGGGTGTGCTCCCCGCTGGGCTGCCTGGGCGTGTGTGGCCGAAGCTGCTGCAGGAGAGAAACAGTGAAGGAGTGAGGAGAGAAACGCGTGCGCCTTTTTTTTTTTTTTTTTTTTTTTTTAAGATTTATCTATCTGAGAAGGCAGAGTTAGAGGGAGAGGTCTTCCACCCGCTGGTTCACGCCCCCACGTGGCCACAACATCTGGAGCCGGGCTAGCCAGGAGCTTCTTCCAGGCCTCTCACGTGGGTGCAGGGGCCCAAGCAGTTGGGCCGTCTTCCACTGCTTCCCCAGGCCACAGCAGAGAGCTGGATGGGAAGTGGAGCAGCCGGGACTCGAACTGACTTCCCTGTGGGATGCTGATGCCACAGACAGAGGCTTAATGTGGCACCGCAGCCCCAGCCTAGCGCACGCGGTTCTGATGCTCTGCCGTCTGGCCTGCAGGTAAAAAACACGGCATCACGGAGCTGCACCCCGATGTCGTGAGCTACGTATCCCATGCCACACAGCAGCGGCTACAGAACCTCGTAGAAAAAATATCGGAGACGGCGCAGCAGAAGAACTTCTCCTACAAGGTGCTGTGTGGACACGCCCCCCCGTCCCGGGCAGGGTCGGGGCCCTTGGTGAGCACAGAGCTGGGCTCTGGAGTCTCAGGGGCTCCGTAGACCAGGGCGGGCCCTCCACGCCTCTCAGAGGGGAACCCCTCAGCCTTGCTGACGATGGCAGCTCACTCCACCCGGGGCTCCCAGCACCGTGTGGCACAGCGCAGGTGCGCTGCCGTGACCGGCCCTTGCCCGAGCGGCGCTGAGAGCCGCCGTGCCATCAAGGCGTTGCCGTGTCACTGTCCTTGAGCATGAGGCGGCGTCACTGTGCGTGGAGTGGAAGTCCCCTGCGCGCGGAGCCTGGGGTGTGCCCGTCGGGTGGCGCACCGGGCCGTGTCGATGGCAGGCGTGTCCTCCTGTAGGACGACGACAGGTACGAGCAGGCGAGCGACGTCCGGGCGCAGCTCAAGTTCTTCGAGCAGCTCGATCAGATCGAGAAGCAGAGGAAGGACGAGCAGGAGAGGGAGATCCTCATGCGGGCAGCCAAGGCAAGTGCCCGCTCCGCGGACAGCTGGGGTCCCCGGCCGTCACGGCGGCGTCTCAGCTGGTGCCTGGGGCCCGAGTAGAGCGGCTGGGCCCGAGAGCTGGTGCTGCGCCGTGGCCCCCATGGCCCCGCTGGGACCCCACACTCAGCTGCAACCTTCAGAGCCGGGACTCACGGATGGGGAGGGGCCACGTGGCAGTGCACGTGGGCTCGGGCCTGGTGTCCCGGGGTGGGCAAGCCACATGTCCACGTTTGTGAGCATTGGGATGTTGCCGGGACGTTGTCTGACTCAGGTGTTAGCGTGGGACAGGTCGACGACACACCTGGTAGGCGGTGGACACCTTGGTCACACTTGGCTCCTTTTCTGCTTCTTTTCGAAACAGTCTCGATCCAGACAGGAAGACCCCGAGCAGTTACGGTTGAAGCAGAAGGCGAAAGAGGTGAGCTTTCCCAGGGCGCATCTGCCGCCCCCCACAGGCGCTCCTGCAGCCGTCACGTGGTTGCTGGGTTTAGAAACGACACTTTTCTGTGCAGCCGACTTGTATTCAACTCTGACCTTTGCCGAGGCCTCCCATGGCCTCGGTTGCTGCGTTTCCAGATGAGCATCTTCTGCGTTAGAGTCCTGATTTCTCCCTTGACAGACCTGCTGTTGAGGCAGTGACCACGTGCAGGAGCTGTGGTTGGGGGCTTTCCCCCGGCAGCAGAGTGAAAAATGACCGTGTTTCCTCTCGCACCAAGATGCAGCAGCAGGAGCTGGCGCAGCTGAGGCAGCGCGACGCCAACCTGACGGCGCTCGCGGCCATCGGGCCCAGGAAGAAGAGGAGAGCGGACTGGCCGGGGGCGGCGGCGGGAGCAGAGGTACCGCGTCGGGGGGCGGGGTCTGGCTGGGGCGGGAGCAGAGGTACCTGTGTTGGGGGGCGAGGTCTGGCCGGGGCCGGAGCTGCCCGGCTGCGTCTGGGCTGGCTCGTCACCTCGCCGTCCTGGGAGCGTGCGGTTGCCTCTGAGGTTTCAGTCCCCGCCCCCCGCGTTGTGGGACCCCCCGCCGAGATAAAGTTCTTTCCGTGAGGAAGTTGGGCCGCCACTGCTCCCCATGATGGGTTCAGAGTGGCTGACAGAGGGCGTAGGGCGTGGTGACGACAACAGGAGCTGGACGGGGCCGCCCCTCCAGCCCTGCAGGAGCTGTTACTGCTCTGTCCAGATTGTGTTAGTTTCTGGGCGTCATGTGTTGTCTTATCTGTTGCTCTAGTTATAAACCCAACCTTGACGTACGATAATTCTTAAAATCATCCTTTGATGACAGTGAATCGTGAACTTGGGAGACAGACTCAGGGTGAGGCGGGACTCTTCTGTCCCTGGTGCGTTTCCTGAATGCCCCAACAGCTAAGACTGGGCCAGGCCCGATGAGGAGCCCGGGACACAGTCCGGGTCTCCCCTGTGGGTAGCAGGGCTCAGGCACTGGGCCGCACTGCTGCGTCCCAGGCTGCGTGTCTGCAGGAAGCTGGGGTTGGAAGTGGAGCCAGGACTGGACCGGGCCCTCGGCTAGGGACGCAGACGTCTGCCCGAGCGGCGTCTCAGCTGCAGCGCCCAGCACCTGCCCGGTGCTGTCCTCGTCTTGGACTGTCTGTCCTTGTCCCCGGCGCGGGTCGGCCCACCTCTCTACTTGCTGAAACCGCACTGACTGACTGACGCCGTTTGTGTTGTGTTCAGCTGTGGCTCTGGCTGTCAGCCTGCCCATGTCTGCGTGGGTCACCCCTGGAGGCCGGGGTCCCCATCACGTTGGGAACATTGTTGTTTGGGAACAACGGTTTCTCTGCAGCTTTCTCCTGTCCCGTCTCACTGTCCCCCCGGCGTCCCCCCGTCTCTGCACCTGGCCTGCTGGTGCCGGTGTGTGTCCGCCTCCGCCATCCGCCTGTTCCCCAGGCTGGTGACTCGTGTCGCGCTTGCGTGGACTTCTTCCGTCTCTAGCTCTTGTGCAGTTTTACTAATGTGTTTCGAAATCCTAGGATCTCCGTTGGGTTCTTTTTTAGTTCCAGTTAGTCACCAGGATTCCCTGTCTGCTCACTGATGGAGCATGCGTTTCCCCCAATCCTCTGAATTTATTAAAGCTGCTTTTTAAAGTTTTTAGCGCCTCATCTGGGCTATCTCAGGTCCAAGTTCCTCACTTGGGCTATCTCAGGCTCAGACCCCTCACCGGGGCTATCTCTGGCTCAGCTTCGTTGAGTCTGTTTTCCCTGGACCGCAGACCCCAGTCTTCGGACGCTCGAGAACTGGACGGACCTTGTCGGTGCCTCGTGAGCCTCTGGGTTCTGCTCCGCGCTCGGGAGAGACGCTCTGGGCAGCCGGCAGTTCCTGGTGACTGTCCTCAAGGCCCTTCCTCCAGGTTGGGAGCTTTGTCCCCCGAGAAGCCCCCATGGGCCGCACCCCTGCAGCCCCGGGGCACCTCCCAGCGTAGTTGCCGTCCGGGCTTGGCAGCAGCGCCGTGGGGGCGTGGCCCAGGTGGACAGCCCGCTCGTGGTCTGCGCGGCCTGCGAGTCTCTGGCCCTGCACCCACGGCCAGCACAGGGGCCCGAGAGCCCTTCCGCAGGAGGCGCCAGGTCCGTGCTGCCTGTCCGGCTCCAGGCTTTGCCACGGTGGAGGAGCGGCTTAGGAGGGCAGCTCCCCGAAGATGGACGCCTGCCCGTTTAATTGCTGGCTTAGGGTGACGGATGGGCCCTCTGTCTTCCTCAGAAGGGGGCTTGTGTATGGTTTTTTAAAAGTGTGTTTTTTTGATCATGAACTTGAATACAGTTGCTGGTTTTAGTCCCTTGCAATTTTGTGTTTGTTTATTTTTTTGAAGATTTATGTATGTATTTGAAAGAGTTACAGAGAGAGAAGGAGAGACAGAGATGCTCCATCCATTGGTTCACTCCCCAGATGGACACAATGGTTAGGGCTGGGCCAGTCCCAAGCCAGGATCCAGGAGCTTCTAGGTCTCCCGCGTGGGTGACAGGGGCCCAGGCACTTGGGCCATCTTCCACTGTTTTCCGCAGGCCATCACAAGGGAGCTGGATTGGAAGTGGAGCAGCCGGGACTCGAACCAGCACCCATGTGCGATGGGGGCATCACCAGTGCCAGCTTTACCCCCACGCCGTGGCGCCGGCCCCACCTTGGGTTGATTGCAGTTGAGTTGTGCTGTGTTTGGCCAGTGGAAGCACCCTTGGGCTGGCTCCTGAGTCAGGCTAGACGTGGAGCCGAGTCTCAGCTGCGTAGGACGTTAGAATGTACGGGGTTCGTCTCCTTCCCTGCTGCGTACGTGGACACGGTCATTGCTGCAGGAGGAGCCAACTTCCAGATTCTGGCCGCCCCCGTGGCGCAGAGCGAGCAGTGTGTGTGGACGCAGGCCCTCCTCAGCCGGGTCTGTCTGCTGCCTCAGGGCACGTGTCGGCACAGCCACAGGGACCCCGCATCCCACATCAGAGTGTCGGGCTGGGGTCCGGCTCTGCTTCTGACCCTGCAGGCGTGCACCCGCATGGGAGATGCGAATGGAGCTGTCGGCCTTGGGCGTAGGCCTGGCCCGGGCTGGCCATGAGGTCCCTGGTCAGTCTTGTCCGCCGTCGCTCTGGGCATCTCTGGGTCAGTCTTGTCCGCGTCGCTCTGGCATCTCTGGGTCAGTCTTGTCCGCGTCGCTCTGGGCATCTCTGGGTCAGTCTTGTCCGCTGTCACTCTGGGCATCTCTGGGTCATTCTTGTCCGCGTCGCTCTGGGCATCTCTGGGTCGGTCTTGTCCACGTCGCTCTGGGCATCTCTGGGTCAGTCTTGTCCGCCGTCACTCTGGGCATCTCTGGGTCAGTCTTGTCCGCTGTCACTCTGGGCATCTCTGGGTCAGTCTTGTCCGCGTCGCTCTGGGCATCTCTGGGTCGGTCTTGTCCGCGTCGCTCTGGGCATCTCTGGGGAGCTGCTCAGGTCTTGGACCTGCTGCTTCCTTGTTGCCAAGATTTAAGAGCTCCTGCGTGTTGAGTGGACAGTCCCGTGGCAGGTGTCGCCACCATTTCCTCCTGATGACCCCTGCTGGCTGTGGTCCTCACGTGTCCTCCGCCTGCGGTGGCCTCCCAGGCCGGCCTGGGCTTTGACGACGCTAACGCTGGGCACTTGATTTGCAGCGTCGAGTTGGGTCCCGTGTTCCCTAAGGATGAAACCCGGGCTAAATCATTTGGCTGGAAAATGTCCTGCCAGGGATCCTGTGAGCCTGCGGTGTCCCCCTGCTGGCTGAAGTGGGCCTGCCCGGCTGTGGAGCTGTGGCCTGTCCTGGAGTGACCATGCGCCCGCCAGCCGTTCCAGCCTCGGGCCCGGTTCCCGCGGGCAGCCGACGGTGCTCCGCTCTTCCTGTCTGGCTGTCTGCACTTGTGAGCTGGGGCCCCTGGGCCTGCGCCCTCGCGGTCAGTTTTGGGTGCTGCATGGTTACTACACGGCTGCTCGGTGGTTTGGGCTCTGAGAACTCTGGTTCCTCTGTGTCCTTTCGCCTTTTTTGTTGAGGTTTGTTTGCTTTCTTTAAATGTGTATTGTTTTTATTCACTTGTAACATAGAATCTGCGTGTGATGGGGGAGGGTGAACTTCACCTGCAGGGTCACTCCCCGAAGCCAGGAGCCCGGGACTCCCACCTGGGTGCCAGGGACTGGCCGTACTGCCCGCTGCCTCCGGGCAGCTGGCGTGGGGGCGGAGCAGCTGGGGCTGAGTGGTCACCCTGCCCCGTGGTCACTCGCTGACACAGGAGTCCAGATTCACGACCTTTGGTGGTGGGGGTGTCTGGAAGCCACCTCTGGGCGCTGGGTGTGCCGCTCTCCCCTCCCGCGTCAGCCTTCCCGGGGGCTTCCCTGGCGCCCCGTTGTTTCTGTTTCTCCCTGGAGTTCGTCTCCTTCCTCCCTGGGGTTGAGGCTGCTCTCAGAGGCGGCAGGCGCTGCGTTCCAGGTGTGGGCTCGCTCTGCTCGCTCTGCCCGCTCTGCCCGCTCTGCGTGGCACTGGGGCCCTCTCCTGGCAGCGTCGTGAAGTGCAGGCATAGTGGGCGTCGCTGGGATGCAGGTGGGCCCTAGGCCCCCACGTTTCACAGCCAGCCGTCTTGGGCTCTCCGCGCACGCCGCAGCTCTGCCCTGGCCTGGCCCTGACGCCCGGCTGCTCTCAGGGACGTGGGCTTCGTGGAGGTAGTTCGGCTGCTTAGATTCGGTTTCCAGCTGACTCAGCCCCTCGCTTTTTTTTTTTATTTTTTAAATTATTATTTGAAAGGGGAAGTGCCAGAGAGAGAGGGAGGGAGGGATAGACCTTCTGTCGGCTGGTTCCCTGCCCACATGACCCCAGTGGCCGGGGCAGGGCCAGGCTGAAGCCAGGAGCCTGGAGCCCCATCTGGTGGCAGCGAGCCAGGTTCTGCCTTGGTCACACAAGGAGCATCGGGGACTCGAGGTGGTGTCTGGTACAGGACGCTGGCGTTGCGAGCAGGGGCCTCACCTGCTGCACCAGGGCACATGGGAGACGGGGCTGTGCCGCCCTTCAGCCGGGGCTCCTGAGCACCGGGGATGACGCGCACGCGTGTGTGTGGTTTCTGGGGGGGGGCGGTGCAGGGGCAGCACTGCTGGCTCTGCTGCTCTGCTCACCCAGGGCCAGGCTGGCCGGCAGGGACGCCGAGCAGACGAGCCCCGCTCTGCCCCGAGGGGCTGTGTTCCTGCTCTCCCGGGGCTGCTTGCCGGGATCCTGGGGGTGGGCGCTTCTCCAGGGCCACCCTGAGGTGCCGGGGCAGTGGAGTCGGGCGTGGCCCGAGCTGCTTCCTCTGTGTGCCGCCTCCTGCTCGGGCCAGCCCTGCCCTCGGCGGGAGGAACTGCTGCCCGCGGAGCGGTGCATGGCGCAGCTGCATCTCAGAGCCCCGCCCAGCCAGGCTGTCCTGCTCACAGGCCATGGCCTGGCCCTGCCCCCACCCCCGTCTGGGCACAGTCCTTGAGCATCTGGGGGAAACCTGGGGGGGCAGTGGCTGCTGGTGTGGTGCGGGTCGGCCACAGGCAGTGTTCTGGGGGGCGCTCCGCGGGCCCCTGTGCTGGGACCTGGGGCGAGGCTGTGTTGCACCGCCTGGTGTCTGGAGGCCAGGGTCGGGGAGGCTGGCGAGAGATGGTGCTCTGTGGGAAGAGAAGCCCAGAGGCCGCCCCCCGCCCCCCAGGCTGCGACTGAGCGGGCTCCTCCCTGCCGTCCATGCCCTGCCGTTGACCCCAGACTGACCGGCGAGGGTGGCCTGCGTCTGTCTCGTGTGGCCAGAGGGGCTGCTGCTGGGCCCCCAGCGGGCATTGGCACCTGCTCGTCTGAGTGTTTTGGGTACCAGTTTTGATTTCAAGAAGAGATTGCGTTCAAATCACTCACCTGGTTTCTGGCTTTTAGCACCCCGGAGACTTGCGCCTGAGCTGAGCGCCTCGCGCTCGTCCCGGCTCTGTTTTGGCAGCTGAGCTGTTGCACGCAGATGCGTGATCGCGGCCAGAAGACGGCGCCCTGCGGCTGGGGCCTTCACGGGCCCTGGTCAGGTGCGGAGCAGTGTGCGGTACAGGCGCCGGCCACGGCGTGAGGGAGCCCTGGAGCCTGCCGCCGCCGGCCGCGTGTAAACTGGAGGAGAGGCCTGGAGCCCACCCCGGGCGGTTCCCAGAGCCCTGGCCGCAGCCGGCCTGCTCTCTGCCCCGGGGCTGCTCGTGTTCCCAGCCGCCAGAGGGGGCACAGAGCCCCTTCCTGCTGCCCGACCCGGCGGGGTGCTCGGCGCGTGTGACACAGACGCTGCTCTGGAGGCCGCCAGGGGACCCTGCATGTTCTCCGAGCCACGGCCCATCTCCCCTTCGAGTCTCACGCCTGTGAGGAGACCGTGCCTGAGGGCCTGAGACACAGCAGCCCTCGTGAGATCTGCCGAGGAGGAGGCAGCGGCACCCCCAGCCCGGACTCAAAGTGGCTCAGGTGCGGGTGGGCACAGCGCGGGCCGAGGGCCTCACCTGCCCTGGCTCCCTGGGCTGCACGTGAACGTGCCGTGAGGACGCCGCCGTCACGTCTGTGCTGAAACACGTGTGAGCAGCTCATGGTGGCGCTGCCGGGAGGAGTCGCCGGACCCGTGGTGACGCCTCTCGCTCTGAGAAGCCAGCCCGCAGCAACTGCGTCTGAGTAGGAGGGGGTCCGAGGTGGCTCCCAGGACAGCTGGTTGCCCAGGGGGCTGGTGGAGCTGCGTGTCTGGCCAGGGGCACCCCTCTTGGGCATGTGGCGTCCTCTGTAACCACTGAGCCATCTGGCCTTCCCAGCTCCTCCCCAGTCCACCCGAGCCAGGAAGTCAGGGCCTGGTGCCAGTGTCAGCCTCGCGGGACGACACAGCCGGCCCCAGGAGTGGCACCAGGTGGGCTCTGGTCGCCCACGTGAGCCCGCTGGGCAGCCGTGCCGTGGCCACGTGGAGGTCAGGCCGGCTGGTGCTGCGGAGCCGGGGCGGGAGCTCCCTCCCTGGTGGCCCCGGGGCCAGGCTGAGCTGTGCGGGCGTCGAGGGCTGGTGTCCGCGTGTGCGCCGCGGGGCGGGCCTCCTGCTCCCCTCCCTGCTAGGGCCCAGGCTGGCCGCCTGCCGGATGGGCCATGCCGTGCCCGCCTCCTCCGGCGTCGGGGCCTCGCGCGTCGCCCTGCAGCCCCGTGGGCACCGCTAACTCGGCTGTCTTCTCTCTCGTCACCAGGGCTCGGGCCCGGGCTCGGCGGTGCCAGGCAGCTCCGGCGTCGGGACCCCCAGACAGTTCACGCGGCAGAGAATCACGCGGGTCAACCTCAGGGACCTCATATTCTGCTTGGAAAACGAGCGCGAGACGAGCCATTCGCTGCTGCTCTACAAAGCGTTCCTCAAGTGACGGACGCGGCGGGCGGCCGGCGGGCGGAGGCCCGCGCACGCTTTTCTACGTTTGCAGATGACGCCTTTTTGTAACGAGCAAAGGGGATATTGTTTAAAAACAGCCGCCTCTTTCCAGTGGGCAGTTTTCTATTCCGGTTTCTAATCAGCTCTTCGGTGTGGAAGAGGACCGTTCCTGTAGCCGAGGACACGAGGCCTGTGGCTGCGCCTACAGGACGCCGAGTCTTAGCTCATCTCCGAGTGAGTGGCCTTCTTGCCAAACAAGCCATATATAGACTGGCGGAGCCGCTGCGGGCGCGCCGCGCCGTGCCGCGCCGTGCCGCGCCGTGGCCGTGCGGGCGGGCGGGCGGGCGGGCGTGGCGCGGCCCGTGTAGGTGTGTCTGCAGCCCACGACCTCATCGCCTTTATCTTATTTTCGTCATAGTCAGTTGGCAAAGCAAACTGATTTTTTAGACCCCCCGCCGCCCCTCCGCTGAGGATTCTCGAGGGGCCGCCCCGCCGGCGGCTCCTCCGAATGTGTGTCGGCATGTGTACAGAGCATTTCACTGCTAGAGTTTGTAAAGCTGTAAAGTTAAAGAAATGAAAACCTTTTCAGCATAAATATATTTTACTTGCACTGTGTTTTTTAGCTAAAAGTGAAAACTTAGATTAAATAAAATCAGAGTTGAGAAGAATCATCCGGGACTGGTTCTCAGTGTGAGCGAGTGTTGGGAGATGCTGGCCCGCCGGGGGCGTCGTGAGCTCCGGCACAGAGCGGGAGCGGCTCTGCACACTGAGACTGCGCGCCGCGGGCCCACTCTGCAGGCGCCAGGCCGAGCCCCTCTTTGTACCTATTTTTTTATTACAAATATACTAATTGGTTCTTTATATTTTCAGAGGTTATTGTATTAAATTGTCTATGGATAGTACTTTTCTGACTGTAAATAGCCCGGCTTTCTGTCTGTCGTCCGCCCGGACGCCGGCCAGGATTCCCCGCCTCACCTGGACTGTTACAGCCTTTTATTTCGTCTTTTAGGAGAATCCCTGTCTTTCCATTTTTCATGTAAATTTTGCACAGTTACTTGTTCATATGTAAATATTTTACTTTCAAAAATGAAGTTTTTAATTGCTATTGTTTTATATAGGATTGAAAGAAAATTAACTCCTTTATTAAAAACAAATCGATCTGTACTTGCTCCGTGTGTTTTCCCCACTTCCGGCCTCCGCTGCCAGAGGCCCTGCTCTGCCTCTGCCCGTTTCTCAGCTGCTGCTCCGGCTCTGCTGCTGAACCCGGGACGCGCCCTCCGCGCATGGGCCTCCGGGTCAGGGCCTCCTTGCCTGGGGTCTGAGCTCCGCCTTCCTGCTGTCGCAGTGGGCCTGGCCAGGACGCAGGCGTGCGCCCCACAGCTGGGCGGGGGGCGGCACACACACACACACACACACACGGGAACACGGGGCGTGTCTGCCAGCGAGCTGGGGGTCCGGGTGGCCCGGTGAGTCCCAGCCCTGAGGCCTGTGTGTGCGGTCTGAGCGCTGGGGACCGCGGCGCCCGCGTCGCCTGCTTTGTTGGGGCTACAGCGCACGGCTGTTCTGCGACTCTGCTGGGACTCGGCCGGGGACCTTAAGCAGCAAAATCGTTGTGTCCCGGTGCCAGGGCGGTGAGGCAGCTGGTGACGCCGGGTGGGGGCGGGCTCCCCAGAGCTGCGTGTGAACGTGAAGACTGTCTCTGCGCTCGGTCTTTCCCAGGTCAGCGCACGGGGTGGTGGGCAGTGCAGGACCCCGAGCCCGGGTTTGTTGAGTGCATTCACGGGGGGCTCGGCGGGCACAGCTCCATCCTTGCGTCCGCGAGGTTTCCCAAGGTGACCGAGTGACGCGGCCAGGCTCGCTCTTTCGCCGGGTTCTTGGCCGCAGGCGGCTTGGTTGATTGGTGGTGCTGCGGTGTCGGCCAGTGTGATGCGTTTAACGTCAGCATCTTGGCCATTCCTACCACATCCCGTCAGTCCTGGGACGGGCACGGCCACAGGCAGAGGCCTGGGCTGAGGCGGGAATCCCCGTGGCGGAGGCCTCGCCCGAGCCTCTGTCCTGGCTCCGTCCCGGTGTGTGCCGCCGACGGGGTCACTGCGATCTGGCCGTTTGGACGGGTGTGGAGGATGCTGTCTCCCACGGGGCAGGCTGGGACGGGACCACAAGCTCTGCTCCCCGCTCCTGCCCCCAAGCAGGGGGAGGCAGGCGTGCAGTGTGGGGAGGAAGGTGAGCGAGAGTCCCGAGGGAGCAGTTGTGGCCGTGGGAGCCCGGGGCGTGGACACAGGTGGCGGCAGCGCGGGGACGCAGCAGGCCGCGGGCTGCCAGGTCAGTCCGCGTGGTTGTGTGTGCGGGCGACAGATGTAGAGGGGCCATGGCCGTGGCACCAACAAAGCCAGACCCAGGGAGGCGTGTAGCAGACAGGTAAGATCTTCACACTGATTTAGACGGAGCAGGGAGGACCCACGGGGAGCGACCCCAGGCTCATGGAGTGGGAGGCTCGGCGCCGTGAGCCCGGTGCTCGGTCCCGGCCCAGTGGGAATCCCAGCAGGGCGGATTCTGGCCTGGTGGTCAAGGCAGCCCCGTGCCACATCTGGGTGCTTGGGCCCTCGTCCCGGCCCTGCTCCTGTACCCGGAGAGGCCTTGGGTCCCCGCCACCCACGTGGGAGGCCTGGATGGCGTTCTTGGCTGGCTGCTCAGGCTGGCCCAGCCTCTCTGTTTTAAGTGAATTAGCTTTGTCTATCTTGCTTTCTGTTTTTCTTTCTCATCAAATAAAAAAAAATTCCAACAAGATTTTCTTAGAAATTGGTGATGCAAGGACTTGGAACAGCCAAGACAATCTAGGACAGAATCGGGGCGCCTGGGCCTGCGTTCCGTGGCTCAGCACAAAGTGACAGCGGTCAGGACAGCACGGTGTGGGGATGGACAGCCCAGGGTCATGTGGGCGGTGCATCTGGGGGCAAGTCCAGGGTCATGTGGGCGGTACGTCTGGGGGCAAGTCCAGGGTCACGTGGGCGGTACGTCTGGGGGCAGAAGTGGACAGTCCAGGGTCACGTGGGCGGTGTGTCTGGGGGCAGAAGTGGACAGTCCAGGGTCATGTGGGCGGT
>CM027394.1:110251249-110283862 GCA_015711505.1 Sylvilagus bachmani | reverse complement strand
GTCCGGGCAGGCCCCGAGGGTGGGGGAGAGTCCGGGCAGGTTCCGAGGGTAAGGGGGCGACTGTGCAGGCCCCGAGGGTGGGGGGCGTCTGGGCAGGCCCCGAGGGTGGGGGGAGTCCGGGCAGGCCCCGAGGGTGGGGGGAGTCCGGGCAGGCTCCGAGGGTAAGGGGGCGTCTGTGCAGGCCCCGAGGGTGGGGGGAGTCTGGGCAGGCCCTGAGGGTGGGGGAGAGTCCGGGCAGGCTCCGAGGGTGGGGGGAGTCCAGGAGGGTAGGGGGAGTCCGGGCAGGCCCCGAGGGTGGGG
The DNA here is from genome assembly GCA_015711505.1 of Sylvilagus bachmani. Lineage (NCBI taxonomy): Eukaryota > Metazoa > Chordata > Mammalia > Lagomorpha > Leporidae > Sylvilagus > Sylvilagus bachmani. Next base: position 110,283,562 of record CM027394.1, on the reverse strand, counting down.
GAGAGTCCGGGCAGGTTCCGAGGGTAAGGGGGCGTCTGTGCAGGCCCCGAGGGTGGGGGGCGTCTGGGCAGGCCCCGAGGGTGGGGGGCCACGGCTGCCCCGTGGCCATGCTTCCCCGCCCCAGGCGTTCTGCCTGCTCTCCAGCTGTGGCTTGCACGTCCTCGGCTCCCTGGTGTTTTCCGTCCATCAGGTTCGACCCTGAGCCAAGTGGCCCAGCTAGGAATCTGAGCGGCGCTGGTGGCATGGGGGGGCGGCGTCTCCCAGCACGAGAACGCGGTGCATCCCGGGCTTGCTGGGCGTCCCCCACGGCCGTGGGTGCGCCGTGGCCGCAGGCGGAGGTCTTCGCATGTGCGGCTGCGGGGGTTTCCAGGTGTTCAGCCGCTGGCACCGCGGGGGCCGGTGGCCTTGTCCGTGGCGCGCGCGGGCGCTCGGTCGGTCCCCGGGGAGGATTTTCCCAGCAAGCAGCTCTGACCGCGGCGCTGCCTTGGCCTAGGCGGGGTTCTCCGCTTCCTCCGAGCGCCTCTGTCCTGTCCCTCCCTCCTGGCTTCCCCACGCCGGCGGGAGCCCCGGGACGGCGCCCTGGATCCGGCGGCCGCATCCGGCGGCCGCATCCGTAGCCTGGCAGCGTCCGGGTCATCCTGGGCCTCTTGTGTAGAGTTTTCCCAGGTGTGGCCCCTTGCTTCCCCGACACAGCAGTCCCTGCACGGTGGGCTCAGGTGCACGCCCACGGCCCCTGGGCGGCGCTCACCGTTCACCGACAGCCCCCGAGTGCCTGCTGTGGGTCCTCGCCGGCACCTGTCATTCCTGAGTTGTGGCTGCCTGGAAACATCTTGTGTTCTGGTCCTGGGTGGAGCCAGGTTGACCCCTCGGGCCCAGCCCCACTGAAGGACAGTGGCAGTGGTCACCACACACAGGGCTGTCCACAGACGCTCAGGTCAGGGCCCTGGGCTGTCCACCCTCGTGCCGTGCGCCAAACTCGTGCCAAACTGCTCATGCCTGCGCGCCCTTCCTGTCCCACCAAGACCCCAGCTCCTTCAGGGCCCTTGCCCCTGCCCACGGGGCTGGCCACAGAAGAACGGGCAGGGCCCCACGGAGAGCCCAGGGCGTCCGGGTTTAACCCAGGCCCGAGGCCATCTGCCCGTCCAGAGAGGAGGACACAGTGATGGCACCGACGGAAGGTCCTGTCAGCTGACTGGACGGCTGCGCAGACCCAGAGTCCCGGTGCCTCTCAATCTCAGAGGAGTCAGGAGACCCACGCGTGCAGTTCACGTGACCGGCTCTCTGGGGCAGCCATGCCCAGACCTACAAGGGAGCCTCGCACTCGTGGCCCGTTCCACAGTCCGCGCGTGGGCCTCTGCCGGCTGACAACTGGATGAAATACGATGGACGTCAGGCCACAAAGGACAGCGACGTCGAGTGGGCAAGCAGCGTGGTGAGCGCCCTGGCCGCCCTGTTGGCCGCCTTGCAGGTGGGCCTGGGAGAGGCCCCTGTGTGGCAGACGGAGCTGAGTCCGCGTGGCTGTGGCAGCAGAACCGAGGAGGGGGCCTCTCCGCAGGGGAGAGGCCGGAGGTGTGTGCCTGGGGCTGGCGTCCCCGCCCCATGAGCGCCCCTCACTGGGCAATGGGTCTTTGCAGACATGGCCGCGAGAAGATGCAGCCATTGGATCGGACTGGGCGTCGAGTCCAGCGACTGATGTTGAGAAAGGGGCAGAGCCCCGGGGACGGGGGTTGAAGCTCGAGGCGGAGCTGAGGAAACCCGGGGCTGCCGGCTCCACCCAGCCCACAGGCTGCAGCCCTGCCCCCCACAGCCTCAGGGGTGCGAGACTGCCAACCCTGGGGCCTCCAGAACGTTCTGCACCACACGGTTCGCGTTTGTGGTGCTTGGCAGGGCAGCCCAGGACGTGAGGGCGTCTGGAGCAGGCGTAGCAGTTCTGGAGTCCGCCCGGGGCCGGCAGGAGGGCCTGCTGCACCGCCAGCTGGGTCCGAAGCCGCGTCGCTCGTGGCGCGTGGGTGCAGCGCCCAGCAGAGCTTTGCCTCGGTGCCGGGGGGGCGGCGTCTCTAAGGCTGCCCTCCTCCCACCTCCAGGCACTAACAGGAAGGTCTGGGGACGGCACTGCGAGACTGGATGTCTCTGAGAACCCAGACGGTCCCCGCACCAGCAGCACGGAAGCCGCCGCGCCTGGCATCCGATCAGAAGTCAGCAGGCAGGCACAGACGCCGGAAAAGAGCCGCCCGCGCGAGAGCAGCCGGTCTGTGGAAGCCGACAGTCGTGACGGGCGAGCGAACGGGCGTGCAGAGGCGTGATGCCGTCACTCTTACAAGGTCTGTTTACCCGAAAGCCCGAGAGAGGTTTTCCACCCGTTGTTTCCCGCCAGGCCAGGCTGACGTCAGGAGCCAGCGCTCTGGCCAGGTCTAGCTGTCCACAGCACGGCCGGGACCCCAGAACTTGAGCCAGCAGCCGCCGCCCTGCGGGGCTCTCGCAGGGAGCTGGGTCGGAAGTGGGGTTGCCAGAGTTGCACGCTGGCGGAGGAAGTGGGTGTCCCGATGGTGGCTTAGCCCCCTGCAGCCCGCTGCCCGCCCAGGGCCGTGCCGGCTGTGTTCCGTGTCCAGGAACTTAGAGTGAAGTCTCGGTGGATGGAGACAAAGAGCAGACGCGAGAGGGGTCCAAATCCCAGAGCTCGAGAAAATCCACGCCTGATGTGGACATCACCTGCACGGGCTCGGCGGTCACAGGAGGAGAGGCTGGGGGCTTGAAGGCCGCAATAGAAATAGCCCCCCCCCCTCCCCCCCAGTGCTGAACCTGTGTGAAGACGGGACGCAGGAAGATATTTGAAGAAACAGAGCTGAACTTGACGGGAGTCTGTGACGCTCGGTGAACCACAGGCGCAAGAAACACAAAAAAAATCATTAAATCAGGACAGAAAACCGAACGCCGGGTTAGAAGTGGAGCAGCCGGGACTGTAGCCGGTGCTCCTGTGGGATGCGGGTGTCGCAGGCCACGACTCAACTAAGTAGATCTTTAAGAAAAATCAAATGTGGCCGGTGCCGCGGCTCACTAGGCTAATCCTCCGCCTGCAGCGCCGGCACACCAGGTTCTAGTCCCTGTCGGGGCGCCGGATTCTATCCCGGTTGCTCCTCTTCCAGGCCAGCTCTCTGCTGTGGCCAGGGAGGGCAGTGGAGGATGGCCCAGGTGCTTGGGCCCTGCACCCCATGGGAGACCAGGAGAAGCACCTGGCTCCTGCCGTCGGCTAAGCGCAGTGCGCCGGCTGCAGCGGCCATTGGGGGGTGAACCAACGGCACAGGAAGACCTTTCTCTCTGTCTCTCTCTCTCATTGTCCACTCTGCTTGTCAAAAAAAAAATGACTCAGGAAAGGAAATTTATTTTAAAGATTTTATTTATTTTATTTGAGAGGTAGAGTTAGAGAGAGAGAGAGAGAGAGAGAGAGAGAGAGAGGTTGTCTTTCTGTTGGTTCACTCCCCAGATGGCCACAACGGCCGGAGCTGTGCCAATCCGAAGCCAGGAGCCAGGAGCTTCCTCCAGGTCTCCCATGCGGGCGCAGGGGCCCAAAGACCTGGGCCATCCTCCACTGCTTTCCCAGGCCACAGCAGGGAGCTGGATTGGAAGTGGGGCAGCCAGGACTCGACTGGGGTCCATATGGGATGCTGGCACTGCAGGCAGAGGCTTAGCCCACTGCACCACAGCGCTGGCCCCCGCTGAGTGACCTTACAGGTGTGCGTTTCCCATGAACTCTTTGAAGACCCCTTATGTGCACAAATGTCAAGGTTTTTTGCACCCGGGTCAACTTATCTTTAATTCCATTTCGCATGAGCTTTCGAAGTGTGCACATAGAATTCTGGTTCCAGGGCTGGGGCGGGGGTGGGGTGGGGGCTGCAAGGCACCGCAGAGGGACCCTGCGAGTGGGGTGGGGTCCGTGGCCGCACGTGGATAAACTGTCGCAGTCCAAGTCTGTTACGGTCGCTGAGTCCTGGAGGCCATGTGTGCTCCAGGTTGGGTCGGAAATCGAAGCAATGCAGAGGCGGTGAGTCCATGCGAGCGCTGGCTTCAGTGCCGATGGTGGCAGGTGCGGCGGGAGGGCCGGCTCTCGGCTCTGCTGGTCATTTTTGTCACATGGTCCCTCCCCACTGGCAGGGGCATGGCCACGCAGCCTACAGGGACAGGGACGTGGGTACCCGGGCCTGTGCGGGTGGCCAGGCGGAGCCAGAGTTCTGTGGTGGAAGCTAGGCAGAGGCACGTTTTGGCGTCCTGTGGGGAAGAGGGTTTGAGCCAAGCCGGCTGTGCACAGTGGGCTCTGGCCGGTCAGCTGGGGACACTGCTGTGAGGCCTCGTGTCCTGCGTGGCGTCTCAGGCAGCTGGCCTGAGGTAGGGAGTGGCCAGGGGCTCCCCAGGCAGGGGCAGCTGCAGGTGGGCCAGGCAAGGCCAGGTCGGCTGCCCCCCGGCCAGTGCGTGGTGAGCCAGCGATGGGCTCTGGCCTGCGTGTGCAGGCTGGGGGCCCCGGCATTGCTGACCCCTCCACGCTTTGCCAAGAGACTTTGGGGCTCCCCTGCTCCCAGGCTGCTCTGCTTAGGGTGTGACTCATCCCCCACAAACTCCTGTGCACGCCTGTCCTGCTGCGGCATGCCGGGAGGTGGCGCATCCCCATCCTTGGCCAACGAGGCCTGGGGCAGAGGCGGGAAAGCAGGTGTCCGGAAAGCTGTGTCCCTTTGCCCCCCCCCCCAGGACCCCTTGCCCTTCCTCCTCCCAACACGCAGCCCTGGCCACACGAGGCTGCCCCGGGGGACCAGAGCCAAACCTTTCCTTACACTTTACCCAGTCTCACTGGTCTTGCTGTCCCAGTGGAAGGTGGGCTGGGCTGGGAGAGTCCGGTTCCCTGTCCTGGCCTCTGGCTGCCGCCAGCTGCGTTGGCCTGGCCTGTGGGGGATGCAGGTGTGTGGTGCCCTGAGCTGGAACACCGTGGTGACCGGGCTGCCACTTGTGGCTCTGCTGGCACTGGGCCAGGCGGGGGAGAGCTTGGCGCCCTGCTGCCCCAGCCCCAGCGGACAGCTGTGGTGGTCACGCAGCACTGACTGACGGGCACGGTCCCAGCAGCAGAAACGGAGCCCGAGGTGGGCGAGGGACCCTCCCCTGGGAGCAGGGGAGCACTTAGCACCGGAACCCTGCAGGTGCGCAGCTGAGGGAACGGGGGTGGGCGTGGGGGTGAGGCATCCAGGCCTACGCTGCCCTCCCTGAATGTGTAGGTGGGGTCCCTGGTCGCCTGCACTTCCCGACTGTGGTGAACTTGGGGTCCTGTGTGCTGATGTGGTGGACGTGAACCAAAGCGAGCCCCAGCTGGGCCCCCATGAAGACGGGGCCGGCGCCGGGGAGCTCGAGGGCCCGCGAGTGGAGCCCAAGCCTCTCTTCCTCCTGAGGCGTCTCGGGCCCCTCTGCCTGTGCCCCGAGCTCTGCGGGGGCAGGGGCGGGACACCCCAGTGAGGAGGACCCCACTGAAGTCCGGCGCCTGCGACTGCGATGGGGGCAACAGGGACCGGGATTTTCCCCGGTGGCCGCAGGCAGTGGGTGGCGTCCACCTGCTGAGCTGTAGCTGGGCAGGGCGAGGGGGTCTGCCTCCCCATCTGATCCGAAGCAGGAAGAGGCCACAAAAAAGATGGGTTTTTGCTTTTTAACTATGCAGTGGACGGTTGCAGGAGTGTTTTCTGGGAGAGCCCCGAGGATAGCCCATGGGAGGGGGAGAGCCGTGGTGGGGGAGGAGAGCTGCTGGTGTGGGGGGAGGGGAGCTGGTGTGGGGGGGGCCCTGCCCTGCGCTGTGACCTCAGACGGAGAACTCAGGTTTTCTTTTTGGTGACAGTAGAAAGCAGAATGGGGCAGGGTGTGTGTGGGAGAGTTGGTGGTAAAACTCTGGATTTTGTTAATTAATTAATTAATTTTTTGGAGATTTTTTATTGGGGCTGGTGCTGTGGTGTGGCGAGTAAAGCTGCTGCCTGCAGTGCCGGCATCCCATGTGGGCGCTGGTTTGGGTCCCGGCTGCTCCTCTTCCGATCCAGCTCTCTGCTGTGGCCTGGGAAAGCAGTGGAAGATGGTCCAAGTCCTTGGGCCCCTGCACCCACGTGGGAGACCTGGAAGAAGCTCCTGGCCATTATGGCCATTTGGGGAGTGAACCAGTGGATGGAAGACCTCTCTCTCTGCCTCTGCCTCTGCCTCTCTGTAACTACCTGTCAAATAAAATACATACTTGAGAGTCGGGGTTACACAGAGAGGAACTGGACTCTTGCACTCCTTTCCCGGGCACGTGGGGAGGGAGCTGGATTGGAGTGGAGCAGCCGGGACTTGAACTGGGCTTGTTGGAGATGGTCAGGAAGGTGCAGCCTGTAAGGGCAGCACACACAATGTGCGTGTGGGGAGGTGGGCTCCTCCTTCAACGGGGAGCTGGTGGTGCCCTAATTAATTATCCAAATGGGGCGGAGTTTGGGTGGTGTCTCCATGGTGTCATCCCTGGGGCAGCATCGGGGCGTCTCGTGCCTGCTGGGGAGTGGGCGCCCAGAGCTTGCAGCCACGTTGAATCGGCTTGGGACGGAGTGGGACTTGTGCTGTAGGGGCGCCTCACTCACTACCTCCCCACCCGCCCACGTCACTGCTGGCCGGCATGGAGGCCGTGCTGTGGCTCTGAGGGAGTCAGTGAGGCCCACACCTGCTGGGGGGCTTGTATGCAGCCTGGTTACCTCACAGGAGTCCCCCTGCCCCAGTGGCAGGAGGAGGGGGCAGGAGAGCCTGCCGAAGGTCCCCTTTGCCCTGGCCTCCTGCCTCCTGCCCCAAAGCCTCCCCAGGCTGCTGACCCACTCAAGGAGCCCAGGATGCAAACCAGTGTCTCATGGTTGCCCTGAGACTTGGGCAGGGAACAGTGTCCCCTGCCCTGCCCTTCCCATGAAGACTGGGCCTGCGCCAGGTCTGAGGAAACAGGTGGGATGCTCCCAGACCCCCAGGGCGGCCTCCGAGGTAGGGGGCCCCGGCATCTGTGCCCTGCACCCCGGAGTGTGGACTGGACATAGAATGGATGCAAGCGACAGGGATGAGCCCTCAGATCAGGGGCACCTGGGGCTTCTGTCCTGGAGGTTTTCTCGTGCTCCGCTGGCTTGCTGTGAGGGGAGCCAGCTGCTGCACTCCAAGGCCCCCACGAGAGCCCTTGGAGGCGGGTCCTTCCCAGGGGAGCCTTCAGATGGCGCAGCTGAGCCGCCGCAGACTCCTCCCCACACAGCCGGCTCGGCGAGCGCTCACTCTTTGCTGTTTGGGGACGCGTTTTTCAGTGAGCAGCAGGAATTCATGCAGCCGGCGACCTCAGCTTTCCAAACTTCAGTGTCGTGCAAAACAGAAAAGTTGGGGTTCCTTTTACCTAAAGGGGAGAGGGGCAGTGTGTGGCCCTCGTTAGAGATCAGCTGGGGCTGAGCTGATGGCTTTGATGGGGGGCCCGCAGCAGGGGAGATGCATGTGGGGTCAGGCTGCAGGTTTCCTGATGTCTGCAGGGACTTGGTGGATTCGCAGGAATGAGCTCGGCCACTGGTTCATCCCTGCTGTGGGGAGCGGGGTTCACGGTGCTCCCCCTCACCTTGTGGGTCTGAAATGTTCAAATATAGAGTGGGGCTTGTGGTGCTGGTCAGAGAACCCCACAGGCTCTTTCAACACAGGGCTGGGGCAGACTCAAGCCCACGTGGACAGCACCCAGCAGCTTGCCTGGGCCCACTCAGCACCTTGGACAGCGCCCCACAGCCTTCCCGGACCCCAGAGGGCCCCTGTGTGGCAGAGGTGTCTGTGTGCGTGTCGGCTGGCCCACTCAGGGCACAGGAGGCTCAGCGACCTGTCCAGTGAGATGTCCCCAGAGGCCCGCAGGCCTCCAGGGGAAGGCCCCAGCTTGGACTTTGCTGCTAGGCGCCTGCCTCTAGGTCAGCCAGCCCTCTGCCCTGCGGCTGGGAGGGGTCCTCCCCGGAGTCTGATACAGGCTCGGTGCCCCCCAGGACTGCCGGGCCCAGTAGCTGTCTGGCTGTGAAGGTCATTAGCGGCTCCGCAGCCTCAGGACTAACAGGTGGCTCAGTGGCCTCTCGTTATCAGCTGAACTTGCAGTGAGCCCGTGGGCGACTGTGGATGCAAATGGATGCTCAGGAAACAGCTGGGGTAGGGGCACTGGGAGACCAGGGAAGGGGAGGCAGAGCTCACGGGATGCCAGCCCGGAGCCCTCGCACTGTGGGCTGGTGGGCTGGGGTCCCGGGCTGGGGACCATAGGTGATATCTGGGGTCCTGTGCTGGTGACCATAGGTGGTATCTGGGGTCCCGGGCTGGTCACTGTGGGTAATGGCTGGGGCCCCGGGCTGTGGACCATGCGTGGTAGCCTAGGGTTCTGGGCTGGTGACTGTAGGTGATGGCTGGGGCCCCGGGCTGGTCACTGTGGGTAATGGCTGGGGTCCTGGGCTGTGGACCATGGATGGTAGCCTAGGGTTCTGGGCTGGTGACCGTAGGTGATGGCTGGGGCCCCGGGCTGGTCAGTGTAGGTGATGGGTAGGGTTCTGGGCTGGTGACTGTAGGTGATGGCTGGGGCCCTGGGCTGGTCAGTGTAGGTGATGGGTAGGGTTCTGGGCTGGTGACCGTAGGTGATGGCTGGGGCCCTGGGCTGAGAGTGGCTGTTCCCGAGGCCTGGGGTAGCCATGGGCACACCCGGTGCCTGTGGAGAGATGCCCTCTGCTCTTCTCCCAGGTGGTGAGAGAGTCACGCTCACCTGGTGGAAGGCAGAAGGGCACTGGAGTGAGAACTCTGAAGCCTCTTGTGTCGGGGCCTTGCCCCTGTCCCCAGGGTTGGAGCCCTTGACAGTCCCGAGGCAGAGCTCTCTAGGGGCACCTGTAAACACCTGGGCTCTCTGTGGCCATGCTGCTGACACTGTGTCCCTGGGACACTGTCCTAGGAGACCCAAGTTCGAATCTCGTTGCTGAGCAAGTCACTTGCCCCGCTGGGCACCCTGGCCCTTCCGTGTCTGGTTGTGTGGGAGTTAGAGTAGGGGCTGGGAGGGGAGGACTTGTTTGTCCCTCTCCTGAGGACTTCTGAGTGCTCTGGGTGGGCCTGGGGTGCCTGGGCATTGCTGGGCAGCACTGGGGAGCTCGGGCACCCTCCCCCCAGAGGCGAGGCCAGGCCATGGCCCTTGAGGGTGATGGAGGAGGCCGGGGTGACACTGGACTGTGGCAGCAGGGGACCAGGCCACTCCAGTCACCAGAACCCCAGTAAAGGAGGATGGTGCTGCTCACTAGGGCCCAGGCTTCCAGCCTCGGGTTCTGAGGCTGACCAGTGCCCTGCGTGACTGTTCCAGAAGGCCCAGTCCAGGGCTGGGCCCTGCGTGTCCTCTGCTGGGAGAGTGTAGCGATGGGAGGGGAAGAGGAAGAACGTGGATGAGAGGGAAGGCGGTGCAGTGGGCGAGAGACATGGAGGGCGGCAGCGGCTCTGACCCCTCCCCCGAAGCAGCTGGGAGGAGCCAGGGAGCAGCTCCTGCGGCCAGGGAGGGCCAGAGAAGCCAGGACACTCGGCTTCCGTGGGGTGGGCGCTCTGGTTAGCACTCGGCTTCCGTGGGGTGGGCGCTCTGGTTAGCGCTCGGCTTCCGTGGGGTGGGCGCTCTGGTTAGCACTGCTGATCTTGCTGTGTCAGCCATGGCTGGGGAGGGTGTGCAGTGAAAAATGTCAGAGGCCGAGGTCTGTGTGTGGGTGTGTACCTGCCCCTGGGGGTGTGTGGGTGTGTACCTGCCCTTGGGGGTGAGTGTGCACTGCCCCGGCACTGTGTGGGTGTGCAGTGCCCCCGGGGGTGTGAGGGTGTGCGTTTGCCCCCAGCACTTGCTGGCTGGGTCATGTCTTCCGAGGGGAGGAGGCCCCGTGTGCTCACTGTCCGGTTCCAGGGTGCTGGACGCGCCCTCAGGCTGCGCCGTGCCAGCACCGGCCTCCGCAGGTGCCTCCACAGGGTGGGCTCAGCTCGAGTGCTTGGGGTGCTGTGTGTTGTGGGGCAGAGCTTACGCGGAACTGGGACACGCAGGCTGTGGCGTCCACACGCGTGTGTGTGAAGGGCCTGTGTCGTCAGCTGAAGCTGGGCGTGAAGAGGGAGAGGGCGGGCGGTGGGCCCAGGCCCGGGCCACTCCTCGCTGCACGTGCCGGCTTGGGAATTTGGGAATTCTTAATTTGAAGGCGGCCTCCCGTGGACCACAGGGGTGTGTGTGAGCATACGTCAAAGAGTTCATGGAGAAACGGAATTTAAAGTTTTATTTGGCTCAAAAATTCTTAAAAATCTGTGCGTAGTTTTTTTATAGAATACATTTTCCATGAATTTTTTTTCCCCTTAAACATTCATTTGAAAGAATCATTCACTCCTCAGATGGCCACAATGGCCAGGGCTGGACCAGGCCCAAGCCAGGAGCTTCTGGGTCTCCCACGTGGGTGTCTTGGGCCATCTTTTTGACAGGCAGAGTGGATAGTGAGAGAGAGAGACAGAGAGAAAGGTCTTCCTTTGCCGTTGGTTCACCCCCCAGTGGCCGCCGTGGCCGGCGCACCGCGCTGATCCGAAGCCAGGAGCCAGGTGCTTCTCCTGGTCTCCCATGGGGTGCAGGGCCCAAGCACCTGGGCCATCCTCCACTGCACTCCCTGGCCACAGCAGAGAGCTGGCCTGGAAGAGGGGTGACCTGGACAGAATCTGGCGCCCCGACCAGGACTAGAACCCGGAGTGCCGGCGCCGCAGGTGGAGGATCAGCCTGGTGAGCCGCGGCGCTGGCCGACTTGGGCCATCTTTTGCTGCTCTTCCCAGGCCATTAGCAGAGCTGGATTAGAAGTGGAGCATCTGGGACCAGTGTCCCCATGGGATGCCATTGCTGCAGGTGGAGGCTTAGCCTACTGTGCCACCACGCCGGCCCCGAGGACCCCCCATGTACTTATATACTTGGTTTCACAAGAAATCGACCTAACTGCACTTCTGTGGACTCTCTGAGGTTCTGTCTCTGTCAGGGCCAGGAAGGGGGGCACCTTTTCTTTGGCAGTTGCCGGCTTTGATTTATGGCTGCCGGACCCTGGGGAGGGCGCAGGCGCGTGGTGTGAAGGGTGCGCCCAGGTTTCTTCATGTTTCCCAGGGCTGTGTCCCGCCAGGGCCGCCCCCCCCGCCCGGGCCGCCCCCCCCCAAGGGCCGCCCCCCCCCGCCAGGGCCGCCCCCCCCCCGCCGCGGAGCACGAGCCGGGTGGAGGCGACTTTCTCAGAAGGGGACTTTATTTCTCCTCTGGTTCTGCTCTGCAAATCCGCCCGGCACTGAAGACACATCGGGAAACATTGACTCTCGGCCCTTTTTTTTGTTTTTTTTTGGTTTTTGGTACAAAATGATACAAACAACGATACAAAATAGTTGTGCTGTTGACGATTACAAAAAACGTCGGAACACCTGTCTCGGGCGCTGCGCTCCGAGCTGCAGTGTGAATGCGTCATAGCCGGTCTCTCCCAGACAAGCACAGTCATGCGGGCTGCTACACATTTTGTCCATTGTCCAAAAGAAACATGCAAGAGAGACCGGGGTGGAGGAGGGGAAGGAGAAGTCCGACGGTCCCGGGAGACAGGCGGCGCCCCCGGCCCGGCCGAGGCGAGCAGCACCCAGCTAGGTGCACGGCCGCCACTCCCCGCACGGTGACCATGACCATCTCGAGACGCCTAGGCTGTCATCGCATGCTCGGGAACCCGAGGCCGCCCAGGGCCCACCGACCGCCTCGGACACTGGTGGTTCGGGATGTGCTGAGAACGCAGCAGCTCCTGCCGGCCAGGTGTCTCCCGTTTGCGGGGGGAAGCGGCTGCCGCTCCGGCCCGGCCCACGCCCTGCCCTCGCACTAGTCCTATCTACGAGCTACAGGAGGGAGACGCTGGACACGGTACGTCTAACTAGTGCCAACCGGGGAGGCCGTGACACCCCGTGTTTCTGTGGCCCCCAGGGGGCTGGCTGGAGGAAGCCCGCACCGGCGGCGCCACACTACGTCCTGTGTGATTTAGGTCAGATGCGAGGGGGGCCTGGCAGTGACGAGAAAAGGCAAGGGGAGGGGTGGGGGCCGGGAGGCAGGCAGGGCAGCCGAGCCCTAGGGACCTAGGTGTGGGCCGGCCTGGTGCATCGGTCCTGGGCCATGAGCCCAGGGCACGGGGGGCCCTCGGAAGCCCTGAGATTTCGGAGAGGAGAGTGCCTGGCGCCCGGCCACTCGCGCCTGGGACGGTGCTCTCCCACCGCAGCTCAGGACTTCCACTGAGGATGGACTAAAACAACGAAAACCAAAAACTCAGCCCCACCCCTCACACTGGCCCATAGGGCTCCCTCCAGTGGCCACGCCCCAAGCACTCAGGACCATTCTCATTGGCTACCAGGCCCCAGCAATTTGCATAGCACAGCTTCGGTCCCCTGCATGCCACCCCCTGGATGTCCGAGTCTCCCTGGGCCGGGCTGTATGCACAGGGCAGGGCAGCCAGTGACAAGTGACCCTCGGGGCCCCGCCCTCCCCGGCACCCACAGAGGGTAGGAGTGGCCCAGGCCGGCTCTGGGGAGAGGGCCGGGGGTGGTGATGAGTTGGGGGAAGAACCCTGACGTCCTGTGGGCACACACGCGTGTGGTACATGCGTCCACTCCGTGCGTCTCCGAGGCCAAAGCTGTTTAGGAAAGCGGCGGACTTGGGGCCCGAGACCCCGCCCCCGGCAGCAGGTGTGGTCTGGGCTCCAGGGGGCTTCCTGGCCCTTTGCTGGTGCTGGAGCCCCCGCCCCCTTCGTTGGGGGGCCTGACGTCAGCGACAGGGAGGGAGCCAGCACGCTGGCTGGTCTGAGCCGAGCTGGTGCTGGCCTCCCGCCCCAGGCCCTACAGCCCCGTCTCGCAGCAGTGGTCGCCTCCTGCCCCAGCCTGGCCGGAGGGCGGCCTCGCCTCTGGGGAGAGGGAGGCGTCATGTGGGGACAGCCCCAGAGCCGGCCCTGCACAGCTGGCCGCGGCTTCTGCGGAGGGTCTGCGGTTAGGGGCGGGTCCTGCCGTCCACACCGGCTCAGGAGCTCCGATGCGACTCGGGTCCAAACGGCCAGGGGAGGCGAAGGGGCAGAGACTGGTTCTCAGCCCGCCCTCGGTGAGAGGGGGTGTGGGGCGAGGGGCAGGGGCGTGCCGTGTGCAGGGGGCCCTCGGCGCTGGGTGGCGGGCTCTCCCCACTGAAGCCGAGGGGACCTGGGGGCACTGGGGTGCCAACTGGCCCCAAGGGAGGACTGTGGGTGACTGGGAGCACTAAGCGGTGGTCTCTGGGGACCCCCACCCCGGCTATTTACAGCATCTGGGAGTGCGAAGGGGGCCAAGGGCTGGGCCGGCCCTAGGGGGACTTCGTCCTCTGAGCTTTGCGGCTGAGCCCCCGGCCGTGTGCAGCAAAGGCTGCTGGGATTTGGACCTCAAACTATTTTTGTTTCAAAGGAATCACTTTCTTAAACATGAAAAAAAAAGGCCACAGTCCCCCATCCCGAGCTGGCGCCCCCAGAGCCGGGCCAGGCGAGGCCCCGCCCGTCTGCCCGCGTGCTCCTGAGTTTGGGGGACTCTGACACATGTACGAAAAGGCACTTCCTCTGCTTCAAGCAGTGCTTCTGCTCTAAGGAGTTCAAGTAAGACAGTGCCTCTCGCTCACACTCGGGCCTGGCGGGGGCGGGGGCCGTGCCGGGCGGGGCCCACGGCGCACGAGGCCCGCTAGTCCTGGTCGCCGCCCCCGTACATGTCGGCCAGCTTCTTGAACCTGGGCCCCCAGTCGTTGAGGTAGTCGTAGTCCTGGTCCCCGGAGCTGGACGAGCCGAGGGAGCTGACGGAGCCCGCCGTGGAGCCACTGCCCTCGTAGTCGAAGACCAGCAGGGAGTCGTACGGGGGCGCCGTGGGGTCGTTGTCCGCCGCCCGGAGCCCCTGGGGGCCGGAGACTGTGGTTAGGCGGTGGGGGGGGGCTCGCACCCAGCAGCTGCCGGGAAGCGCTGAGTCCCCCTGGGGCTGGCAGGGACCCGGGGGCCTGGAGCCTGGAAGTGGGGCTGTGAGGTGAGACCCCCACACGCGGCCGGGCCCCGGCCTCTCCTTCAGCCCCAAGAACGCTTCGCACAGCCCAGCCCGGGGGAGGCTTTAGTGACGCCATGACACCACTGCGTGCATCGAGGCCGGGGCCACGCAGTCACACCAGGCTTCCAGACCCCTCATCACCGCAGGGCGCGGGTGGAGGGCGTTTTGGGTGCAGTGGGCCGGGTGGGGCCTGGGCCCAGCACAGCAGGACGGCCGCAGGCCACGTGCTCTGGGCCTCTCCTGGGGCGCGTGGCCTGGGCTGAGGCCAGACCTGACACTGCTTGGACCAGACTCCGCCCATCCAGGGTCCTGGCAGTGACCCCCCAGGGCTGCTCCGGGCGGCCGCAGGGCCCTGGACGCTGGCACTGTCCCGCTGCTGCCTCCACCGTGGCCTCTGCCTACAGCTGCCCCGAGTTCTGCTGTGTGCAGAGCCCTGCTGGCCCAGAGGCAGGCCTCAGGCTCTCAGGACAGGAGGACGTGGGGAGGCGAACTCCCCAGGCCCTGCAGCTGCCCCGCCCCCGCCCAGGGGCACCCACCTCGCTGATGAAGTCTCCGATGTCCCCCGGGTGGGGCACCACGGGCCTGGCCGGGTACTGGGGCTCGGCGCCCACGGGCCGCTCATCCACCCGCCGCACACCAGGGGCCTTGCTCAGGGCGTGCTCCGTGACCTCTGGCTGCTGTAGCTGGCTGAGATCATAGTCCTAGGGGACAGTGGTGTTGGGGGACTGCGTGAGCTGCGGCCCAGGGGGACCCACGGCGCCCACCCCTCCCACCAACGCCCAGCCTCCTCTTCGTCTGCTCCTGTCTGTGTGTGCTTCAGACAGGCGTGGGGTCAGCGTCGGTCTGGCACCCCCACCGAGGGACCCCACCTCGGCCCTCGCTGCTCAGTGGGGAGCGGGGCCTCCCTCCAGCTGTTGTAGGCTGGCTCTGCCTGCCCCGTGGAGGACTGCCAGGTGGCCCGAGTCCCCCCGTGGGCAGCGGCAGGCCGGATTCCAACCAGGAGGCTCCCACGGCCCACCCTCCTGGCACCTGCCCCAGACCCAGCTGGAGGAGCACCAGGCCCCTCCCCTCCAGGAGGAGGCAGGTGTGGTGGGCGTGGTCAGGTGAAGCCCCGCCTACCTGGTCCTCCTCGCCGCCGCCCTCCTCATCATACTTGAGGATGTTGTCGCGCACGTCGTCCTCGGGGTCGATGAGCAGCTGCTTCGCGTGGCGCTCCTTCTCCCGCCGCTTCATCCACACGACGAACAGCAGGATCATGGCTGCGGGAAGGAGCACGGCGGCAGGCGTGGGTGCGTGTGTGTGGGATGTGCACCTGTGCGTGTGTGTTCCTCACGTGTGTGTGTGTGAGTGGATGCAGGCATGTGGCTTGTGCACGCGTGTGCCTGCTGGGTATGCGTGTGCGTGCGCGTCTGCACACTCACATGCATGTTTGTGTACGCTGCACACGTGTGTGGGGGCCTGTGTGGGCCTGCAGGTCCCAGGGCAGAGCCCAGCTGGCTCCACCTTCTCCCCGACACTGGCCGCTGGGTCTTTCCACATTTACTTACTTCCAGCCTGCACCCCATTTGGGGAGGCCGCCAGCTCCACACAGCTGGCCACTGGGGAGCAGAGGGGCCACCCCAAGTCTCCCTGGCACTTGCTCTTCTGGGCAGGGGGCAGGGTTTGGCTTGGGGCTCAGTGTCTGGGCGAGAATCAGAGGAGCAGGCAAGATGGCCCCATGCTGGAGGAGGCCTTGCCCAGGGTGGGGGTGGGAGGGTGGAGCCCGCATCCTGTCTGGGGACCCAGGTGGTTCTGGGAAACCCGACAAACCACTGGAGCTCGGGACCTGGGTGGAGCCAACGGGCACATTCTGTTCCCTGGCTGGTGATTGGTCCCCCAGTGTGCACGTGCTGAGAGCCAGTCCAATCAGAGTCCTGGGACAGGGCAGGGGTGGGGCTTCCCTGGCACCCCTGGGAGCTGCCAGCCTTGGGCCGCAGGCTCTGTGGACACCCTGAGCCGCTGCAGTCTCCCGTTACCATGGGGACTGGGTCAGGTGGGATGGGGCGGAGGGGCAGCCCCAGGCCCTGCCGCCGCCCGGCCCGCACTGTCCCCCCGGGCCTCACTCACTCAGCAGGATGACGATACAGAGGAGGATGGCCACAATGGCGCCCGTGCCCAGACCAGCCGCTGCCACCGCACCAATGGCGGTGCAGTCCCCGTTCTCGTCACACGGGCACACCTTGACCTTGATGATGGACATGTTGGACAGCGGGGGGTTCCCGGAGTCTGTGACGATGATGGGGACGTCGTACATCCCGGCGTCCAGGTACAGGATGCGCAAGCTGAGCTGAGCGTAGTCACCTGAGCAAGGTGGCAGAGCACGAGCTCAGGCCGGCCAGCCCCGCCCCCACGGCTGCCCCAATCCTTGGCGTGGGGGCCCAAGACCCGCCCACATGCACGCCACCCCTCGCCGTCTGGTTGAAGGCACTGGCAGGGGCTGGCGCTGTGGCGCAGTGTGATAAAGCCCCAGCCTGCAGCCCATATGGGTGCTGGTTTGAGTCCTAGTCGCTCCTCTTCCAGTCCAGCTCTCTGCTGTGGTCCAAGTCCTTGGGCCCCTGCACCACATGGGAGACCTGGAGGAAGCTCCTGGCTCGTGGCTTTGGATCAGCGCAGCTCTGGCCATTGTGGTCATTTGGGGAGTGAACCAGTGGATCAAAGACCTACCTCTCTCTCTCTCTCTCTCTCTCTCTCTCTCTGTCTCTGCCTCTGCCTCTACCTCTCTCTGTATTCTTTCAAATGGAAAACAACAAGGCACTGGCCGTCTCGTGGGCTCCCTGAATGTGTGCAGAGCTGCAGCAGATCAGGGAAAACCCTGGAGCAAAAACGCCCAATAACTGTCTGAAGAAAGTCCTGCTGGGAGCCGAGATTGGACGTAAACTTGGCAAAACCCTTAGGTTGCTTGAGGGGCTGGCGCTGTGGTGTGGGGGTCAAGCTGCCACTGGCAGTGCTGGCATCCTGTATCGGCTGTGCTACTTCTGCTCCAGCTCCCTGCTGATGGCCCCGGAAAGCAGCGGAGGACGGCCCAGGTGCCTGGGCCCCTGCACGCACATGGGAGACCCGGAAGAAGCTTCTGGCTCTGGCTTGGCTATCGCGGCCATTTGTGGAGTGAATCAGCAGATGGAAAATCTATCGCCTTCTCTCAGTAACTGTTTCTTTCAAATACATACATCTTTCAGTTTTTCTTAAAGCGTTATTTTACTTGAACGGTGGACTTACACACACACACACACACACACAGAGAGAGAGAGAGAGAGAGAGAGAGAGAGGGGTCTTCCACCTGCTGGTTCACTCCCCAGATGGCTGTGATGGCTGGCGCTGGGCCAGGCTGAAGCAGGAGCCGGAGCCGACACTGCAGACGGCAGCTTAACCTACTACACCACAGCACTGGCCCCAATAAATAAATCTTTAAAAAATTATTTGAAAGGCCGCCTGACGGAGAGATGGACAGAGAGAGAGGAAGAGGGCTCCTGTTGCCTGTTCACTCCCTAAATACTCGCACCCGCTGGGCCAGGCCAGATCTGGGTTCCAGGAATCCAATCCAGGTCTTCCACGTGGGTGATGCGGACCCAGCTGCTTGGGTCATCAGCACTGCCTCTGGGGGCGGGGGCGGGGGCGGGGCAGGGGCGGGGGCAGGGCGGGGCGGGGCGGGGCGGGGTCTGCATCTGCAGGAAGCTGGAAGCAGGAGCTGGAGCTGGGAGGTGAACCCAGGCCTCACCCTGTCCTCAAGGCCAGGCCCCCAGCAGCGACGCCCGGTGCTGTTTGCTGAGGTTTCCAGCAGGCGTTTGCACAGGGCTGCCCCGCACAGGAGGGCGTCTGAGGACACAGGACACGTGGGTGTCCACGGCTGCGCTCAGCAAACCAGCAGGAGGCCCAGGACGGCCCCCAGCACAGGGCTCCCTCCCGCAGGAGCCTCCCCGTCTGCTGCTCACGCTGCCGACCTGGCTCTGACCCTGGCCGTGGGCTCACCGTTCAGGCGTGTGATGGTCCAGTTCCTGCGCACGGCGGCCGGGACGAAGGGCAGCTCGAAGACGTAGGGGCCGATGTTGGGGTCGGCGTCGGCGTCGGCGGCCGTGATGTTGATGGCGTTCAGGTTGGGCTTCTCGCAGATCTGCGCCTCCTTGGGCAGCAGCTCTGGAGCGTTGTCGTTGATGTCGATGAGATAGATCTGCAGGGTCCCGGTGCCGCTGGCTGGGGGGATCCCTGCAGGGCAGACATGGGGTGACCACGCAGGGCCCCTCCCAGCACTCCACAGCCACGGCCACAGCCACAGGGTGGCGGGCACCAGCCAACCCCCGGTCCCACGCAGCAGGCGAGACGCACCTGCAGCTGCCAGACACACGCACGGCTGCGCGAGGCTTCACCTGGAGCCCCCTTTGCTCTGGGGCCTGGGAGGACTTGGAGGATGCTGGGCCGTGGGCCTCTGCAGGCCACCTGTCCCCTCCCCCCTTCTCTCCATAGCCTGGGACTGCTCGGGGGCAGATCTCTCCCTGCCTTCTGCCCCCTGGCTCTGCTCAGAGGGCTCCGAGTGGCAGGAAGCCCTGAGCCGGACACACGGTAAGAATGAAGCAATGCTGCTTCGGAGCCAGCCGTGAGCACGGTGGACGGAGGCCGCCCCGCCTCAACCGTGGTGGACATGTGCTGCGTGGCCAGAAGCCGGCCAGAGGCACTGGAGGCAGTGTCCCGAGTGTGGCGTCCACCTTGCTGACAGCTCCGGGCCCTGACACCAACGGCCCCGTTCCCTGGCTGCAGCAGGTGGTGGTGGGGCACAGAAAGCCCCCCACAGATGTCTCCTTGATGGTGACATGGCACCTGTCTCTGGAGACTGGTGGTGCCGGAGCTGCTGGGGGACGCCCAGGGTCCCAGAGGAGAGGCCCCCTCACTGCTGGCTGCACAGCCTGGCTGCGTGGACCCCCGGGGCCGGGCAGGGGCTGCTGCATGGGGCATGTCTTTCTGTGCCTCCTGTGGCTCGGTCCTCCCAGGCCAGGATCCTCAGCAGGGCCTCTGCCCACAACGGGGTCTGGTGGGAAGCAGGAGGCTGCTTGGCCCCACCCCCCGAGCCAAGAGCATGTGAGTGCAGACCCTGGCCTGTGCACGCGGAGGGAGACGCAGCGGCGAGAAGGGGGCTCCGAGGGGCTCCAGGCCCCCGCTCACAGCTGAGATGCCGCCGCCTGCTGACCCGCCCCCCCCCCCCCCCCCGCAGCCTCGTGGACTGCTGGCGGCCGAGGCCTTGCCCAGGCCCCGTGACCGGGGGCCTCCCTCAGCCGCGGCGCCAGACGCACCGTTGTCAGCGGCCAGGAAGGTGGCCTCGTAGACGTTGTTGCTGATGTACAGGGACTCGCGGTCCAGCACGGCGGCCGTGCTGATCTGCCCGTTTGTGGCGTTGATGCGCAGCCAGTCTGCTGGGTCTGACAGCCTCGAGTATCTGCGGAGGACGCAGGTGAGGCGGGGCTGCCTGGCCCCACCCCCATCCCATCTGCGGGCAGCCGCACCTGCTGGCCGCCTGTCCCAGGTCCCGGCCGGGCAGGTGCTGCTGTGTCCTTGGTGCGTCCACCCCCGGGGCTCCCAACCCTGCACAGGCCCCCGCAGCGGGGTGGGCCGGGACCACTGTCCCCTGCTCTTCCCAGGCCTCCACCTGGCAGGGACCCCAGCCAGATGCTGCTGGCTGCAGCCTGGGCTGAATGTCCACACGCCGTCCGTGTCCGTGGTCTGGGTGTAGTGGCCTTGCTGTCCTGAGACCCCCAGGACTTGGGTGCCAGTGGAGGGGTGCTCAGGTCTGGACCTCCCAACCCCCCCAGGGACTTTCTGGCTGTGGGGTCTCACTGGGCGTTTCAGGGCCCGGGGGTGCTGGGAGGGGGGCTGTGCCCATGGACCCACCTCACTGCCTGCTGCATGAAGCGGTCGGGGTCCACGGCGGGGAAGGTGGTGAGCACGGTGCCGGGGGGCACGCCCTCCTCCAGGCGGATCAGCCTGTGGTTGGAGGGGAAGTAGGGCGCTTCGTTGATGTCCGTGACAGAGATGGTCACCCCCGCCGTGGACTGGAAGGACATCTGGATCCCGCTGGCCAGCGGCGCCTGGTTCGACACCATCACGGTCAGCATGAAGGCCCGGTTCAGCTCATAGTCGACGGCCTGGAATGAGAGTGGGGGCAGGACTGAGCAGGGCCGGCGCCTCTGGGGCCTGTGGGCTGCGGGGAACGAGATGCTGGCCTGCAGCAGGTGGTGGCCCTACTCCGTGGGCCCCTGCACCCAGGTGGGAGACCCAGAGGGAGTTCCTGGCTCGAGCCTGGCCCAGCCCTGGGGGTAGATGGAAGACCTCGCTCTGTCACTACCCTACCTTAAAATAAATCTTTTAAAAAAAAATCCATGTAATTATGATGAAAGAATGAAGACGTGAGGTCAGCACCCCCCATCTCTGGGTGGCTGAGTGGCACCCCCAAAGGTGTCCAGCGCCTCCCCCGGACCCTCCCCCGGCAGAGGGGACCCAGCCGCCATATCAGCAGCCGTGCTGAGCGTGGAGGGCGACGGCCAGTGAGGAGTGGAGCTCTCGGCTTGTCCCGTGCGGCCGAGTACCTGTTTGGCGCGCACACAGGTATGGGTCTCCTGGTCCTGGGAGCCAGAGGCGGCCCGGCTGGGCTGCCGCCAAGATGCTGCAGGGCGGGGCCGAGTCTGGGGAGGCTCCGCTTCCTGCGGCCGCCTGTGCTCGCAGCCCCTCCCCCCAAAGGCCAACAGCGCTACCTCGTCCAGTCTCTGACCTCTGACCCTCGCAGCTCTCTGGCCTCTGAGATCCCTCCGGCCCACAGAGGCCCTCTGCCCTCAGCTTGCTGGGTTCAGCGTGTAGGGGAGGGACGCTGCTGACCGGTGCAGACCTGAATTGTAGGCCTGGTGACAAGGGGACACTGTCCTACGGATCCTGGCTCGGGAGGGCGCAGGAGCGGCAGCATTGCCAAAGCACCACCTAAACCCCGTGGGGGAGGAAGGACCCCAATTTGCCATCCCTGGGTGGACGCTGGTGACGGGCGGAGGTGCAGGGAGGGAGGCCCGGGGCTGCAGGCGCCCGCCGGGGCAGGGGAGGCCCGGGGCTGCAGGCGCCCGCCGGGGCAGGGGGAGGCCCGGGGCTGCAGGCGCCCGCCGGGGCAGGGGGAGGCCCGGGGCTGCAGGCGCCCGCCGGCCGCCGGGCCAGTCTGCCTGCGGCTCTCCACTGCCTGCCTTGCAAACACCTGACGCTCTCTCGTCCTGTTCTTGGTCCCGTTCGAGTTGCTCTGGGTCAGCAGCTGCCTGGGGCCTCACGCTGAGCGCTGCGTGGCTGGGGATGTTCACCGCCCTCCCAACCTGCTCTTCCCGGCTCGGACGCACAGGGACTCGCGCCAGAGGACGGAGTCACGGCTGTGGCAGCGAGAGGCCCCAGAAGCAAGTCTGAGAGTACATTCTAGGAAAGCCCGACCGCTAGCAAGGTCGAACTGACAGTTGCCCGTCCGTCCCATCCCAGCCTGGCCAGCCCCAGGGCGGCTTCACGACCCCCCCCCCCCAGCCCCCCGCCTGGCCCACAGGAGGGAAGGAAAGCCTCCCCCTCCCAGCACCCCGGGAGACTGGTCCGTCACCTGGACCCCAAGCCCCCGAGAAGGGTCTACAGGAAAGGACTCAAACACACGAGACCTTCAGACGCAGCCCTGCGCGTGTCGCACCGGCACTGGGCAGCTCCAGTGGGGCCCCTCGGGTCGCCAGGGGCGGCAGGGGTCACGGGAGGCCCTGGGACTTGGGGGTCCCCAGTGCACCCACCTTGACCACAGTGACCAGGCCCTCGTTGGTGACAGGGTCAGTGCGGATGCTGAAGTGGCCTGAGGGGTCCCCGCTGATGATGCGGTAGACGGCGTTCCAGCTGGCCGAGTGGGGCTGGTCTCGGTCCAGCACCGTGAGGTTCGCCACCACCGTCTCCACCCGGTTTTCAGGGACTTCCCCTGCGAACTGGAAAACGCCAGAGGGCTGAGTCGGGACCCCTGCAGCCACCCCAGGAGGGCCCCTTCGTGGGACCCGAGAGCACTGGGGTCCCCCAGCTGGCGCCCAGCGAGACCGAGGCTCGCATCTGCCCACTCTGCCCCAACCAAACCGAGCCTTGCACACACGTGTGCACACACACACACACACCCAGGCCTTCCTCTGAACCCTGCCTGGCCCTTGGCGTCACCCAGAGGAGCCAGGTGGGCAGCTGGGACCCACGGGTGACTGAGTGGGCCCGGGCCCGTGGCTGCCGTGGCCCTGACCTCCGCCTGAGGTCATTCCCTGCGTCCCAGGTCCTGTCACCGGGCAGTGGGCTTCTGAGCCGTGAGATGCTGGAGCCAGGCTTGGCTAAAGGCCCGGGACTCCCGCTGTGCCCAGGACCCAGCGAGGGCTGCCTGTGCACCGGCCCTCGGAGTAACCCTGGTCTCATCCCTGCTTCACAGAGACCTTGGGGGGCCACCACTGGGCGCTCTGGTGCCTGGGTCTCTGGCTCCAGCCCCAGGGGTTCAGCGGGCCCCTCCCAGGAAGAGGAGGGGACGGGTGCAGGGGTGACCACACAGGTGGTAGCTGTGGCCAGGGAGCGGCTGCCACTCACACCATGGTCCAGGCGCCCCGTCATGGCACTTGAGCCGAGTCTCGGCGGGGGGGTGGGGGGGCTGTGTCCGCCCGAGCTATGTGAGCATGGTCTTCCACGGCGTCTCCAGACCTGGGGGCTGTGTCCCCCCAAGACACAGCAGCCACTGCTCACAGTGAGGACCTGGCTGCTGAGCACTCCCTGTGGGGGCTGCGTCACCCAGGGCCACCGTCACCTGCCCTCAGCTGGGGGTCAGCTGCTGCCCTTGAGGCGCAGCAGGCTGCACCCTGCACCCACAGAGGCCTGGCCCAGCAGGGGGCCACGCCTGGGCACACGGACCTGGCACCCCTGCCGAGGAGTGAACGAACGAGTGGACAAATGGACAAGCAAATGAAAGCCTCGCGTGGGCTCAGAGCCCGTGCCCAGGGGCTGGAGGCGCCGGGTCCTGTCGGCCTCCTGGGGGGGGGGGGCCTGCTGCCTGCCACGTGGTGCGCGTGCATGGCCATCCCAGCGCCACGGCTCTGTTACGAAGACTCGTGTGTGATGTCACCAGGACCGCCGGCTCCACCTGCAGGGGACGCCTCATCGCGGTTCAGAGGCGCCGCCCGCGTGGGTTACAATGCAGAGCCTGCAGCAGCCGTGGCCGAGGGCTGGAGGTCCCGGTGCCTGGGGCTGGGACAGTGGCTGGGCTGGGCTTGTCAGGGAGGCCTCAGGGAGGGGTGGGCGCCCAGTCCTCGGCAGACGTGGGCTGGGATGGTGCCCGCTGGAGGGATGACAATGGCTGTTCAGGCCCACGGTGTGGGGTCCACAGCAGGTGTTTTCGGGAGGGGCACTGCCCACCAGACTGGGGCTCTTGGGACGCCGGGTGGGGCAGGACAGCCCCTGCCAAGGCTGCTGGCCGCCAGTCCTGGCGGGCCCGGGAGACGGCGGGGACTCGGCTGGTGCCTCGGAAGGCGCTCCAGGGGCAGGGGCCGTCCCAGGGGCAGGCAGAGGCCGGGGGGGGGGGACGGGGTGTGCGGCCCCTCCCAGGTCCCACAGCGGCCCCGCCAGGGCCATCTCCGCCTGTGCAGTTCTCGCTGTGGTCTCCCCAGTCGGCCTGCAGCGGGTGGAGCTCTCGTCCCTTCAGTGGGCTGAGCGGGCAGGGTGGCCCTTGGCAGGGGCTGGCGGCGGTCTCAAGGCCAGGGAGGCCCTGCCCTGGGACCCCTGCTGCTGACCGCGCTGCACCGGCCCAGGCCTCCCCCAGGCAGATGATGGGGTCGTCACGCCCGGCCCAGGCCGCACCCTCAGCGGAAACTCTGACTCTGGGGTCCCTTCACCCGCTGGCTGTCGTCGCGGACGGTCTCGGGCTCTGGTCTGATTCCATCTGCCCGCGCAGCACCCACCGGCTGGGCATTGGCCGGCCTCCCGACGGCTACCAGAGGCACAGCGGGCAGAGGTGGGTGCAGTGCCAGTGCCCAGGCCAGCGGGCATCTGTGTCCTCCCAGGGCCCTGCATCCTGTCCGGAGTCAGCGAGGCGATTATGGACGGGAGCACCAGGCAACAGGCATGACTGCCAGAGGGGCCCGAGGGGTCCGCCCTGGCCTGGCCCCGCGCAGCCAGGCGGCCCTGAGCCTCGCTTCCCCAGCTCACACCCGGGCCAGGACACCTGCCTGCCGGCCTCCCCGGGAGGGTCCTGGCCCACCTGCCGTTCCGAGAGCCGGCAGACCCCGCACGGCTGTTCTGGGGCCACGCTCCTCTGAGCGTGCCTACAGGCGCTGGTGGGTTTGGTAATCTTCAGGCCAAACTCGGCCCGTGGCTGCCTTTGCAAATAAAATTTGATTGGCACAGAGCCTCCGTGGGGCGGGGTGGAGCAGTCGCGACAGAATGGCCGCCACAGCCAGCTCTCTTCAGGAAGTGGCCGTGGGCACCTGTTCTAGAAGCCCAGCCCCTACCTCTATACCTGGCCTGGGGTGGACACGGGTGCGTCAGCCCCTCAGGCTCAGTGCCGGCACTCATGCCCCCGGCAGTGGGGGGAGGGTCCCGCGGACACAGGCAGAGCTGGGTTGTGCAGTGCGGCCGCAGCGGGAGGGTCCCGCGGACGCAGGCGGAGCTGGGCTGTGCAGTGCGGCCGCAGGCCTGCCGCAATCTCCATGCTCCTGCTTGCTCCGTTTCCTCCGTGGCCACCGCCAGGTGCGGGGATGCGGGAGCTGCGGGTGGACGCAGGCGAGACCGTGACCCGGGGGAGAGGCAGCGTCGGCGGGCCCAGGTGCCACGGCCGGCAGAGTGGCTCTGCCTGCTGGGCACTCCTGGCCACTCCCTTCTTTGGCTGCTGGATGACCAGGTGGGTCCCAGTGCTGCCCGCCGAGTTTCAGTGGGGACCCCCTCGGAGCCCCCCACCCCCATGCCGCCCTCCTGAGCTCTGGGGGGGTGAAGTCTAGGAAGTCACTCCTAATTCCCGCACGTTTACCACACACTCAGCAGGAAGTGACGATGTTCTCATCAACCACCCCCCCACCATGGCTCTGAGGTCTCTACTGACCTCAGCGTGGGAAAAGCCCCTCGGCCCTGGCCCGAGGGAGGAAGGAGGCAGAGCCGCAGAGCCTCAGAGCCTCGGGCTGACCCGGCCCCGCCCCCCGCCGGCGGAGAGGAGGCCCAGGGTGGGAGCGCAGTGCAGCCTCCCCGCTCCAGGCTGGCGGCTGCGGGGGCGGCCCCGACCACTCAACGTCCAGCAGGCCCTGGGCCTCGTACAGGTCACCCTAAGGGGAGGGGGCCCTGCCCTGCGCAGCAGCACCCCAGCCCTGGCTGCTGTGACCTCCAGCCGGGAGGCATTGCAGTCAGGACACGGGGCCTGGCCGTGGCCACACAGCTGTCAGCAATGCAGCCCGACCCAGACGTGGGGCCTGAGTGACGGGGAGGCGGCCCGGGGAGGGCAAGGGGCTTGCCTTGGTCCCACGGCGAGCAGGTCAGGCTCGAGAGGCGCCCCACGCAGGAGCTGCAGAGCGAGGGGCTTGTCCAGTGGCCCCCGGGTGAGGGGAGCTGCCTGCAGGTGCCACCCTGGGCCTTGGGAGCCGTGGCCTCAGCCCCGCCTCTCCTGGGGTGGTCGCTCTGAGCACATCTGTGCTCTCTGGGCTTGGCGGAACCTGGCCGGCAGAGGCTGCAGATCCCTTCCTGAAACAGGGGCCTAGAGCCGAACTGGCCCTGGGGGGCCACGGGGTTAGAGGTCGGGGCGGGATTCAGGCCCGATTTGCCTCCCTCAAAATCCCAGGCTCTCGGTACTCGCAGCCGCGGCTTCTGTCGGGGGTGCTGGGTAGGCGCGCTGTGCCCCCTGGTCCAGCCGCCATCCCTGGAGCACAGGGAGGGCCCATAACCAGCGTCACCTGCTGTGCGCCCAGGCTCCCGGCCCGTTTCCTGTTTGGACAGAGCAGCCTGCGCCCTCCGCAGGTGTCGGCCCCTCCCATGGCTTCCCTGTGGTCCCGGGGGAGGGAAGGGCTGGACTCAGCCTGGGCTCAGCCCTGAGTCCGCGTCGCCCCTGCCCCAACCCTGGCCTCGTGGGGACCGGCTGGGTCCCTGCAGAAGTCACCCCACACACAGGCCCCAGACTCGCACCCGCTGCCTTTGGCCGGCTATGGTGAGGGTCCAGGGGCTGAGCTCTGTGGGTGGCTGGACTGGCAGTGCCAGCTCCTCTCGCCCCCCAGGGAGATGCAGTCAGAGGACCTTGGCCTTGGGGATTTGCCCTCAGATGGACGCCCTGCCCGTTGGCTCCTCCTCTGGAGCTGGTGGCCGTGCGATGTTCATCAGGAGGAGCCGTGGCCGGCCCAGGGTCCCCAGGGAGGCCGTGGCCTCGCTCTAACCCTCTTACCTCCTAGCAGGTGTGAAGGAGCGAGTGTGCGAGTCCTGACTCCTGGGAAGTGGGGCTGGGACCACGAGGACGCGCACCCTCCAGGCGCTGCCTGTCCGCGGCTCGGGGTCGGGGGAAGCACCTCCTGGGCTTGCGCCGAGCGCCCTCTGGTGAGCACAGCCTGGGGCGCTGTCGGCTCCCCCACGGCACCCTTGCGTCTGCTCATGGCACCCTCGCGGCCGCTCCCCCCACGGCACCCTCGTGGCCGCCACGCTGCACTCGCACTTCCGAGACTGAGCTTTCTGTCCGAGGAGGCAATGGCGACTTCCGGTGGGGTCCGAGTGTAGAAACCGGAAGAGGGGACCCGGGGCGCCTCATAGGCAGAGGGAGTGTGGAGATGGGAGGCGGGGGTGAGCCAGCCTGAGCCTCCGTCCCGTGTCACCGTGGTAAAGGCTGACGAAGGTTCACACAGGCGTTTCAGGAGCCATGAAGCGGAGACTCCTGGGAAAGGTGGCCTCACGGCCTCATGCCCGGCCTGGGGCAGGTGCACAGCTGAGCTGAGTTACCCAAGACCAAGCGCCTGCGCTGGACCCTCAGCACGACCACCTGCAGGCCTGCTTAGGGAGCCACTGGCGGCGCTCACCGGCTGGCTGCCCGCACCTGCGGCCGCTACCGCTTCCCCTCGGAGCCCCTCTGCTGGCTTGTGGGGCGGGAGAGGGCTTCCCGAGAGCGCCGGCTCCCCGAAGGAGCCCCTCTCCTGTGCCGCGTCTCGTCCAGCGGCGAGCAGCCAGGGCCTGCTTGCGTGGTGCGGTCACCCCAGCACGCATGGCGGATGTGAGCTCAGATGCGCCAGGAAAGTGGCCGCGGCAAGGGACCCCGCCATCTGACTAGCAGACAACACCCAGGCTTCTCCCCTCTGACCGACCCGAGGCACTGCTCTGCCTCTGGACCTCTCCGTCGTCGCACACTTCTGTCTCCCCAGGAGCTGGCCTGCGGGGACGTCATCTGTACGGCCAGTGCCCCCCCCCCACAAGCGTACCCCGCTCGTTCTGGCTTTGTGGCTAACACCCCACAGGTGTCGCCTAAGCTCACCCTGAGCCCGGTCAGGGCTGCATGGTCTGGAGAGCACCTACCCCCGCAGGCTTTCGGGAATAAAGACGCCATAAACTGAGGCGCAGATGGCTCTGCAAGCTGTCCAAGGCCAGCAGGCGGTCAGTGGTGGAGCCAGGGCTGAAGCTGGGCGCCTGGCCCCGGTGCCGCCGTCTCTCAAGTGCGGCTCTGCCACGTGGGGTCCTGCGAGCGGCTGGGGACACAGAACTGTGATGTTCCCGTGTGCTCCCCACCAGGCCTTCCTGCTGCACGGTGCTGTGGTGGGGGGTCCTGGGTCCACTTCGTCCTTGTCCAGGGCCAGCTCTCCAGAACACAGCTGGCTGTGGCTGGTCCCTGGGAGTGGCCGCTGGCTGGCTGGCGGTGGATGGGCCGCCAGGTGTGGGCGGAGCTAACCGGTGCTCAGAAGAGTGGCTCCACTGACCGTGGCTGAGGTTGGCGCTGCCCACGGAGCGTAGCTCGGGGCACCAAGTCCCTTCCCCATGGAAGACGCCGGACTCTTATCCCGGGAACCCGTGCTCTGTGACGTTTCTCTCCTGCCTGGCTTTGTGCACGGAACTGAGAAGCCGCTGAAGCTTGGCCGGAGCGGGCTCACTTTCTGGGGGAGGGGCCAGCTCAGGCAGTCGCTGGAAAGGTTCCAAGGCTAGCCCACAGCTGTGGTCATCTCCACCTGGCCGGTCACTCCTGAGGACGGCATTGCACGCTTTGGCCCTGGGTTCCTGGATGCAGAAGTTTCCAGAAGAACCTGGGGCATGGGGGCGGGGCACCGGAGGGGGCACCACTCTGATCTCTCGGGATCTATAAACATTTTAACCTAACCATCGCGTCTCAGGCTGGGGAGGTCACTCGGCTTTCCTGACTCATCACGCCCACCACTGACCCGACAGGGAAGCTGGGCGCGGAAGGTGACAGGTGTGGTGAGTGACAGGTGTGGTGAGTGACAGGTGTGGGGGTGCAGGGCCAGGCTGGGAGGGGCCACACACTGAGTGACAGGTGTGGTGGGTGCAGGGCCGCACACCAGGAGGGGCTCCCAGGGGCTGGGGTCTCTGACTCCAATGCCTCTGGTGGGCACGTGCCTGGGGATGCTGGGCGGGGGGAAGGCGAGGCGGCCGAGGACGGGTGTCCAGTGCCCCTCAGTGCAGAGGGGCCCCCTCCCCAGGGGTCTGAGAGCCATGTCCTTCATGGACGGTATCCTGGGGCTGCCTGCACCAGCCTCCACGGGGCCTGCCCAGGGCCAACTCACGGACGCCCCTGATGACCGCACGGCCCAGGCACCCTCCCCGCCTGGGCTCTGCCCCGTCTGGCCTCCCATGGGCCATCCCCCGTGCTGGATCCCCTCCTGTGAATGAGAACCTGAGGTGAGTGGCGGCCAGCGCAGGAGCCCCGGCCTCCACCCTCTGATGCGTCAAACGGCGGCCGTGTCTGTGGTTCCCTGCCCTGCGACCCGGGGCCCGGGGCTGCCTGAGGTGGGCAGGGCTGAGGAGGGGCCGCTGCCCCAGGGAAACTGGGCCCTCACCAGGACATCGTCTGGGATGGAACGCAGGCCGCTGTCCCGGTCTCGGGCTGACCACATGGGAAGTGCCTGGGCTTGGGGACAGATTCTCCATCCTCTCCTCCCGCCAGCGCCCCAGGCCTTCTCAGGGGCAGTGAGGGGCTTTCAGCATGGCCGCCGTGCATAAGGGAGACGAGGACCAGCCGTCTGGGGGGGCTGGGGGGCTGGGGGAGGCCGGGGGCTGAGGATGCGGGCTGGGAAGTGGTGTGGGCACCTAGTGCCCAGGCGGGGCTCGGGGAAGCAGAGACCTCGGGCGTCTCTGATGGAGAAATGGGGCTGTGACGCGGAGGCTCTGCCGGCCTCCGAGCCAGGGAGGAGGGAGCCCCTGTGGGGCCACGCGCTGGACACGAGGGCGCCGCCCAATCTGCAGGCCCCGGAGCTGGCTGCGAGGCCGTGGCTGCCCCCCTTGCTGGCCCTGCGCTCGCGATGCCTCTGTGAGCTCGAAATTCCTTGTGCATCTCCCAAGTTCAGGGAGCGGAGACTCCGTGGAGGTGGAAGGGCTCGGGTGGAGGCCGAGGGAAGGCAGAGGAGGGCGGCGGCCCCGTGGCCCTGAGGAACAGCGAGGGTGGTCCGTGGCCTGGGCGAGGGTGGCTCCTTCCTCAGGGCGTGTCTGTCACAGCTCCTGGGGGCTTTGCTACCTGCGTGGAGACCCGCGCGACAGCGCCGCGGGATTCTTCAAGAGGAGGAAATGATGCGATGGAAACCGTCCATGAGGGCGCTGAGCCGAGCGGAGGAGACGGGGCGAGGTGGTGTCCCGGTGCCCGTGGCGGCAGGGGCGGGCCCCACGCGTTATGCTGACGCCGCCATGGAACTGTGTGCCCCACACGGCTGCTGCCACGCTCACTGTGGCAGGGCCACTGGGGGTGGGCGTGGCATGGCCACTGGGGGCGGGCGTGGCAGGGCCACTGGGGGCGGGCGTGGCAGGGCCGCCAGCTCTGGGTGCACAATCAGCGGGAACCCAGGCCTGTGTGGAGCTGGCCGCTGACCGACGCCACGGTGGAGCCCAGCAGGTCCTGCGGCCTGTGCCCTGGGGTAGCTGGGAGGCGGCCCCTCTGGGGCCAGCAAGCAGAGGCTGATGGACCCTCCGGGATGAAGGTGTGGCCTGTGTTGGGCTGCTCTCGGCCCCTCTCCACACCTGGGGCCTCCATCAAGCAAAGGTGACACGCACCCCTTCTCAGACGGGGAGACTGAGGCTCGAGCTTGTTTGTGGGAGCAGGTGGAGGGCTCCGAGCGTCGCATGCGTCTCTCAGGACACCGCACCTCTCTGCCTCGCCCCCGGCATCTCACGGCCCCTCTGGGACAAGCCACTGCTGCACTGGTTTCCATGGAGACCACGAGGCTATTTCGGAGGGGTGGGGGCGGCCCCTTGGCTGGGAGATCCGCTGCAGGCTGCATCCCATCACCTGGACCCCGGTGGGCGGCGGTGGGGGAGGGTGTCCCTGGGGGCATTGTCCTCACAGCTGGCTGCCTCCTGGGCCACCGAGACCCTGCATCTGCTGGGCTCTGGGCCCCCTGGGGCCACCCGGACACCACGGATGCACCGACGCCCGGCTTGGGGCAGCTCCGCGCCTGGATTAGGTACCGGCGTGGTCCTTCCCATGACGTATCCTCGGGTGTTCCCCTGCTGTGCCACAGGGCAGGTGGTGCCCGCCTGAAGTCCTGCGCTGAGGCCGGAGCCGTCCTGGACACCGCGTGTCCCCTCATCGTCTTCGAGGGTTCTCCTGGGCACGCCGGTTAGGGACTGCTCCTTCTCGGAGCCGGGGGTGCGGCTGGGCCTGAGAGCCAGGTGTGGGCAAACCCACTGGGGTCTTGGGGCCAGGTGTGGGGGTGGCAGCTGCTTCCCCTACGTCCAGTCCCTCGGGCCTGGTCCAAGCAAACAGAAACTGAAGCCCAGGAAAGAGGAGGGGCCTCTTCCCACCATCCGGGCACCTCCCCACCATCGGCTTTGGAGCCCGTGCTGGCCACGGCTGCCCCCAGCCCGCTGCCCCCAGCCCCGGGAGGCAGGGGTCTGAGCCGCTCCCTCCGCAGCCCGTCTGACCACTAGGTGGTGCTGTGTGCCCATGCCTCTGCCTGGTCCGGTGGGGGCGAGCCTGGCAGGTGGGGCCGAGGGGACACGGTGGCCTCCAGGCGCCTTCACGGCAAGCTGACCGCCCATGGGGCAGGCCCAGTCTCCTGCCCCAGCCTCTCCTCACTGCAGGGCCCAGGGCCAGCTGCCGCCTCTCAGGCCTGCGGGGCTCCGTGCGAACTCCGCTGGGTCCTGCTCCCACATGGCTGGGGGTGGCCAGTGGCTTGGGGTGGGCCGTCATTGTTGTCACTGAAATGTCCCCCACTCGGTCCCCAGGAGGGGCCCATGCGGGAGCAGGGGAGACCCAGCCCCCAGCGGGCACCCAGGACAGCTCCAAGTGCTGGGTTGAGGGCAGGGAGGCGGGGGCGGGGCCAGGATGCCCGCGGGGGCGGGGCATCACAGCCTGCTGGGCGCTGAGCAGCCCCTGGGCGCCCTGGGCTCAGCGCAGGATGGGGACGCCCCTGGGGACCTCTCGCGCAGGGGTTCTGGCGGTGTGGACCGGGGGCTCAGTCCATGGCTGACACTCAGCAGCCCCCTCCGAGCAGATGCCCGATGTCCACTGAGAATGCTTGGCCTCTCACATCCCAAGGGGCCCCTTTCTGCTGACGGGGGCCACGCAGGGCAGCAGCTGCCCTGGCCAGCCCGTGCTCCCCTCCACGCCGTGGCCGCTGCACACACGTCACACACACACACACACACACACACACACCCCTCGGAGAGGGCCGGTCTTCAGCCCTAATGCCTGTCAACCCCGGGACTTCGCAAGGCAGCACCGGGCCAGACCGGGCCCCGCGCCCCCTCCCGCTGGGCTCAGCCCCTCCCCCGCGGCACTCACTGTGCTCGTGGTGAACTCGGGCGGGTTGTCGTTCACGTCGGCCACGGTGATGATGGCCGTGGCCGTGTTCGAGAGGCCGTAGTTAAGGTTTCCCTCCATGTCCGTGGCCTGAATGATGACCGTGTACTGCTGAACTTTCTGGAAGGGAGACACGAGTGGGGAAGGAGCTGTGGGTCAGTCTGCATTCTGACGGACAGGCGTGGGTGCTCTTCGTAGAGCAACCCCCTGGCCGG